>WOVY01002681.1:20000-254426 GCA_013436015.1 Rhipicephalus annulatus | reverse complement strand
CGAATAACGCGTTCGAGATAGCTATCCCCCCAGCCACTTTATTGGGTATCTATGTCAATTTAATCGTTGAGTGTCAGTCAGCGCCACTAGTAGCCGTGGCGGCGAGTGTGGCACACTTTTATGAGCCTGTTTGGCGTCACGTGGCACGTGAACTTATTACTAACTAGCAGCTGACAAATAGTTCACCGTATACAAACTAAAGACACCAAGTCTGCCAGTACGAGACCCTCGTTAATGAATAATAAAAACAAGTGTGTACCTAAGCGCTCGTTTTTCGTGTTTTACACAATATTAATCAAATTCAACATACTATGATGTCAAGGAGCGGTATAGGGGAACTTATTAGGCCAATTGTAATGTATTTTAGAAGAAAAAAACGTGGGTGAAAAGATAACTTGCCGTGGGCAGGACACAAAATTTTCGACCTTCTAATAACGTGTTCGATGCTTTGCCACTGAGCTACCACGACAGCTATCCCCCAGCCACTTTATTTGGTGTCTATATCAATTGAAACGTGAGAGTGCCAGTCAGCGCCACTAGTAGCCAAGGCGGCGAGTGTTGCACACTCTTTATGAGCCTGCTTGGCGTCACGTAGCACGTGAACCTAATACTAACTAGCAGCTGACCAATAGTCCCCCGTGTACAACCTAAAGGCACCAAGTCAGCCAGTACGAGACCCTCGTTAGTGAATAGGAGAAAGAAGTGTATACCTAAAGGCTCGTTTTTCGTATTTTACACAAAATATTGAGATCTAAGAGGAAATAATGCCAAGGAAGGTATAGGGGAAGTTATTAGGCGAATTGTAATGTAATTGAGAAAAAAGAAAAGTGGGTGAAAAGATAACTTTCCGTGGGCAGGATCCGAACCTGCGACCTTCGAGTAACGCGTTCGATGCTTTACCACTGAGCTACCAAGTTAGCTATCCCCCCAGCCACTTTATTGGGTATCCTATGAAAATTTAAACGTGGGAGTGTCAGTCAGCGCCACTAGCAGCCGTGGCGGCGAGTGTGGCACACTCTTTATGAGCCTGTTTGGCGTCACGTGGCACATGAACTTATTACTACTAGCAAGCTGACCAAATAGTCCACCGTATACCAAACTAAGACACAAGGTCTGGCCAGTACGAGACCCTCGTTAATGAATAATAAAAACAAGTGTGTACCTAAGGGCTCGTTTTCGTGTTTTTACACAATATTTATGAGATCTAACATACAATATGTCAAGGAAGGTAGAGGGGAAGGTATTAGGCCAATTTTAATGTAAAGAGAAGAAAGAAAAGTGGGTGAACAGGTAACTTGTCGTGGGCAGGATCCAAACCTGCGACCTTGAATAACGCATTCGATGCTCTAGCCACTGAGGTACCACGACAGCTATCCCCCCCCAGCCACTTTATTGGGTATGTATGTCAATTTAACCTGGAGTGTGCAGTTCAGCGCCAGTAAGTAGCCCGTGGGCGGCGAGTGGTGGCAACACTCTTTATGAGCCTGTTTGGCGTCATGTAGCACCTAACTTATACTAACTAGCCAGCTGACATAGTCTCCCGTACACAACCCTAAAGGCACCAAGTCATGCCAGTACGAGACCTCGTTACTTGAATAAGAGAAAGAAGTGTATACCTTAAAGGCTCGTTTTTCGTATTTTACACAAAATAATTGAGATCTAAGAGGAAATAATTCCAATGGAAGGTATAGGGGAAGTTATAGGGCGAATTGTAATGTAAATTGAGACAAGAAAAAGTGGGGTTGAAAAGATAACTTGCCGTGGGCAGGATCCGAAACCTGCGACCTCGAATAACGCGTTCGATGCTCTACCACGAGCTACCAAGATAGCTATCCCCCCAGCCACTTTATTGGGTATCTATGTCACATTAACGTCTGGAAGATGTCAGTCAGCGCCACTAGTAGCCGTGGCGGCGAGTGTGGCACACTCTTTATGAGCCTGTTTGGCGTCACGTGGCACGTGAACTTATTACTAACTAGCAGCTGACAAATAGTTCACCGTATAGAAACTAAAGACACCAAGTCTGCCAGTACGAGACCCTCGTTAATGAATAAGAGAAACAAGTGCATACCTAAAGGCTCGTTTTTCGTATTTTACACAAAATAATGAGATCCAACAGACAATAATGTCAAGGAAAGTGTAGGGAATTTTTGGCCGATTGTATTGTAAATGAGAAGAAAGAAAAGTGGGTGAAAAGGTAACTTGCCGTGGGCAGGAACCGAACCTGCGACCTCCGAATAACGCGTTCGATGCTCTACCACGGAGCTACCAAGATAGCTATCCCCCCAGCCACTTTATTGGGTATCTATGTCAATTTAAACGTGGGAGTGTCAGTCAGCGCCACTAGCAGCCGTGGCGGCGAGTGTGGCACACTCTTTATGAGCCTGTTTGGCGTCACGTAGCACGTGAACCTATTACTAACTAGCAGCTGACAAATAGTCCACCGTATACAAACTAAAGACACCAAGTCTGCCAGTACGAGACCCTCGTTAATGAATAATAAAAACAAGTGTGTACCTAAGGGCTCGTTTTTCGTGTTTTTACACAATATTTTATGAGATCTAACATACCATGATGTCAAGGAAAGTATAGGGGGAACCTATTACGCCAATTTTAATGTAATTTAGAAGAAAGAAACATGGGTGAAAAGCTAACTTGCCGTGGGCAGGATCAAAAACTTCGACCTTCTAATAAGGTGTTCGATGCTTTGCTAGACAGCTATCCCCCCCAGCCACTTCATTGGGTATCTATGTCAATATAAACAAGGGAACGTCAGTCAGCGCCACTAGTAGCCATGGCGGTGAGTGTGGCATACTCTTTATGTGCCTGTTTGGCGTCACGTAGCACGTGAACTTATTACTAACTAGCAAAAAGAGCAATAGTCCCCCCGTATACAACCTAAAAGCACAAAGTCTGCCAGTAGGAGACCCTCGTTAATGAATAAGGGAAACAAGTGTATGCTCAAGGGCTCGTTTTTTCGTGTTTTACACAATAATAATGGAATCTAAAAACTATAATGTCAAGGAAGGTATAGGGGAAGTTATTAGGCGAATTGTAATGTAATTGAGAAAAAAAAGTGGGTGAAAAAATAACTTGCCGTGGGCAGGATCCTAACCTGCGACCTTCGAATAACGCGTTCGATGCTCTACCACTGAGCTACCAAGACAGCTATCCCCCCAGCCACTTTATTGGGTATCTATGTCAATTTAAACGTTGAGTGTCAGTCAGCGCTACTAGTAGCCGTGGCGGCGAGTGTGGCACACTCTTTATGAGCCTGTTTGGCGTCACGTGGCACATGAACTTATTACTAACTAGCAGCTGACAATAGTCCACCGTATACAAACTAAAGACACCAAGTCTGCCAGTACGAGACCCTCGTTAATGAATAATAAAAACAAGTGTGTACCTAAGGGCTCGTTTTTCGTGTTTTACACAATATTAATCAAATTCAAAATACAATGATGTCAAGGACGGTACAGGGGAACTTATTAGGCCAATTGTATGTAATTTAGAAGAAAGAAACGTGGGTGAAAAGATAACTTGCAGTCGGCAGGATCAAAAAATTCGACCTTCTAATAACGTGTTCGATGCTTTATTTCTAAGCTACCACGACAGCTATCCCCCAGTCACTTTATTGGGTATCTATGTCAATTTAAACCTGGGAGTGCCATTCAGCGCCAGTAGTAGCCGTGGCGGCGAGTGTGGTACACTCTTTAAGAGCCTGTTTGGCGTCATGTAGCACGTGAACTTATTGCTAACTAAAAGCTGACAAATAGTCCACCGTATACAAACTAAAGACACCAAGTCTGCCAGTACGAGACCCTCGTTAATTAATAAGGGAAACAAGTGTATACTTAAGGGCTTTTTTTTCGTGTTTTTACACAATATTTATGAGATCTAACATACAATAATGTCGAGGAAGGTATAGGGGAAGTAATTAGGCCAATTGTGATGTAAATGAGAACAACAAAGTGGGTGAAAAGAGAATTGCCATGGGCAGGATTCGAACCTGCGACCTTCCAATAACGCGTTCGATGCTTTACCACTAAGCTACCACGACAGCTATCCCCCAGCCACTTTATCGGGTATCTATTTCAATTTAAAACGTGGGAGTGTCAGTCAGCGCCACTAGTAGTCATGGCGACGAGTGTGGCACACTCTTTAAGAGCCTGTTTGGCGTCACGTAGCAGGTGAACCTATTACTAACTAGCAGCTGACCAATAGTCCCCCGTATACAACCTAAAGACACCAACTCTGCCAGTACTAGACCCTCGTTAATGAATAAGGGAAACAAGTGTATACTTAGGGGCTCGTTGTTCGTGTTTTACACAATAATAATGAGATCTAAGAGACAATAATGTCAAGGAAGTTATAGGGGCACTTATTACGCCAATTGTAATGTAAATGAGAAGAAACGTGGGTGAAAATATAACTTGCCGTAGGAAGGATCCGAAACTGCGACCTTCGCATAACGCGTTCGATGCTCTACCACTGAGCTACCACGACAGCTATCTTCTCAGCCACTTTTTGGGTATGGATGTCAATTTGAACGTGGAATTGTCAATCAGTGCCACAAGTAGTCATGGCGGCGAGTGTGGCAGACTCTTTATGAGCCTGTTTGGCATCACGTAGCACGTGAACATATTCATAACTAGCAGCTGACCAAGAGTCCCCCGTATACAACCTAAAGGCACCAAGTCTGCCAGTACGAGACCCTCGTTAATGAATAAAGGAAACAAGTGTATACTTAAGGGCTTGTTTTTCGTGTTTTTACACAATATTAGTGAGATCTAACATACAATGATGTCAAGGAAGGTACAGGGGAAGTTATTATGCCTATTGTATTGTAAATGCGAAGAAAGAAAAGTGGGTGAAAAGATAACTTGCCTTAGGCAGGATCGAAACCTGTGACCTTCGAATAACGTGCTCGATGCTCTACCGCTGAGCTACCACGACAGCTATGCCCCCAGTCAACCTTTGGGTATCTATGTCAATTTAAACGTGGGAATGTCAGTCAGCGCCACTAGTATTCATATCGGCGAGTGTGGCACACTCTTCATGAGCCTGTTTGGCGTCATGTAGCATGTGAACTTATTACTTTCTAGCAGCTGACAATTAGTCCACCGTATAGAAACTAAAGACACCAAGTCTGCCAGTATGAGACCCTCGTTAATGAATAAGGGAAACAAGTGTATACTTAAGGGCTTGTTTCACGTGTTTTTACACAATATTTATGAGATCTAACATACAATAATGTCAAGGAAGGTACAGTGGAAGGTATTAGGCCAATTTTAATGTAAATGAGAAGAAAGAAAAGTGGGTGAACAGATAACTTGTCGTGGGCATGATCCAAACCTGCGACCTTGAATAACGCATTCGATGCTCTACCACTGAGGTACCACGACAGCTATCCCCAGCCACTTTATTGGGTATCTATGTCAATTTAAACCTGTGAGTGTCATTCAGCGCCAGTAGTAGCCGTGGCGGCGAGTGTGGCACACTCTTTATGAGCCTGTTTGGCGTCATGTAGCCCCTGAACTTATTACTAACTATCATCTGAACAATAGTCTCCCGTACACAACCTATAGCCACCAAGTCTGCCAGTACGAGACCCTAGTTACTGAATAAGAGAAAGAAGTGTATACTTAAAGGCTCGTTTTTCGTATTTTATACAAAATAATGGGATCTAACAGACAATAATGTCAAGGAAGGTATAGGGGAAGTTATTAAGACAATTGTAATGTAAATGAGAAGAAAGAAACGTGCGTGAAAAGAAAACTTGCCGTGGGCAGGATCCGAACCTGCGACCTTTCAATAACGCGTTTGATGCTTTACCACTGAGCTACCAAGTTAGCTATCCCCCCAGCCACTTTATTGGGTATCTATGTCAATTTAAACGTGGGAGTGTCAGTCAGCGCCACTAGTAGCCATGGCGGCGAGGGTGGCACACTCCTAATGAGCCTGTTTGGAGTCATGTAGCACGTGAACTTATTACTATCAGCTGACCAATAGTCTCCCTTACACAACCTAAAGGCACCAAGTCTGCCAGTACGAGACCCTCTATAATGAATAGGAGAAAGAAGTGTATACTGAAGGGCTCGTTTTTCGTGTTTTACACAATAATAATTTGATCTAACAGAAAATAATGTCAAGGGAGGTATAGAGGAAGCTATTAGGCCAATTGTAATATAAATGAGAAGAAAGAAAAGTGGGTGAACAGATAACTTATCTTGGGCAGGATCCAAACCTGCGACCTTCGAATAACGCGTTCGATGCTCTACCACTGAGCAACAACGACAGCTCTCCCCCAAGACACTTTATTGGATATCTATGTGAATTTGAACGTTGGAGTGTCAGTCAGCGCCACTAATAGCCATGGCGGCGAGTGTGGCACACTGTTTATGAGCCTGTTTGGCGTCACGTAGAACGTGAACTTATTACTAACTAGCAGCTGACCAATAGTTCACCGTATACAAACTAAAGACACCAAGTCTGCCAGTACGAGACCCTCGTTAATGAATAATAAAAACAAGTGTGTACCTAAGCGCTCGTTTTTCGTGTTTTACACAATATTAATCAAATTCAACATACTATGATGTCAAGGACGGTATAGGGGAACTTATTAGGCCAATTGTAATGTAATTTAGAAGAAAGAAACGTGGGTGAAAAGATAACTTGCCGTGGACAGGATCAAAAACTTCGACCTTCTAATAACGTGTTCGATGCTTTGCCACTGAGCTACCACGACAGCTATCCCCCAGCCACTTTATTTGGTGTCTATATCAATTGAAACGTGAGAGTGCCAGTCAGCGCCACTAGTAGCCAAGGCGGCGAGTGTTGCACACTCTTTATGAGCCTGCTTGGCGTCACGTAGCACGTGAACCTAATACTAACTAGCAGCTGACCAATAGTCCCCCGTGTACAACCTAAAGGCACCAAGTCAGCCAGTACGAGACCCTCGTTAGTGAATAAGAGAAAGAAGTGTATACCTAAAGGCTCGTTTTTCGTATTTTACACAAAATATTGAGATCTAAGAGGAAATAATGCCAAGGAAGGTATAGGGGAAGTTATTAGGCGAATTGTAATGTAATTGAGAAAAAAGAAAAGTGGGTGAAAAGATAACTTTCCGTGGGCAGGATCCGAACCTGCGACCTTCGAGTAACGCGTTCGATGCTTTACCACTGAGCTACCAAGTTAGCTATCCCCCCAGCCACTTTATTGGGTATCTATGAAAATTTAAACTGTGGGAGTGTCAGTCAGCGCCACTAGCAGCCGTGGCGGCGAGTGTGGCACACTCTTTATGAGCCTGTTTGGCGTCACGTGGCACATGAACTTATTACTAACTAGCAGCTGACAAATAGTCCACCGTATACAAACTAAAGACACAAGGTCTGCCAGTACGAGACCCTCGTTAATGAATAATAAAAACAAGTGTGTACCTAAGGGCTCGTTTTTCGTGTTTTTACACAATATTTATGAGATCTAACATACAATAATGTCAAGGAAGGTAGAGGGGAAGGTATTAGGCCAATTTTAATGTAAAGAGAAGAAAGAAAAGTGGGTGAACAGGTAACTTGTCGTGGGCAGGATCCAAACCTGCGACCTTGAATAACGCATTCGATGCTCTACCACTGAGGTACCACGACAGCTATCCCCCCAGCCACTTTATTGGGTATGTATGTCAATTTAAACCTGGGAGTGTCATTCAGCGCCAGTAGTACCCGTGGCGGCGAGTGTGGCACACTCTTTATGAGCCTGTTTGGCGCCATGTAGCACCTGAACTTATTACTAACTATCATCTGAACAATAGTCTCCCGTACACAACCTATAGCCACCAAGTCTGCCAGTACGAGACCCTAGTTACTGAATAAGAGAAAGAAGTGTATACTTAAAGGCTCGTTTTTCGTATTTATACGAAATAATGGGATCTAAGAGGAAATAATGCCAAGAAAGGTATAGGGTAAGTTAATAGGCGAATTGTAATGTAATTGCTAAAAAGAAAAGTGGGTGAAAAGGTAACTTGCCGTGGGCAGGAACCGAACCTGCGACCTCCGAATAACGCGTTCGATGCTCTACCACGGAGCTACCAAGATAGCTATCCCCCCAGCCACTTTATTGGGTATCTATGTCAATTTAATCGTTTGAGTGTCAGTCAGCGCCACTAGTAGCCGTGGCGGCGAGTGTGGCACACTTTTTATGAGCCTGTTTGGCGTCACGTGGCACGTGAACTTATTACTAACTAGCAGCTGACAAATAGTTCACCGTATAGAAACTAAAGACACCAAGTCTGCCAGTACGAGACCCTCGTTAATGAATAAGAGAAACAAGTGTATACCTAAAGGCTCGTTTTTCGTATTTTACACAAAATAATGAGATCCAACAGACAATAATGTCAAGGAAAGTGTAGGGGAATTTTTTGGCCGATTGTATTGTAAATGAGAAGAAAGAAAAGTGGGTGAAAAGGTAACTTGCCGTGGGCAGGAACCGAACCTGCGACCTCCGAATAACGCGTTCGATGCTCTACCACGGAGCTACCAAGATAGCTATCCCCCCAGCCACTTTATTGGGTATCTATGTCAATTTAAACGTGGGAGTGTCAGTCAGCGCCACTAGCAGCCGTGGCGGCGAGTGTGGCACACTCTTTATGAGCCTGTTTGGCGTCACGTAGCACGTGAACCTATTACTAACTAGCAGCTGACAAATAGTCCACCGTATACAAACTAAAGACACCAAGTCTGCCAGTACGAGACCCTCGTTAATGAATAATAAAAACAAGTGTGTACCTAAGGGCTCGTTTTTCGTGTTTTTACACAATATTTATGAGATCTAACATACAATGATGTCAAGGAAAGTATAGGGGAACCTATTACGCCAATTTTAATGTAATTTAGAAGAAAGAAACATGGGTGAAAAGCTAACTTGCCGTGGGCAGGATCAAAAACTTCGACCTTCTAATAAGGTGTTCGATGCTTTGCTAGACAGCTATCCCCCCCAGCCACTTCATTGGGTATCTATGTCAATATAAACAAGGGAACGTCAGTCAGCGCCACTAGTAGCCATGGCGGTGAGTGTGGCATACTCTTTATGTGCCTGTTTGGCGTCACGTAGCACGTGAACTTATTACTAACTAGCAAAAAGAGCAATAGTCCCCCCGTATACAACCTAAAAGCACAAAGTCTGCCAGTAGGAGACCCTCGTTAATGAATAAGGGAAACAAGTGTATACTCAAGGGCTCGTTTTTCGTGTTTTACACAATAATAATGAGATCTAAAAAACTATAATGTCAAGGAAGGTATAGGGGAAGTTATTAGGCGAATTGTAATGTAATTGAGAAAAAAAAAGTGGGTGAAAAAATAACTTGCCGTGGGCAGGATCCTAACCTGCGACCTTCGAATAACGCGTTCGATGCTCTACCACTGAGCTACCAAGACAGCTATCCCCCCAGCCACTTTATTGGGTATCTATGTCAATTTAAACGTTTGAGTGTCAGTCAGCGCTACTAGTAGCCGTGGCGGCGAGTGTGGCACACTCTTTATGAGCCTGTTTGGCGTCACGTGGCACATGAACTTATTACTAACTAGCAGCTGACAAATAGTCCACCGTATACAAACTAAAGACACCAAGTCTGCCAGTACGAGACCCTCGTTAATGAATAATAAAAACAAGTGTGTACCTAAGGGCTCGTTTTTCGTGTTTTACACAATATTAATCAAATTCAAAATACAATGATGTCAAGGACGGTACAGGGGAACTTATTAGGCCAATTGTAATGTAATTTAGAAGAAAGAAACGTGGGTGAAAAGATAACTTGCAGTCGGCAGGATCAAAAAATTCGACCTTCTAATAACGTGTTCGATGCTTTATTTCTAAGCTACCACGACAGCTATCCCCCAGTCACTTTATTGGGTATCTATGTCAATTTAAACCTGGGAGTGCCATTCAGCGCCAGTAGTAGCCGTGGCGGCGAGTGTGGTACACTCTTTAAGAGCCTGTTTGGCGTCATGTAGCACGTGAACTTATTGCTAACTAAAAGCTGACAAATAGTCCACCGTATACAAACTAAAGACACCAAGTCTGCCAGTACGAGACCCTCGTTAATTAATAAGGGAAACAAGTGTATACTTAAGGGCTTTTTTTTCGTGTTTTTACACAATATTTATGAGATCTAACATACAATAATGTCGAGGAAGGTATAGGGGAAGTAATTAGGCCAATTGTGATGTAAATGAGAACAACAAAGTGGGTGAAAAGAGAATTGCCATGGGCAGGATTCGAACCTGCGACCTTCCAATAACGCGTTCGATGCTTTACCACTAAGCTACCACGACAGCTATCCCCCAGCCACTTTATCGGGTATCTATTTCAATTTAAACGTGGGAGTGTCAGTCAGCGCCACTAGTAGTCATGGCGACGAGTGTGGCACACTCTTTAAGAGCCTGTTTGGCGTCACGTAGCAGGTGAACCTATTACTAACTAGCAGCTGACCAATAGTCCCCCGTATACAACCTAAAGACACCAACTCTGCCAGTACTAGACCCTCGTTAATGAATAAGGGAAACAAGTGTATACTTAGGGGCTCGTTGTTCGTGTTTTGCACAATAATAATGAGATCTAAGAGACAATAATGTCAAATAAGTTATAGGGGCACTTATTACGCCAATTGTAATGTAAATGAGAAGAAACGTGGGTGAAAATATAACTTGCCGTAGGAAGGATCCGAAACTGCGACCTTCGCATAACGCGTTCGATGCTCTACCACTGAGCTACCACGACAGCTATCTTCTCAGCCACTTTTTGGGTATGGATGTCAATTTGAACGTGGAATTGTCAATCAGTGCCACAAGTAGTCATGGCGGCGAGTGTGGCAAACTCTTTATGAGCCTGTTTGGCATCACGTAGCACGTGAACATATTCATAACTAGCAGCTGACCAAGAGTCCCCCGTATACAACCTAAAGGCACCAAGTCTGCCAGTACGAGACCCTCGTTAATGATTAAAGGAAACAAGTGTATACTTAAGGGCTTGTTTTTCGTGTTTTTACACAATATTAGTGAGATCTAACATACAATGATGTCAAGGAAGGTACAGGGGAAGTTATTATGCCTATTGTATTGTAAATGCGAAGAAAGAAAAGTGGGTGAAAAGATAACTTGCCTTAGGCAGGATCGAAACCTGTGACCTTCGAATAACGTGCTCGATGCTCTACCGCTGAGCTACCACGACAGCTATGCCCCCAGTCAATCTTTGGGTATCTATGTCAATTTAAACGTGGGAATGTCAGTCAGCGCCACTAGTATTCATATCGGCGAGTGTGGCACACTCTTCATGAGCCTGTTTGGCGTCATGTAGCATGTGAACTTATTACTTTCTAGCAGCTGACAATTAGTCCACCGTATAGAAACTAAAGACACCAAGTCTGCCAGTATGAGACCCTCGTTAATGAATAAGGGAAACAAGTGTATACTTAAGGGCTTGTTTCACGTGTTTTTACACAATATTTATGAGATCTAACATACAATAATGTCAAGGAAGGTACAGTGGAAGGTATTAGGCCAATTTTAATGTAAATGAGAAGAAAGAAAAGTGGGTGAACAGATAACTTGTCGTGGGCATGATCCAAACCTGCGACCTTGAATAACGCATTCGATGCTCTACCACTGAGGTACCACGACAGCTATCCCCAGCCACTTTATTGGGTATCTATGTCAATTTAAACCTGTGAGTGTCATTCAGCGCCAGTAGTAGCCGTGGCGGCGAGTGTGGCACACTCTTTATGAGCCTGTTTGGCGTCATGTAGCCCCTGAACTTATTACTAACTATCATCTGAACAATAGTCTCCCGTACACAACCTAAAGCCACCAAGCCTGCCAGTACGAGACCCTATTTACTGAATAAGAGAAAGAAGTGTATACTTAAAGGCTCGTTTTTCGTATTTTATGCAAAATAATGGGATTTAAGAGGAAATAATGCCAAGAAAGGTATAGGGGAAGTTGTTAGGCGAATTATAATGTAATTGAGAAAAAAGAAAAGTGGGTGAAAAGATAACTTTCCGTGGGCAGGATCCGAACCTACGACCTTCGAGTAACGCGTTCGATGCTTTACCACTGAGCTACCAAGTTAGCTATCCCTCCAGCCACTTTATTGGGTATCTATGTCAATTTAAACGTGGGAGTGTCAGTCAGCGCCACTAGCAGCCGTGGCGGCGAGTGTGGCACACTCTTTATGAGCCTGTTTGGCGTCACGTGGCACATGAACTTATTTCTAACTAGCAGCTGACAAATAGTCCACCGTATACAAACTAAAGACACCAAGTCTGCCAGTACGAGACCCTCGTTAATGAATAAGGGAAACAAGTGTATACTTAAGGGCTTTTTTTTTCGTGTTTTTACACAATATTTATGAGATCTAACATACAATAATGTCGAGGAAGGTATAGGGGAAGTTATTAGGCCAATTGTGATGTAAATGAGAACAACAAAGTGGGTGAAAAGAGAATTGCCGTGGGCAGGATTCGAACCTGCGACCTTCCAATAACGCGTTCGATGCTTTACTACTAAGCTACCACGACAGCTATCTCCCAGCCACTTTATCGGGTATCTGTGTCACTTCAAACGTAGGAATGTCAGTCAGTGCCACTAGTAATCATGGCGGCGAGTGTGGCACACTCTTTATGAGCCTGTTTGGCGTCACGTAGCAGGTGAACCTATTACTAACTAGCAGCTGACCAATAGTCCTCTGTATACAACCTAAAGGCACAAAGTCTGCTAGTACGAGACCCTCGGTAATGAATGAGGGAAACAAGTGTACAATTAAGGGCTCGTTTTTCGTGTTTTACACAATATTAGTGAGATCTAACAGACAACGATGTCAAGGAAGGTACAGGGGAAGTTATTATGCCGATTGTAATGTAAATGAGAAGAAAGAAAAGTGGGTGAAAAGATAACCTTTCATAGGCAGGATCTAAACCTGTGACCTTCGAATAACGTGCTCGATGCTCTACCGCTGAGCTAGCACGACAGCTATGCCCCCAGTCAACCTTTGGGTATCTATGTCAATTTAAACGTGGGAATGTCAGTCAGCGCCACTAGGTGCCAAGGCGGCGAGTGTTGCACACTCTTTATGAGCCTGCTTGGCGTCACGTAGCACGTGAACCTAATACTAACTAGCAGCTGACCAATAGTCCCCCGTGTACAACCTAAAGGCACCAAGTCAGCCAGTACGAGACCCTCGTTAGTGAATAAGAGAAAGAAGTGTATACCTAAAGGCTTGTTTTTTGTATTTTACACAAAATAATGAGATCTAAGAGGAAATAATGCCAAGGAAGGTATAGGGGAAGTTATTAGGCGAATTGTAATGTAAATGAGAAGAAAGAAACGTGGGTGAAAATATAACTTGCCATGGGCAGGATCCGAACCTGCGACCTTCCAATAACGCGTTCGATGCTCTACCGCTGAGCTACCAAGATAGCTATCCCCCCAGTCACTTTATTGGGTATCTATGTCAATTTCAACGTTTGAGTGTCAGTCAGCGCCACTAGTAGTCGTGGCGACGAGTGTGGCACACTCTTTAAGAGCCTGTTTGGCGTCACGTAGCAGGTGAACCTATTACTAACTAGCAGCTGACCAATAGTCCCCCGTATACAACCTAAAGACACCAACTCTGCCAGTACTGGACCCTCGTTAATGAATATGGGAAACAAGTGTATACTTAGGGGCTCGTTGTTCGTGTTTTACACAATAATAATGAGATCTAAGAGACAATAATGTCAAGGAAGTTATAGGGGCACTTATTACGCCAATTGTAATGTAAATGAGAAGAAACGTGGGTGAAAAGATAACTTGCCGTAGAAAGGATCCGAAACTGCGACCTTCGCATAACGCGTTCGATGCTCTACCACTGAGCTACCACGACAGCTATCTTCTCAGCCACTTTTTTGGGTATGGATGTCAATTTGAACGTGGAAGTGTCAATCAGTCCCACAAGTAGTCATGGCGGCGAGTGTGGCAAACTCTTTATGAGCCTGTTTGGCATCACGTAGCACGTGAACATATTCATAACTAGCAGCTGACCAAGAGTCCCCCGTATACAACCTAAAGGCCCCAAGTCTGCCAGTACGAGACCCTCGTTAATGAATAAGGGAAACAAGTGTATACTTAAGGGCTTGTTTTTCGTGTTTTTACACAATATTAGTGAGATCTAACATACAATGATGTCAAGGAAGGTACAGGGGAAGTTATTATGCCTATTGTATTGTAAATGCGAAGAAAGAAAAGTGGGTGAAAAGATAACTTGCCTTAGGCAGGATCGAAACCTGTGACCTTCGAATAACGCGCTCGATACTCTACCGCTGAGCTACCCCGACAGCTATCCCCCCAGTCACTTTATTGGGTATCTGTGTCAATTCAAACGTGGGAATGTCAGTCAGTGCCACTAGTAATCATGGCGGCGAGTGTGGCACACTCTTTATGAGCCTGTTTGGCGTAACGTAGCAGGTGAACCTATTACTAACTAGCAGCTGACCAATAGTCCTCTGCATACAACCTAAAGGCACAAATGCTGCTAGTACGAGACCCTCGTTAATGAATAAGAGAAACAAGTGTATACATAAGGGAAAGAAAAGTGAGTGAAGAAAGAAAAGTGGATGAAAAGATAACCTTTCTTAGGCAGGATCTAAACCTGTGACCTTCGAATAACGTGCTCGATGCTCTACCGCTGAGCTACCACGACAGCTATGCCCCCAGTCAACCTTTGGGTATCTATGTCAATTTAAACTTGGGAATGTCAGTCAGCGCCACTAGTAGCCAAGGCGGCGAGTGTTGCACACTCTTTATGAGCCTGCTTGGCGTCACGTAGCACGTGAACCTAATACTAACTAGCAGCTGACCAATAGTCCCCCGTGTACAACCTAAAGGCACCAAGTCAGCCAGTACGAGACCCTCGTTAGTGAATAAGAGAAAGAAGTGTATACCTAAAGGCTTGTTTTTCGTATTTTACACAAAATAATGAGATCTAAGAGGAAATAATACCAAGGAAGGTATAGGGGAAGTTATTAGGCGAATTGTAATGTGATTGAGAAAAAAGAAAAGTGGGTGAAAAGATAACTTGCCGTGGGCAGGAACCGAACCTGAGACCTCCGAATAACGCGTTCGATGCTCTACCACTGAGCTACCAAGATAGCTATCCCCCCAGCCACTTTATTGGGTATCTATGTCAATTTAAACGTTTTTGTGTCAGTCAGCGCCACAAGTAGCCGTGGCGGCGAGTGTGGCACACTCTTTATGAGCCTGTTTGGCGTCACGTGGCACGTTAACTTATTACTAACTAGCAGCTGACAAATAGGCCACCGTATAGAAACTAAAGACACCAAGTCTGCCAGTATGAGACCCTCGTTAATGAATAAGGGAAACAAGTGTATACTTAAGGGCTTGTTTCACGTATTTTTACACAATATTAGTGAGATCTAACAGACAATGATGTCAAGGAAGGTACAGGGGAAGTTATTATGCCGATTGTAATTTAAATGAGAAGAAAGAAAAGTGGGTGAAAAGATAACCTTTCTTAGGCAGGATCTAAGCCTGTGACCTTCGAATAACGTGCTCGATGCTCTACCGCTGAGCTACCACGACAGCTATCCCCCCAGCCACTTTATTGGGTATCTATGTCAATTTAAACCTGGGAGTGTCATTCAGCGCCAGTAGTACCCGTGGCGGCGAGTGTGGCACACTCTTTATGAGCCTGTTTGGCGTCATGTAGCACCTGAACTTATTACTAACTAGCAAAAAGAGCAATAGTCCCCCCGTATACAACCTAAAAGCACAAAGTCTGCCAGTACGAGACCCTCGTTAATGAATAAGGGAAACAAGTGTATACTCAAGGGCTCGTTTTTCGTGTTTTACACAATAATAATGAGATCTAAAAAACTATAATGTCAAGGAAGGTATAGGGGAAGTTATTAGGCGAATTGTAATGTAATTGAGAAAAAAGAAAAGTGGGTGAAAAGATAACTTGCCTTGGGCAGGATCCTAACCTGCGACCTTCGAATAACGCGTTCGATGCTCTACCACTGAGCTACCAAGACAGCTATCCCCCCAGCCACTTTATTGGGTATCTATGTCAATTTAAACGTTTGAGTGTCAGTCCGCGCTACTAGTAGCCGTGGCGGCGAGTGTGGCACACTCTTTATGAGCCTGTTTGGCGTCACGTGGCACATGAACTTATTACTAACTAGCAGCGGACAAATAGTCCACCGTATACAAACTAAAGACACCAAGTCTGCCAGTACGAGACCCTCGTTAATGAATAATAAAAACAAGTGTGTACCTAAGGGCTCGTTTTTCGTGTTTTACACAATATTAATCAAATTCAAAATACAATGATGTCAAGGACGGTAGAGGGGAACTTATTAGGCCAATTGTAATGTAATTTAGAAGAAAGAAACGTGGGTGAAAAGATAACTTGCCGTGGGCAGGATCAAAAACTTCGACCTTCTAATAACGTGTTCGATGCTTTATTTCTAAGCTACCACGACAGCTATCCCCCAGTCACTTTATTGGGTATCTATGTCAATTTAAACCTGGGAGTGCCATTCAGCGCCAGTAGTAGCCGTGGCGGCGAGTGTGGTACACTCTTTATGAGCCTGTTTGGCGTCATGTAGCACGTGAACTTATTACTAACTAGCAGCTGACAAATAGTCCACCGTATACAAACTAAAGACACCAAGTCTGCCAGTACGAGACCCTCGTTAATGAATAAGGGAAACAAGTGTATACTTAAGGGCTTTTTTTTCGTGTTTTTACACAATATTTATGAGATCTAACATACAATAATGTCGAGGAAGGTATAGGGAAAGTTATTAGGCCAATTGTGATGTAAATGAGAACAACAAAGTGGGTGAAAAGAGAATTGCCGTGGGCAGGATTCGAACCTGCGACCTTCCAATAACGCGTTCGATGCTTTACCACTAAGCTACCACGACAGCTATCCCCCAGCCACTTTATCGGCTATCTATGTCAATTTAAACGTGGGAGTGTCAGTCAGCGCCACTAGTAGTCATGGCGACGAGTGTGGCACACTCTTTAAGAGCCTGTTTGGCGTCACGTAGCAGGTGAACCTATTACTAACTAGCAGCTGACCAATAGTCCCCCGTATACAACCTAAAGACACCAACTCTGCCAGTACTAGACCCTCGTTAATGAATAAGGGAAACAAGTGTATACTTAGGGGCTCGTTGTTCGTGTTTTACACAATATTAATGAGATCTAAGAGACAATAATGTCAAGGAAGTTATAGGGGCACTTATTACGCCAATTGTAATGTAAATGAGAAGGAACGTGGGTGAAAAGATAACTTGCCGTAGGAAGGATCCGAAACTGCGACCTTCGCATAACGCGTTCGATGCTCTACCACTGAGCTACCACGACAGCTATCTTCTCAGCCACTTTTTCGGGTATGGGTGTCAATTTGAACGTGGAAGTATCAATCAGTGCCAGAAGTAGTCATGGCGGCGAGTGTGGCAAACTCTTTATGAGCCTGTTTGGCATCACGTAGCACGTGAACATATTCTTAACTAGCAGCTGACCAAGAGTCCCCCGTATACAACCTAAAGGCACCAAGTCTGCCAGTACGAGACCCTCGTTAATGAATAAGGGAAACAAGTGTATACTTAAGGGCTTGTTTTTCGTGTTTTTACACAATATTAGTGAGATCTAACATACAATGATGTCAAGGAAGGTACAGGGGAAGTTATTATGCCTATTGTATTGTAAATGCGAAGAAAGAAAAGTGGGTGAAAAGATAGCTTGCCTTAGGCAGGATCGAAACCTGTGACCTTCGAATAACGCGCTCGATACTCTACCGCTGAGCTACCCCGACAGCTATCCCCCCAGTCACTTTATTGGGTATCTGTGTCAATTCAAACGTGGGAATGTCAGTCAGTGCCACTAGTAATCATGGCGGCGAGTGTGGCACACTCTTTATGAGCCTGTTTGGCGTAACGTAGCAGGTGAACCTATTACTAACTAGCAGCTGACCAATAGTCCTCTGTAAACAACCTAAAGGCACAAATGCTGCTAGTACGAGACCCTCGTTAATGAATAAGAGAAACAAGTGTATACATAAGGGCTTGTTTTTTGTGTTTTGCACAATAATAATGAGATCTAACAGACAATAATGTCAAGGAAGGTACAGGGGAAGTTATTATGCCTATTGTATTGTAAATGCGAAGAAAGAAAAGTGGGTGAAAAGATAACTTGCCGTGGGCAGGTTCCAAACCTGCGACCTTCGAATAACGCGTTCCATGCTCTACCACTGTGCTACCAAGACAGCTATCCCCCCCCCTGCCACTTTATTAAGTATCTATGTCAATTTAAACGTGGGAGTGTCAGTCAGCGCCACTAGTAGCCGGGGCGGCAAGTTTGGCACACCCTTTATGAGCCTGTTTGGCGTCACGTTGCACGTGAACTCAATACTTACTATGAGCTGACCAATAGTCTCCCGTACACAAACTAAAGGCACCAAGTCTGCCAGTACGATACCTTCGTTATGGAATAAGGGAAACAAGTGTATACCTAAAGACTCGTTTTTTGTGTTTTACACTATAATAATGACATCTAACAGACAATAATGGGAAGGAAGGTATAGGGGAAGTTATTAGACCAATTGTTTTGTAAATAAGAAAAAAGAAAAGTGTGTGAAAAGATAACTTGCCGTGAGCAGGTTCCAAACCTGCGACCTTCGAATAACGCGTTCCATGCTCTACCACTGAGCTACCAAGACAGCTATCCCCCCCTGCCACTTTATTAGGTATCTATGTCAATTTAAACGTGGGAGTGTCAGTCAGCGCCACTAGTAGCCGGGGCGGCAAGTTTGGCCCACCCTTTATGAGCCTGTTTGGCGTCACGTAGCACGTGAACTCACTACTTACTATCATCTGACCAATAGTCTCCCGTACACAAACTAAAGGCACCAAGTGTGCCAGTACGAGACCCTCAATAATGAATAAGAGAAACAAGTGTATACTTAAGCTCTCGTTTTTCGTGTTTTACACAATATTAATGAGATCTAACAGAAAATAATGTCAAGGAAGGTATAGGGGAAGCTATTAGGCCCATTGTAATGTAAGCGAGAAGAAAGAAAAGTGGGTTAAAAGATAACTTGCCTTAGGCAGGATCTGAACCTGTGACCTTCGAATAACGTGCTCAATGCTCTACCGCTGAGCTACCACGACAGCTATCCCCCCAGTCACTTTATTGGGTATCTATGTCAATTTAAACGTGGAAATGTCAGTCAGCGCCACTAGTAGTCATGTCGGCTAGTGTGTCACACTCTTTATGAGCCTGTTTGGCGTCACGTAGCAGGTAAACCTATTACTAACTAGCAGCTGACCAATAGTGTCCCGTATACAACCTAAAGGCGCAAATTCTGCTAGTACGAGACCCTCGTTATTGAATAAGGGAAACAAGTGTATACTTAAGGGCTCGTTTTTTTGTTTTGCACGATAATAATGAGATCTAACAGACAATAATGTCAAGAAAGAGATAGGGGAAGTTTTTAGGCCAATTGTAATGTATATGAGAAGAAGGAAAAGTGGGTGAAAAGAGAATTGCCGTGGGCAGGATTCGAACCTGCGACCTTCCAATAACGCGTTCGGTGCTCTACAACTGAGCTACCACGACAGCTATCCCCTCAGCCACTTTTTTGGGTATCGATGTCAATTTAAACATGGGAGTGTCAGTCATCGCCACTAGTAGTCATGGCGACGAGTGTGGCACACTCTTTAAGATCCTGTTTGGCGTCACGTAGCAGGTGAACCTATTACTAACTAACAGCTGACCAATAGTCCCCCGTATACAACCTAAAGGCACCAAGTCTGCCAGTACGAGACCCTCGTTAATGAATAAGGGAAACAAGTGTATACTTAAGGGCTTGTTTTTCGTGTTTTTACACAATATTAGTGAGATCTAACATACAATGATGTCAAGGAAGGTACAGGGGAAGTTATTATGCCGATTATAATGTAAATGAGAAGAAAGAAAAGTGGGTGAAAAGATAACCTTTTATAGGCAGGATCTAAACCTGTGACCTTCGAATAACGTGCTCGATGCTCTACCGCTGAGCTACCACGACAGCTATGCCCCCAGTCAACCTTTGGGTATCTATGTCAATTTAAACGTGGGAATGTCAGTCAGCGCCACTAGTAGCCAAGGCGGCGAGTGTTGCACACTCTTTATGAGCCTCCTTGGCGTCACGTAGCACGTGAACCTAATACTAACTAGCAGCTGACCAATAGTCCCCCGTGTACAACCTAAAGGCACCAAGTCAGCCAGTACGAGACCCTCGTTAGTGAATAAGAGAAAGAAGTCTATACTTAAAGGCTCGTTTTTCGTATTTTATACAAAATAATGGGATCTAAGAGGAAATATAGCCAAGAAAGGTATAGGGGAAGTTATTAGGCGAATTGTAATGTAATTGAGAAAAAGAAAAGTGGGTGAAAAGATAACTTTTCGTGGGCAGGATCCGAACCTGCGACCTTCGAGTAACGCGTTCGATGCTCTACCACTGAGCTACCAAGACAGCTATCCCCCTAGCCACTTTATTGGGTATCTATGTCAATTTAAACGTGGGAGTGTCAGTCAGCGCCACTAGTAGCCGTGGCGGCGAGTGTGGCACACTCTTTATGAGCCTGTTTGGCGTCACGTAGCACGTGAACCTATTACTAACTAGCAGCTGACCAATAGTTCACCGTATACAAACTAAAGACACCAAGTCTGCCAGTACGAGACCCTCGGTAATGAATAAGGGAAACAAGTGTATACTTAGGGGCTCGTTGTTCGTGTTTTACAAAATATTAATCAAATCTAACATACAATGATGTCAAGGAAAGTATAGGGGAACTTATTACGCCAATTTTAATGTAATTTAGAAGAAAGAAACGTGGGTGAAAAGCTAACTTGCCGTGGGCAGGATCAAAAACTTCGACCTTCTAATAACGTGTTCGATGCTTTGCTAGACAGCTATCCCCCCCAGCCACTTCATTGGGTATCTATGTCAATATAAACATGGGAACGTCAGTCAGCGCCACTAGTAGCCATGGCGGTGAGTGTGGCATACTCTTTATGTGCCTGTTTGGCGTCACGTAGCACGTGAACTTATTACTAACTAGCAAAAAGAGCAATAGTGCCCCCGTATACAACCTAAAAGCACAAAGTCTGCCAGTACGATACCCTCGTTAATGAATAAGGGAAACAAGTGTATACTTAAGGGCTCGTTTTTCGTGTTTTACACAATAATAATGAGATCTAAAAAACTATCATGTCAAGGAAGGTATAGGGGAAGTTATTAGGTGAATTGTAATGTATTTGAGAAAAAAGAAAAGTGGGTGAAAAGATAACTTGCCGTGGGCAGGATCCTAACCTGCGACCTTCGAATAACGCGTTCGATGCTCTACCACTGAGCTACCAAGACAGCTATCCCCCCAGCCACTTTATTGGGTATCTATGTCAATTTAAACGTTTGAGTGTCAGTCAGCGCTACTAGTAGCCGTGGCGGCGAGTGTGGCACACTCTTTATGAGCCTGTTTGGCGTCACGTGGCACATGAACTTATTACTAACCAGCAGCTGACAAATAGTCCACCGTATACAAACTAAAGACACCAAGTCTGCCAGTACGAGACCCTCGTTAATGAATAATAAAAACAAGTGTGTACCTAAGGGCTCGTTTTTCGTGTTTTACACAATATTAATCAAATTCAAAATACAATGATGTCAAGGACGGTACAGGGGAACTTATTAGGCCAATTGTAATGTAATTTAGAAGGAAGAAACGTGGGTGAAAAGATAACTTGCCGTGGGCAGGATCAAAAACTTCGACCTTCTAATAACGTGTTCGATGCTTTATTTCTAAGCTACCACGACAGCTATCCCCCAGTCACTTTATTGGGTATCTATGTCAATTTAAACCTGGGAGTGCCATTCAGCGCCAGTAGTAGCCGTGGCGGCGAGTGTGGTACACTCTTTATGAGCCTGTTTGGCGTCATGTAGCACGTGAACTTATTACTAACTAGCAGCTGACAAATCGTCCACCGTATACAAACTAAAGACACCAAGTCTGCCAGTACGAGACCCTCGTTAATGAATAAGGGAAACAAGTGTATACTTAAGGGCTTTTTTTTCGTGTTTTTACACAATATTTATGAGATCTAACATACAATAATGTCGAGGAAGGTATAGGGGAAGTTATGAGGCCAATTGTGATGTAAATGAGAACAACAAAGTGGGTGAAAAGAGAATTTCCGTGGGCAGGATTCGAACCTGCGACCTTCCAATAACGCGTTCGATGCTTTATTTCTAAGCTACCACGACAGCTATCCCCCAGCCACTTTATCGGGTATCTATGTCAATTTAAACGTGGGAGTGTCAGTCAGCGCCACTAGTAGTCATGGCGACGAGTGTGGCACACTCTTTAAGAGCCTGTTTGGCGTCACGTAGCAGGTGAACCTATTACTAACTAGCAGCTGACCAATAGTCCCCCGTATACAACCTAAAGACACCAACTCTGCCAGTACTAGACCCTCGTTAATGAATAAGGGAAACAAGTGTATACTTAGGGGCTCGTTGTTCGTGTTTTACACAATAATAATGAGATCTAAGAGACAATAATGTCAAGGAAGTTATAGGGGAAGTTATTATGCCAATTGTAATGTAAATGAGAAGAAACGTGGGTGAAAAGATAACTTGCCGTAGAAAGGATCCGAAACTGCGACCTTCGCATAACGCGTTCGATGCTCTACCACTGAGCTACCACGACAGGTATCTTCTCAGCCACTTTTTTGGGTATGGATGTCAATTTGAACGTGGAAGTGTCAATCAGTGCCACAAGTAGTCATGGCGGCGAGTGTGGCAAACTCTTTATGAGCCTGCTTGGCGTCACGTAGCACGTGAACCTAATACTAACTAGCAGCTGACCAATAGTCCCCCGTGTACAACCTAATGGCACCAAGTCAGCCAGTACGAGGCCCTCGTTAGTGAATAAGAGAAACAAGTGTATACTTAAGAACTTGTTTTTCGTGTTTTTAGACAATATTAGTGAGATCTAACATACAATGATGTCAAGGAAGGTACAGGGGAAGTTATTATGCCTATTGTATTGTAAATGCGAAAAAGAAAAGTGGGTGAAAAGATAACTTGCCTTAGGCAGGATCGAAACCTGTGACCTTCGAATAACGCGCTCGATACTCTACCGCTGAGCTACCCCAACAGCTATCCCCCCCAGTCACTTTATTGGGTATCTGTGTCAATTCAAACGTGGGAATGTCAGTCAGTGCCACTAGTAATCATGGCGGCGAGTGTGGCACACTCTGTATGAGCCTGTTTGGCGTCAAGTAGCAGGTGAACCGAATACTAACTAGCAGGTGACCAATAGTCCCACGCATACAACCTAAAGGCACAAAGTCTGCTAGTACGAGACCCTGGTTAATGAATAAGGGAAACAAGTGTATACTTAAGGGCTCGTTTTTCGTGTTTCGCACAATAATAATGAGATCTAACAGACAATAATGTCAAGGAAAGTATAGGGGAATTTATAGGCCGATTGTAGTGTAATTGAGAATAAAGAAAAGTGGTTGAAAAGATAACTTGCCGTGGGCAGGATCCGAACCTGCGACCTTCGAATAACGCGTTTGGTGCTCTACCACTGAGCTACCACGACAGCTATCCCCTCAGCCACTTTTTTGGTATCGATGTCAATTTAATGGTGGGAGTGTCAGTCAGCGCCACTAGTAGTCATGGCGACGAGTGTGGCACACTTTTTATGAGCCTGTTTGGCGTCATGTAGCATGTGAACTTATTACTATCTAGCAGCTGAGCAATAGTTTTCTTGTACAACCTTTAGGCACCAAGTCTGCCAGTACGATACCCTCGTTAATGAATAAGGGAAATAAGTGTATACCTAAAGACTCGTTTTTTGTGTTTTACACTATAATAATGAGATCTAACAGATAATAATGGGAAGGAAGGTATAGGGGAAGTTATTAGGTCAATTGTAATGTAAATAAAAAAAAGAAAATTGGGGTTAAAAGGTAACTTGCCGTGGGCAGGTTCCAAACCTGCGACCTTCGAATAACGCGTTCCATGCTCTACCACTGAGCTACCAAGAGAGCTATCCCCCCCTGCCACTTTATTGGGTATCTATGTCAATTTAAACGTGGGAGTGTCAGTCAGCACCACTAGTAGCCGGGGCGGCAAGTTTGGCCCACCCTTTATGAGCCTGTTTGGCGTCACGTAGCACGTGAACTCACTACTTACTATCAGCTGACCAATAGTCTCCCGTACACAAACTAACGGCACCAAGTGTGCCAGTACGAGACACTCATTAATGAATAAGAGAAACAATTGTATACTTAAGCTCTCGTTTTTCGTGTTTTACACAATATTAATGAGATCTAACAGAAAATAATGTCAAGGAAGGTATAGGGGAAGTTATTAGGCCAATTGTAATGTAAGTGAGAAGAAAGAAAAGTGGGTTAAAAGATAACCTGCCTTAGGCAGGATCTGAACCTGTGACCTTCGAATAACGTGCTCAATGCTCTACCGCTGAGCTACCACGACAGCTATCCCCCCAGTCACTTTATTGGGTATCTATGTCAATTTAAACGTGGAAATGTCAGTCAGCGCCACTAGTAATCATGGCGGCGAGTGTGGCACACTCTTTATGAGCCTGTTTGGCGTAACGTAGCAGGTGAACCTATTACTAACTAGCAGCTGACCAATAGTCCTCTGTATACAACCTAAAGGCACAAATGCTGCTAGTACGAGACCCTCGTTAATGAATAAGAGAAACAAGTGTATACATAAGGGCTTGTTTTTTGTGTTTTACACAATATTAGTGAGATCTAACAGACAATGATGTCAAGGAAGGTACAGGGGAAGTTATTATGCCGATTGTAATTTAAATGAGAAGAAAGAAAAGTGGGTGAAAAGATAACCTTTCTTAGGCAGGATCTAAACCTGTGACCTTCGAATAACGTGCTCGATGCTCTACCGCTGAGCTACCACGACAGCTATGCCCCCAGTCAACCTTTGGGTATCTATGTCAATTTAAACATGGGAATGTCAGTCAGCGCCACTAGTAGTCATGTCATCGAGTGTGGCACACTCTTTATGAGCCTGTTTGGCGTCAAGTAGCAGGTGAACCGAATACTAACTAGCAGGTGACCAATAGTCCCAAGCATACAACCTAAAGGCACAAAGTCTGCTAGTACGAGACCCTCGTGAATGAATAAGGGAAACAAGTGTATACTTAAGGGCTCGTTTTTTGTGGTTTGCACGATAATAATGAGATCTAACAGACAATAATGTCAAGAAAGAGATAGGGGAAGTTTTTAGGCCAATTGTAATGTATATGAGAAGAAGGAAAAGTGGGTGAAAAGAGAATTGCCGTGGGCAGGATTCGAACCTGCGACCTTCCAATAACGCGTTCGGTGCTCTACAACTGAGCTACCATGACAGCTATCCCCTCAGCCACTTTTTTGGGTATCGATGTCAATTTAAACATGGGAGTGTCAGTCATCGCCACTAGTAGTCACGGCGACGAGTGTGGCACACTCTTTAAGAGCCTGTTTGGCGTCACGTAGCAGGTGAACCTATTACTAACTAACAGCTGACCAATAGTCCCCCGTATACAACCTAAAGACACCAACTCTGCCAGTACTAGACCCTCGTTAATGAATAAGGCAAACAAGTGTATACTTAGGGGATCGTTGTTCGTGTTTTACACAACAATAATGAGATCTAAGAGACAATAATGTCAAGGAAGTTATAGGGGCAGTTATTACGCCAATTGTAATGTAAATGAGAAGAAACGTGGGTGAAAAGATAACTTGCCGTAGGAAGGATCCGAAACTGCGACCTTCGCATAACGCGTTCGATGCTCTACCACTGAGCTACCACGACAGCTATTCCCCCAGTCACTTTATTGGGTATCTGTGTCAATTCAAACGTGGGAATGTCAGTCAGTGCCGCTAGTAATCATGGCGGCGAGTGTGGCACACTCTTTATTATCCTGTTTGGCGTCACGTAGCAGGTGAACCTATTACTAACTAGCAGCTGACCAAGAGTCCCCCGTATACAACCTAAAGGCACCAAGTCTGCCAGTACGAGACCCTCGTTAATGAATAAGGGAAACAAGTGTATACTTAAGGGCTTGTTTTTCGTGTTTTTACACAATATTAGTGAGATCTAACATACAATGATGTCAAGGAAGATATAGGAGAAGTTTTTAGGCCAATTGTAATGTGAATGAGAAGAAAGAAAAGTGGGTGAAAAGACAACTTGCCTTAGGCAGGATCCAAACCTGTGACCTTCGAATAACGCGCTCAATACTCTACCGCTGAGCTACCACGACAACTATTCCCCCAGTCACTTTATTGGGTATCTATGTCAATTTAAACGTGGGAATGTCAGTCAGCGCCACTAGTAGCCAAGGCGGCGAGTGTTGCACACTCTTTATGAGCCTGCTTGGCGTCACGTAGCTCGTGAACCTAATACTAACTAGCAGCTGACCAATAGTCCCCCGTGTACAACCTAAAGGCACCAAGTCAGCCAGTACGAGACCCTCGTTAGTGAATAAGAGAAAGAAGTGTATACTTAAAGGCTCGTTTTTCGTATTTTATACAAAATATCGGGATCTAAGAGGAAATAATGCCAAGAAAGGTATAGGGGAAGTTATTAGGCGAATTGTAATGTAATTGAGAAAAAGAAAAGTGGGTGAAAAGATAACTTTTCTTGGGCAGGATCCGAACCTGCGACCTTCGAGTAACGCGTTCGATGCTCTACCACTGAGCTACCAAAACAGCTATCCCCCCAGCCACTTTATTGGGTATCTATGTCAATTTAAACGTGGGAGTGTCAGTCAGCGCCACTAGTAGCCGTGGCGGCGAGTGTGGCACACTCTTTATGAGCCTGTTTGGCGTCACGTAGCACGTGAACCTATTACTAACTAGCAGCTGACCAATAGTTCACCGTATACAAACTAAAGACACCAAGTCTGCCAGTACGAGACCCTCGTTAATGAATGAGAAAAACAAGTGTGTACCTAAGGGCTCGTTTTTCGTGTTTTACAAAATATTAATCAAATCTAACATACAATGATGTCAAGGAAAGTATAGGGGAACTTATTACGCCAATTTTAATGTAATTTAGAAGAAAGAAACGTGTGTGAAAAGCTAACTTGCCGTGGGCAGGATCAAAAACTTCGACCTTCTAATAACGTGTTCGATGCTTTGCTAGACAGCTATCCCCCCCAGCCACTTCATTGGGTATCTATGTCAATATAAACATGGGAACGTCAGTCAGCGCCACTAGTAGCCATGGTGGTGAGTGTGGCATACTCTTTATGTGCCTGTTTGGCGTCACGTAGCACGTGAACTTATTACTAACTAGCAAAAAGAGCAATAGTCCCCCCGTATACAACCTAAAAGCACAAAGTCTGTCAGTACGAGACCCTCGTTATTGAATAAGGGAAACAAGTGTATACTCAAGGGCTCGTTTTTCGTGTTTTACACAATAATAATGAGATCTAAAAAACTATAATGTCAAGGAAGGTATAGGGAAGTTATTAGGGGAATTGTAATGTAATTGAGAAAAAAGAAAAGTGGGTGAAAAGATAACTTGCCGTGGGCAGGATCCTAACCTGCGACCTTCGAATAACGCGTTCGATGCTCTACCACTGAGCTACCAAGACAGCTATCCCCCCAGCCACTTTATTGGGTATCTATGTCAATTTAAACGTTTGAGTGTCAGTCAGCGCTACTTGTAGCCGTGGCGGCGAGTGTGGCACACTCTTTATGAGCCTGTTTGGCGTCACGTGGAACATGAACTCATTACTAACCAGCAGCTTACAAATAGTCCACCGTATACAAACTAAAGACACCAAGTCTGCCAGTTCGAGACCCTCGTTAATGTATAATAAAAACAAGTGTGTACCTAAGGGCTCGTTTTTCGTGTTTTACACAATATTAATCAAATTCAAAATACAATGATGTCAAGGACGGTACAGGGGAACTTATTACGCCAATTGTAATGTAATTTAGAAGAAAGAAACGTGGGTGAAAAGATAACTTGCCGTGGGCAGGATCAAAAACTTCGACCTTCTAATAACGTGTTCGATGCTTTATTTCTAAGCTACCACGACAGCTATCCCCCAGTCACTTTATTGGGTATCTATGTCAATTTAAACCTGGGAGTGCCATTCAGCGCCAGTAGTAGCCGTGGCGGCGAGTGTGGTACACTCTTTATGAGCCTGTTTGGCGTCATGTAGCACGTGAACTTATTACTAACTAGCAGCTGACAAATAGTTCACCGTATACAAACTAAAGACACCAAGTCTGCCAGTACGAGACCCTCGTTAATGAATGAAGCGGTATGAGCCTTTGGACAGAAGATGAAGAAGCACGAGAGCCGCGGCAGGAAAGAAAAGGAAGGGGAAGTCAAGAATAAAGCAGATTAAGAAGGACGCCAGTTCCATACTGAAGCTTTAATGCTGTTCCGTTATTTTAAGTAGGAACACTACATTATTTTGGCGCAGTCGGCGGGATCGAAGCCATCATGTGGGTGACGTTCTTCATAGACGAGACCTCCGAGGAGATCATCTTTTCGAAGTACCAAGTTCAAGACGAAGCAGCGGTAGACCTACCTCGTGAGCTCAGCTCGGAAGAACTCGTGAACCTGGTTGTGGAAAAGGCAGCCGTAGACACTACTGAACTACGACGGAAAGGTGCTGTGAAAGTGAACTTGCGTGTGGCAACCTTCAACGACCTAGTTCTTGAACCAGTGCGTCGACAACACTCAGGATCACGATCTTCGACGGAAGAGGTGAGCCTCGTTTTAAAAGCTTTTCAGCTGCAACAGGAACAGATGGTTCAACAAAACCAAATAATGACATCTCTTATAAGCTCTCTGAATGCTGAGAGACCGACACTTAAATTCGTAGAACCTGATGCTTTCGACGGTGTGTCTTCAAATCCAGAAAGTTGGCTTGATTTCTACGAATATGCCGCTGGAAAAAACAAGTGGCTCTCTGATGAGGCTAAAATCACCAACATGCGCGTTTACTTGAGAGGTGTTGCGCGAAAGTGGTATGAAACATGCATTCTGGAAGACAGTGACGACTCTTGGAGCCAGTGGAGGAAAAAGTTTTTGACTGCATTCCGAAGCAATCCAGTAGAAAGATGGAACACGGCGCTTAATTTCAAGTCTGAGCAAAGTTGCCTTGTCGAGTACTTCTTTGAGAAACGCCGTCTTTTAAAGCTGGCGGAGCCTTTGCTTCCATCTACGGCCGTAGTTGCCTTAATAATGCATGGATTGCACACTAACGTGTTGAAGCAAGTGCAAATACTGTCACCAAAGACTCTAGATGACCTCCTCGCGTGTCTTCAGAACATACCATCAGCTTCGGAAACAAGCATAACCGCCGAGTCAAGCAGCTGTTTCAGTCGGAGTAAAGCGGACTGGTCAAGCCGCGCTCAGCGAGAACCGAGCCACCTCGCAACTCGCACAGATAACTTGCCCTGGCGTGTTCCAAGATGTCGAGTGAATAATATCGACACTGAAGCTCAGGAGTATTCGACAGAAAAAAACTAATAAACGAGGGTGATCAGTCCCACCCGATGACTCCAAATGAGACTGTTTATTTAAGTTGCTCTAGCCTACTTCACATTCCCGTCAAAGTAGGAAACAAACATATGATGGCTCTGGTAGACAGCGGTGCTTCTGTGTCCATTATAAATGCCAAGCTGGTGGATGCAAATCGCTTGCATAGTGGAAGAATCCTACGAGTACAAGGCTATGATGGAAAAGTAACGTTGCATGATCAGTGGGCCTTTGTAAACATCGAGTTCCAGGGTCAGCAAATAGAGAGCGAAGTGTTGGTGATAGAGGGGGTAACGTACGACTTTTTGCTATCAAGACCAGATATAAAGAAACTAAAGATCAACGTGTACTGGGACGATGTGGTTCTAGTCGAAGGAGTAGCAAGGAACGAGACAAATCAGGGTAGACAAGATAATCTACGAGTTGTCAAGTGCGCGGAGGATATCGCAACGACCTACCCTGAACTTGTATGCATAGGAAGCTATCCTCAGGCGATGAAGTCCCACAAGGTTCCTTTCGAACTCGCTGACAAGACCGTCATCCGAAAAGCACCTTACAATATGTCAAGAGAGCGAAAGATGTGGCTCAAGAAAGAGTTGCAGGAGATGCTAGATGCTGATATCATACGACCTTCGGTATCACCCTTCGCTTCTCCCATAACGATCGCACCGAAAGAAGACGGAACCTTCAGATTATGCACCGACTACAGGGTTCTCAATCGTCAGACAGAACTCATACCATTTCCTATGCCGAAGATCGACACAATTATAGATGAGACCGGGGGTTGCCGACATTTTTCCCGCATCGATTTATGCAAAGGTTTCTGGCAGATCCCACTAACCGAAGAAACAAAAATGTACACCGCTTTTATCACGCCATTCGATCTCTACGAATACAACCGGCTTCCTTTCGGTTGAAAAAACTCGCCAGCGTGGTTCCAGAAGATCATGAACGAAGTCCTAAAGCCATTCCTTGGTGTTTTTTGTAATGTGTACATAGACGACATTATAGTCTTCTCCAAAACAGAGGCTGAGCATCAGGACCATCTGTCTCAGGTGTTAAACGCCTTGAGCTTGGCACATCTCAAGGTTAATTTTAAGAAGAGTGCATTCTTTCAACAAAAAGTTGTGTTTCTTGGAAGAGTCTTCGATGGGAACACCAAAAGCACAAAACAAGAGTCCGTCGAGAAGATCTCCCAGTTGAAGAAACCATATGACGTCCATTCACTGCGTGTGTTTTTGGGATTGGCAGGACATTTCCGATCTTTCATAAAGGACTTTGCTGTCAAAACTAGATGCCTCACGCGCTTAACGCAGAAAGAAGTTCCCTTTGAATGGAGTGACGAATGTGAGAGAGTCTACCGTGACTTGGTGCACAGAATTTCTTCTGACCCAGTTCTGCGTATACCAGACTTCACTTTACCCTTTGAATTGAACACTGACGCCTCACATTATGGGACTGGTGCAGTGTTGTATCAAAAATGTATTGAAGCATCTGGCCGAGAAAAGCGACACGTAGTAGGTTACTACAGTTACACTTTCAAGCCGTCTGAAACAAACTACACTACTACAGAAAAGGAAGCACTGGCGGTTCTGAAGGCCGTTGACTACTTCCGCACGTACCTGGAAGGTACGAAGTTCACTTTGTTCACCGATCACCAGGCACTCACTCATCTCTTGAATATGACCCAAACTAAAGGGCGTATCGCCAGATGGGTGAATTACTTGCAGCAATTTGACTTCACCATCTCGCACCGACCAGGACCGCTTTTAACCGATGCAGATGCTCTATCAAGATTGATGGTACAAAACAACACAGAAAAATCTGAAGAAATCAATGAAGTGAAGCTGTGGGAAGGCTCAGAACAACTGGTTTTTACTGAAGGTCGGTATCAAGTCCCACCAACTCTTGTTTCCAAAGTGCTTTACTTGTACCACGATAGCCCAGAATCTGGAGGACACGACGGCTTTTGGCGTACCTACAACAAGTTGGTCAAGAGGTTTACGTGGCCTCACATGAAGAAAGACGTCAGTCAGTACGTTCGTTCATGCCATGTGTGTCAAGTACACAAAGTCAAGTATAAACAGCCTACGGACACCATGATACTACCTTGCCACTCGAACGTGCCTTTTGAAGTAGTTCACCTGGATTTCGCCGAACTTAACAAGAAACGGGAAGGAGTCAGAAAAACGCAAGCTTTTCTGCTGGCCATAGATGAATGCACCAGGATGGTCGCGGCACGAGCAGGAAAAGAAGATGCAAATAGCGTCATAACCCTTCTCGAAAGAGACATGTTTAGAACTACGCGGACAATCGTATGCGATAACGGCCCCGCGTTCAAGAGTGAAAAGCTAGTAAGATGGGCTCGAGATCACAATGTATCGATCAAGTTCTGTGCGCCATACCATCCTGCGGCGAATGGGCTTGCAGAACGTGCCATACGGGACGTGAAACAATACATCAAGATGTACGATAGTTTTCCTGGGGGATGGAAATGTTCTTTAGAAGCAGCCGTAAAACATCATAACCGATCCTACACAAGTGGCTTGGGGTGCAGTCCACAGTACGCTTCTACAGGAGAGACCCCTATTCTGCAGGCAGACCGTGAGTTGGGACTCTTGGAAAACCTCAAGATTGTCGAGGAGAGGCAACAAAAATCACAGGAGGAGATGTACCGAAAACGAATGAAAAAGAATTTCGACAAGAGGCATCGAGCAGACATGCCAAACATTCAAGTCACCGACCTCGTACTAGTGAGAAAAGGAATAAGAGATTCCAGTGCAAAATTTTATGGGCCTTACTCTGTGACCAAGACAGCCACCCAGAACGGAATTTTGAAGACTGTCTGGTACACTGGTGAACGTGGATCTGTTGAATGTGCTTCAACTGGGAATGTCTTCAAGTATTACCCCAGGAGGGGTAATTAAAAGAAAGCGGGAAGGGTGAAGCGGTATGAGCCTTTGGACAGAAGATGAAGAAGCACGAGAGCCGCGGCAGGAAAGAAAAGGAAGGGGAAGTCAAGAATAAAGCAGATTAAGATGGACGCCAGTTCCATACTGAAGCTTTAATGCTGTTCCGTTATTTTAAGTAGGAACACTACAATGAATAAGGGAAACAAGTGTATACTTAAGGGCTTTTTTTCGTGTTTTTACACAATATTCATGAGATCTAACATACAATAATGTCGAGGAAGGTATAGGGGAAGTTATTAGGCCAATTGTGATGTAAATGAGAACAACAAAGTTGGTGAAAAGAGAATTGCCGTGGGCAGGATTCGAACCTGCGACCTTCCAATAACGCGTTCGATGCTTTACCACTAAGCTACCACGACAGCTATCCCCCAGCCACTTTATCGGGTATCTATGTCAATTCAAACGTGGGAGTGTCAGTCAGCGCCACTAGTAGTCATGGCGACGAGTGTGGCACACTCTTTAAGAGCCTGTTTGGCGTCACGTAGCAGGTGAACCTATTACTAACTAGCAGCTGACCAATAGTCCCCCGTATACAACCTAAAGACACCAACTCTGCCAGTACTAGACCCTCGTTAATGAATGAGGGAAACAAGTGTATACTTAGGGGCTCGTTGTTCGTGTTTTACACAATAATAATGAGATCTAAGAGACAATAATGTCAAGGAAGTTATAGGGGCACTTATTACGCCAATTGTAGTGTAAATGAGAAGAAACGTGGGTGAAAAGATAACTTGCCGTAGGAAGGATCCGAAACTGCGACCTTCGCATAACGCGTTCGATGCTCTACCACTGAGCTACCACGACAGCTATCTTCTCAGCCACTTTTTTGGGTATGGATGTCAATTTGAACGTGGAAGTGTCAATCAGTGCCACAAGTAGTCATGGCGGCGAGTGTGGCAAACTCTTTATGAGCCTGCTTGGCGTCACGTAGCACGTGAACCTAATACTAACTAGCAGCTGACCAATAGTCCCCCGTGTACAACCTAAAGGCACCAAGTCAGCCAGTACGAGACCCTCGTTAGTGAATAAGAGAAACAAGTGTATACTTAAGGGCTTGTTTTTCGTGTTTTTACACAATATTAGTGAGATCTAACATACAATGATGTCAAGGAAGGTACAGGGGAAGTTATTATGCCTATTGTATTGTAAAAGCGAAAAAGAAAAGTGGGTGGAAAGATAACTTGCCTTAGGCAGGATCGAAACCTGTGACCTTCGAATAACGCGCTCGATACTCTACCGCTGAGCTACCCCGACAGCTATCCCCCCAGTCACTTTATTGGGTATCTGTGTCAATTCAAACGTGGGAATGTCAGTCAGTGCCACTAGTAATCATGGCGGCGAGTGTGGCACACTCTTTATGAGCCTGTTTGGCGTAACGTAGCAGGTGAACCTATTACTAACTAGCAGCTGAGCAATAGTTTTCTTATACATCCTTTAGGCACAAAGTCTGCCAGTACGATACCCTCGTTAATGAATAAGGGAAACAAGTGTATACCTAAAGACTCGTTTTTTGTGTTTTACACTATAATAATGAGATCTAACAGATAATAATGGGAAGGAAGGTATAGGGGAAGTTATTAGGCCAATTGTAATGTAAATAAAAAAAGAAAAGTGGGTTAAAAGGTAACTTGCCGTGGGCAGGTTCCAAACCTGCGACCTTCGAATAACGCGTTCCATGCTCTACCACTGAGCTACTGAGAGAGCTATCCCCCCCTGCCACTTTATTGGGTATCTATGTCAATTTAAACGTGGGAGTGTCACTCAGCGCCACTAGTAGCCGGGGCGGCAAGTTTGGCACACCCTTTATGAGCCTGTTTGGCGTCACGTAGCACGTGAACTCATTACTTACTATCAGCTGACCAATAGTCTTCCGTACACAAACTAAAGGCACCAATTCTGCCAGTACGAGACCCTCGTTAATGAATGAGGAAAACAAGTGTTCACTTAAAGACTCGTTTTTTGTGTTTTACACTATATTAATGAGATCTAACAGATAATAATGGGAAGGAAGGTATAGGGGAAGTTATTAGGCCATTTTTGATGTAAATAAGAAAAAACAAAAGTGGGTGAAAAGATAACTTGCCGTGGGCAGGTTCCAAACCTGCGACCTTCGAATAACGCGTTCCATGCTCTACCACTGAGCTACCAAGACAGCTATCCCCCCCTGCCACTTTATTGGGAATCTATGTCAATTTAAACGTGGGAGTGTCAGTCAGCGCCACTAGTAGCCGGGGCGGCAAGTGTGGCCCACCCTTTATGAGCCTGTTTGGCGTCACGTAGCACGTGAACTCATTACTTACTATCAGCTGACCAATGGTCTCCCGTACAAAAACTAAAGGCACCAAGTGTGCCAGTACGAGACCCTCATTAATAAGTAAGAGAAACAAGTGTATACTTAAGCTCTCGTTTTTCGTGTTTTACACAATATTATTGAGATCTAACAGAAAATAATGTCAAGGAAGGTATAGGGGAAGCTATTAGGCCAATTGTAATGTAAGTGAGAAGAAAGAAAAGTGGGTTAAAAGATAACCTGTCTTAGGCAGGATCTGAACCTGTGACCTTCGAATAACGTGCTCAATGCTCTACCGCTGAGCTACCACGACAGCTATCCCCCTAGTCACTTTATTGGGTATATATGTTAATTTAAACGTGGAAATGTCAGTCAGCGCCACTAGCAGTCATGTCGGCGAGTGTGTCACAATCTTTAAGAGCCTGTTTGGCGTCACGTAGCAGGTGAACCTATTACTAACTAGCAGCTGACCAATAGTGTCCCGTATACAACCTAAAGACACCAACTCTGCCAGTAGTAGACCCTCGTTAATGAATAAGGGAAACAAGTGTATACTTAGGGGCTCGTTGTTCGTGTTTTACACGATAATAATGAGATCTAAGAGACAATAATGTCAAGGAAGTTATAGGGGCACTTATTACTCCAATTGTAGTGTAAATGAGAAGAAACGTGGGTGAAAAGATAACTTGCCGTAGGAAGGATCCGAAACTGCGACCTTCGCATAACGCGTTCGATGCTCTACCACTGAGCTACCACGACAGCTATCTTCTCAGCCACTTTTTTGGGTATGGATGTCAATTTGAACGTGGAAGTGTCAATCAGTGCCACAAGTAGTCATGGCGGCGAGTGTGGCAAACTCTTTATGAGCCTGCTTGGCGTCACGTAGCAGGTGAACCTATTACTAACTAACAGCTGACCAATAGTCCCCCGTATACAACCTAAAGACACCAACTCTGCCAGTACTAGACCCTCGTTAATGAATAAGGCAAACAAGTGTATACTTAGGGAATCGTTGTTCGTGTTTTACACAACAATAATGAGATCTAAGAGACAATAATGTCAAGGAAGTTATAGGGGCAGTTATTACGCCAATTGTAATGTAAAGGAGAAGAAACGTGGGTGAAAAGATAACTTGCCGTAGGAAGGATCCGAAACTGCGACCTTCGCATAACGCGTTCGATGCTCTACCACTGAGCTACCACGACAGCTATCTTCTCAGCCACTTTTTTGGGTATGCATGTCAATTTGAACGTGGAAGTGTCAATCAGTGCCACAAGTAGTCATGGCGGCGAGTGTGGCACACTCTTTATGAGCCTGTTTGGCATCACGTAGCACGTGAACATATTCATAACTAGCAGCTGACCAAGAGTCCCCCGTATACAACCTAAAGGCACCAAGTCTGCCAGTACGAGACCCTCGTTAATGAATAAGGGAAACAAGTGTATACTTAAGGGCTTGTTTTTCGTGTTTTTACACAATATTAGTGAGATCTAACATACAATGATGTCAAGAAAGGTACAGGGGAAGTTATTATGCCTATTGTATTGTAAATGCGAACAAAGAAAAGTGGGTGAAAAGACAACTTGCCTTAGGCAGGATCCAAACCTGTGACCTTCGAATAACGCGCTCGATACTCTACCGCTGAGCTACCACGACAGCTATTCCCCCAGTCACTTTATTGGGTATCTGTGTCAATTCAAACGTGGGAATGTCAGTCCAGTCAGTGCCGCTAGTAATCATGGCGGCGAGTGTGGCACACTCTTTATTATCCTGTTTGGCGTCACGTAGCAGGTGAACCTATTACTAACTAGCAACTGACCAATAGTCCTCTGTATACAACTTAAAGGCACAAATTCTGCTAGTACGAGACCCTCGTTAATGACTAAGAGAAACAAGTGTATACATAACGGCTTGTTTTTTGTGTTTTACACAATATTAGTGAGATCTTACAGACAATGATGTCAAGGAAGGTACAGGGGAAGTTATTATGCCGATTGTAATGTAAATGAGAAGAACGAAAAGTGGGTGAAAAGATAACCTTTCATAGGCAGGATCTAAACCTGTGACCTTCGAATAACGTGCTCGATGCTCTACCGCTGAGCTACCACGACAGCTATGCCCCCAGTCAACCTTTGGGTATCTATGTCAATTTAAACGTGGGAATGTCAGTCAGCGCCACTAGTAGCCAAGGCGGCGAGTGTTGCACACTCTTTATGAGCCTGCTTGGCGTCACGTAGCTCGTGAACCTAATACTAACTAGCAGCTGACCAATAGTCCCCCGTGTACAACCTAAAGGCACCAAGTCAGCCAGTACGAGACCCTCGTTAGTGAATAAGAGAAAGAAGTGTATACTTAAAGGCTCGTTTTTCGTATTTTATACAAAATAATGGGATCTAAGAGGAAATAATGCCAAGAAAGGTATAGGGGAAGTTATTAGGCGAATTGTAATGTAATTGAGAAAAAGAAAAGTGGGTGAAAAGATAACTTTTCTTGGGCAGGATCCGAACCTGCGACCTTCGAGTAACGCGTTCAATGCTCTACCACTGAGCTACCAAGACAGCTATCCCCCCAGCCACTTTATTGGGTATCTATGTCAATTTAAACGTGGGAGTGTCAGTCAGCGCCACTAGTAGCCGTGGCGGCGAGTGTGGCACACTCTTTATGAGCCTGTTTGGCGTCACGTAGCACGTGAACCTATTACTAACTAGCAGCTGACCAATAGTTCACCGTATACAAACTAAAGACACCAAGTCTGCCAGTACGAGACCCTCGTTAATGAATGAGAAAAACGAGTGTGTACCTAAGGGCTTGTTTTTCGTGTTTTACAAAATATTAATTTTTTCTAACATACAATGATGTCAAGGAAAGTATAGGGGAACTTATTGCGCCAATTTTAATGTAATTTAGAAGAAAGAAACGTGGGTGAAAAGCTAACTTGCCGTGGGCAGGATCAAAAACTTCGACCTTCTAATAACGTGTTCGATGCTTTGCTAGATAGCTATCCCCCCCAGCCACTTCATTGGGTATCTATGTCAATATAAACATGGGAACGTCAGTCAGCGCCACTAGTAGCCATGGCGGTGAGTGTGGCATACTCTTTATGTGCCTGTTTGGCGTCACGTAGCACGTGAACTTATTACTAACTAGCAAAAAGAGCAATAGTCCCCCCGTATACAACCTAAAAGCACAAAGTCTGCCAGTACGAGACCCTCGTTATTGAATAAGGGAAACAAGTGTATACTCAAGGGCTCGTTTTTCGTGTTTTACACAATAATAATGAGATCTAAAAACTATAATGTCAAGGAAGGTATAGGGAAGTTATTAGGCGAATTGTAATGTAATTGAGAAAAAAGAAAAGTGGGTGAAAAGATAACTTGCCGTGGGCAGGATCCTAACCTGCGACCTTCGAATAACGCGTTCGATGCTCTACCACTGAGCTACCAAGACAGCTATCCCCCCAGCCACTTTATTGGGTATCTATGTCAATTTAAACGTTTGAGTGTCAGTCAGCGCTACTAGTAGCCGTGGCGGCGAGTGTGGCACACTCTTTATGAGCCTGTTTGGCGTCACGTGGCACATGAACTTATTACTAATCAGCAGCTGACAAATAGTCCACCGTATACAAACTAAAGACACCAAGTCTGCCAGTTCGAGACCCTCGTTAATGAATAATAAAAACAAGTGTGTACCTAAGGGCTCGTTTTTCGTGTTTTACACAATATTAATCAAATTCAAAATACAATGATGTCAAAGACGGTACAGGGGAACTTATTAGGCCAATTGTAATGTAATTTAGAAGAAAGAAACGTGGGTGAAAAGATAACTTGCCGTGGGCAGGATCAAAAACTTCGACCTTCTAATAACGTGTTCGATGCTTTATTTCTAAGCTACCACGACAGCTATCCCTCAGTCACTTTATTGGGTATCTATGTCAATTTAAACCTGGGAGTGCCATTCAGCGCCAGTAGTAGCCGTGGCGGCGAGAGTGGTACACTCTTTATGAGCCTGTTTGGCGTCTTGTAGCACGTGAACTTAGTACTAACTAGGAGCTGACAAATAGTCCACCGTATACAAACTAAAGACACCAAGTCTGCCAGTACTAGACCCTCGTTAATGAATAAGGGAAACAAGTGTATACTTAGGGGCTCGTTGTTCGTGTTTTACACAATAATAATGAGATCTAAGAGACAATAATGTCAAGCAAGTAATAGGGGCACTTATTACGCCAATTGTAATGTAAATGAGAAGAAACGTGGGTGAAAAGATAACTTGCCGTAGGAAGGATCCGAAACTGCGACCTTCGCATAACGCGTTCGATGCTCTACCAGTGAGCTACCACGACAGCTATCTTCTCAGCCACTTTTTGGGTATGGATGTCAATTTGAACGTGGAAGTGTCAATCAGTGCCACAAGTAGTCATGGCGGCGAGTGTGGCAAACTCTTTATAAGCCTGCTTGGCGTCACGTAGCACGTGAACCTAATACTAACTAGCAGCTGACCAATAGTCCCCTGTGTACACCTAAAGGCACCAAGTCAGCCAGTACAAGACCCTCGTTAGTGAATAAGAGAAACAAGTGTATACTTAAGGGCTTGTTTTTCGTGTTTTTACACAATATCAGTGAGATCTAACATACAATGATGTCAAGGAAGGTACAGCGGAAGTTATTATGCCTATTGTATTGTAAATGCGAAAAAGAAAAGTGGGTGAAAAGATAACTTGCCTTAGGCAGGATCGAAACCTGTGACCTTCGAATAACGCGCTCGATACTCTACCGCTGAGCTACCCCGACAGCTATCCCCCCAGTCACTTTATTGGGTACCTGTGTCAATTCAAACGTGGGAATGTCAGTCAGCGCCACTAGTAGTCATGTCAGCGAGTGTGGCACACTCTTTATGAGCCTGTTTGGCGTCAAGTAGCAGGTGAACCGAATACTAACTAGCAGATGACCAATAGTCCCACGCATACAACCTAAAGGCACAAAGGCTGCTAGTACGAGACCCTCGTTAATGAATAAGGGAAACAAGTGTATACTTAAGGGCTCGTTTTTCGTGTTTCGCACAATAATAATGAGATCTAACAGACAATAATGTCAAGTAAGTATAGGGGAATTTTTAGGCCGATTGTAGTGTAATTGAGAATAAAGAAAAGTGGGTGAAAAGATAACTTGCCGTGGGCAGGATCCGAACCTGCGACCTTCGAATAACGCGTTTGGTGCTCTACCACTGAGCTACCACGACAGCTATCCCCTCAGCCACTTTTTTTGGTATCGATGTCAATGTAATGGTGGGAGTGTCAGTCAGCGCCACTAGTAGTCATGGCGACGAGTGTGGCACACTTTTTATGAGCCTGTTTGGCGTCATGTAGCATGTGAACTTAATACTAACTAGCAGCTGAGAAATAGTTTTCTTATACATCCTTTAGGCACCAAGTCTGCCAGTACGATACCCTCGTTAATGAATAAGGGAAACAAGTGTATACCTAAAGACTCGTTTTTTGTGTTTTACACTATAATAATGAGATTTAACAGATAATAATGGGAAGGAAGGTATAGGGGAAGTTATTAGGCCAATTGTAATGTAAATAAAAAAAAGAAAAGTGGGTTAAAAGGTAACTTGCCGTGGGCAGGTTCCAAACCTGCGACCTTCGAATAACGCGTTCCATGCTCTACCACTGAGCTACCAAGAGAGCTATCCCCCCTGCCACTTTATTGGGTATATACGTCAATTTAAACGTGGGAGTGTCACTCAGCGCCACTAGTAGCCGGGGCGGCAAGTTTGGCACACCCTTTATGAGCCTGTTTGGCGTCACGTAGCACGTGAACTCATTGCTTACTATCAGCTGACCAATAGTCTCCCGTACACAAACTAAAGGCACCAATTCTGCCAGTACGAGACCCTCGATAATGAATAAGGAAAACAAGTGTATACTTAAAGACTCGTTTTTTGTGTTTTACACTATATTAATGAGATCTAACAGATAATATTGGGAAGGAAGGTATAGGCGAAGTTATTAGGCCAATTTTGATGTAAATAAGAAAAAACAAAAGTGGGTGAAAAGATAACTTGCCGTGGGCAGGTTCCAAACCTGCGACCTTCGAATAACGCGTTCCATGCTCTACCACTGAGCTACCAAGACAGCTATCTCCCCCTGCCACTTTATTGGGAATCTATGTCAATTTAAACGAGGGAGTGTCAGTCAGCGCCACTAGTAGCCGGGGCGGCAAGTTTGGCCCACCCTTTATGAGCCTGTTTGGCGTCACGTAGCACGTGAACTCATTACTTACTATCAGCTGACCAATAGTCTCCCGTACACAAACTAAAGGCACCAAGTGTGCCAGTACGAGACCCTCATTAATCAATAAGAGAAACAAGTGTATACTTAAGGGCTCGTTTTTGTGTTTTGCACGATAATAATGAGATCTAACAGACAATAATGACAAGAAAGAGATAGGGGAAGTTTTTATGCCAATTGTAATGTAAATGAGAAGAAGGAAAAGTGGGTGAAAAGATAACTTGCCTTGGGCGGGATCAAAACCTGCGACCTTCGAAAAACGCGTTCGGTGCTCTACAACTGAGCTACCACGACCGCTATCCCCTCAGCCACTTTTTTGGGTATAGATGTCAATTTAAACATGGGAGTGTCAGTCTTCGCCACAATAGTCATGGCGACGAGTGTGGCACACTCTTTAAGAGCCTGTTTGGCGTCACGTAGCAGGTGAACCTATTACTAACTAACAGCTGACCAATAGTCCCCCGTATAGAACCTAAAGACACCAACTCTGCCAGTACTAGACCCTCGTTAATGAATAAGGGAAACAAGTGTATACTTAGGGGATCGTTCTTCGTGTTTTACACAATGATAATGAGATCTAACAGACAATAATGTCAAGGAAGTTATAGGGGCAGTTATTACGCCAATTGTAGTGTAAATGAGAAGAAAGAAACGTGGGTGAAAAGATAACTTGCCGTGGGCAGGATCCGAACCTACGACCTTCGAATAACGCGTTCGATGCTCTACCACTGAGCTACCATGACAGCTATCTTCTCAGCCACTTTTTTGGGTATCGATGTCAATTTGAACGTGGAAGTGTCAATCAGTGCCACAAGTAGTTATGGCGGCGAGTGTGGCACACTCTTTATGAGCCTGTTTGGCGTCACGTAGCACGTGAACATATTCAAAACTAGCAGCTGACCAAGAGTCTCCCGTACACAACCTAAAGGCACCAAGTCTGCCAGTACGAGACCCTCGTTAATGAATAAGAGAAAGAAGTGTATACTTAAAGGCTCGTTTTTCGTATTTTACACAAAATAATGAGATCTAAGAGGAAATAATGCCAAGGAACGTATAGGGGAAGTTATTAGGCGAATTGTATTGCCATTGAGAAAAAAAAAGTGGGTGAAAAGATAACTTGCCGTGGGCAGGATCCAAACCTGTGACCTTCGAATAACGCGCTCGATACTCTACCGCTGAGCTACCACGACAGCTATTCCCCCAGCCACTTTATTGGGTATCTGTGTCAATTTAAACGTGGGAGTGTCAGTCAGCGCCACTAGTAGCCGTGGCGGCGAATGTGGTACACTCTTTATGAGCCTGTTTGGCGTCATGTAGCACGTGAACTTATTACTAACTAGCAGCTGACAAATAGTCCACCGTATACAAACTAAAGACACCAACTCTGCCAGTACTAGATCCTCGTTAATGAATAAGGGAAACAAGTGTATACTTAGGGGCTCGTTGTTCGTGTTTTACACAATAATAATGAGATCTAAGAGACAATAATGTCAAGGAAGGTATAGAAGCAGTTATTACGCCAATTGTAATGTAAATGAGAAGAAAGAAACGTGGGTGAAACGATAACTTGCCGTGGGCAGGATCCGAACCTGCGACCTTCGAATAACGCGTTCGATGCTCTACCACTGAGCTACCATGACAGCTATCTTCTCAGCCACTTTTTTGGTATCGATGTCAATTTGAATGTGGAAGTGTCAATTAGTGCCACAAGTAGTCATGGCGGCGAGTGTGGCACACTCTTTATGAACCTGTTTGGCATCACTTAGCACGTGAACATATTCATAACTAGCAGCTGACCAAGAGTCCCCCGTATACAACCTAAAGGCACTAAGTCTGCCAGTACGAGACCCTCGTTAATGAATAAGAGAAACAAGTGTATACTTAAGGGCTGGCTTTTCGTGTTTTATGCATTATTAGTGAGATCTAACATACAATGACGTCAAGGAAGGTACAGCGGAAGTTATTATGCCGATTGTATTGTAAATGCGAAGAAATTAAAGTAAGTGAAAAGATAACTTGCCTGAGGCAGGATCCAAACCTGTGACCATCGAATAACGCGCTCGATACTCTACCGCTGAGCTACCACGACAGCTATCCCTCCAGTCAATTGATTGGGTATCTGTGTCAATTCAAACGTGGGAATGTCAGTCAGCGCCACTAGTAATCTTGGCGGCGAGTGTGGCACACTCTTTATGAGCCTCTTTGGCATCACGTAGCAGGTGAACCTATTACTAACTAGCAGCTGACCAATAGTCCTCTGTATACAACCTAAAGGCACAAAGTCTGCTAGTACGAGACCCTCGGTAATGAATAAGAGAAACAAGTGTATACTTAAGGGCTCGCTTTTCGTGTTTTACACAAAATTTGTGAGATCTAACAGACAATGATGTCAAGGAAGGTACAGGGGAAGTTATTCTGCCGATTGTAATGTAAATGAGAAGAAAGAAAAGTGGATGAAAAGATAGCTTGCCTTAGGCAGGATCCAAACCTGTGACCTTTGAATAACGTGCTCGATGCTCTACCGCTGAGCTACCACGACAGCTATCCCCCCAGTCACTTTATTGGGTATCTGTGTCAATTTAAACGTGGGAATGTCAGTCAGCGCCACTACCCTATCGGAAAAATTGCCATGGTGGATACTGGAAAACATGGTGGGCGTAGTGGAAATAATAGTGGGCATGGTGGAAATTATGATGGCTATGGTGGGACTTAGTGGAAAATATGGTGGTTATGCCAGGACATACTGGGTGGTATGGTGTACAGATGATGGGTAAAGTGGAAATGATGGTGGAAAGCAGAGGCTAGATAGTGGGCAATAATGGCACACTCTGCCCACCATTGCGATAATGCTGGGTAGCCCTAAGCATATGGTGGGTGGTGCTTATTATGGTGGGCTACATGGTGTACCAAGTTGAGAAACTCTTCCCACCATTGCGATAATACTGGGAAGCACTAAGCAGATGATGGGTGCTGCTTGTTATGGTGGGCCACATGGTGTACCAAGCTGAGAAGCTCTGCCCACCATCGCGATAATGCTGGGAAGCAGTAAGCAGATGATCGGTGGGCTTATAATGGCCGGCAACTTATATAGTGTACCAATCTGGGATCAGTACACTACATGTTCTACCAACATGATTTCCATCAAAGTTAGACCTACCGACCGAGCCCGTACAATTGTGTTATCCGTGCTTCTGGGTTTCAGAATACACGATTTCGACGATTAAGTATGACAATACAGCGCAGCCATGGCATCAATTAACCTAAATGAAGCATTTTTCATTTTGTATGGTGTCCGCTCAAGAAGCAACAAACATCGATGCGACGCGATTAAAGCACTCCCAGAGAACGTAATTAAGTGTCTTCTCACCGACAGCCGCCGGTCGCACTCGCCGGCACTTCTCTAGCTTTTGTACGAGAACTCAGACGTGGCAATTCGTATGCTTGGTGAACCAACATGAAGCGTAATGTTTCCGGCACACTGCATTCGTTTTGGCCAAGCCGTTATGAAGTTGCTTTAGCGAAAAAGCTACATCATTGCGCTGGCGTGACCGCCCTCTACATTGCGCGAAAAGCATCCCAATACTCAATCAAATAAATTAGGCGGGCGTATCTATGGAATGAGCCTAGAAGCGTCATGAAGCGTGAGCAGATGTCACCCTTTAGAACGAGCGCGAAACGGATATTAAACTTGAAAGACCCCGCCGGTAAACTGTTGCTGCTCCCCAGTCCACTTGGTTTTTTTCTTGAAGTTGTGAATTGTAAAAAAAATAGCACTAGTGCCGTTAACATAGTGGCAATCGTTACAGGCCGCAGTTGCTTGTGTTTAATAAATGTGCAATTTTTAGTAGCAGGTGTAGATCTTGTCTATGTTGTGTACACGACAAACATAACTTAAGTTGAACCGTAAGTTTGTATGCCAACTAAGTGTTTAACACCCATACAACGTCATGTTGGTGTGGCGCAGTGGTTAGCGTCTTCGAATGGGAATCCGCAGGTTGCACGTTCGATCCTCCGTAGTGCCTTGTTTTTTTTACGGGACAGGTGTTTTTTATATTGTTTTTATAGAATTCTTTTTTATTTTTTGTGGCAGCTCGTCACGGTGATTATGACGTCATTTCACGCTCAAGTGTTGCCGGCACTGCAGCACCCACCATACCCACCATGCGCCATGTTGGGCGTTTCCCACCATTCACCCACTACACTAATCCACTATAATGGTGGGTGGTGGTTTCCACCATGCCCACCATTCGTTTTTTTCCGATAGGGTAGGAGTCATGGCGGCGAGTGTGACACACTCTTTATGCGCCTGTTTGGCGTCACGTAGCAGGTGAACCTATTACTAACTAGCAGCTGACCAATAGTCCCCCGTATACAACCTAAAGGCACAAAGTCTGCTAGTACGAGACCCTCGTTAATGAATAAGGGAAACAAGTGTATACTTAAGGGCTCGTTTTTCGTGTTTTGCACAATAACAATGAGATCTTACAGACGATAATGTCAAGGAAGATATAGGAGAAGTTTTTAGGCCAACTTTAGTGTGAATGAGAAGAAAGAAAAGTCAGTGAAAAGATAACTTGCCGTGGGCGAGATCCGAACCTGCGACCTTCGAATAACGCGTTCGAAACTCTACCACTGAGCTACCACGACAGATATCCCCTCAGCCACTTTTTTGTGTATCTACGTCAATTTAAACGTAGGAGTATCAGTCAGCGCCACTAGTAGCCATGGCAGCGAGGGTGGCACACTCTCTATGAGTCTGTTTGGGGTCATGTAGGACGTGAACCTATTACTAAACAGCAGCTGACCGATAGTCCCCCGTATAGAAACCTAAAGGCACAAAGTCTGCAAGTACGAGACCCTCATTAATTAATAAGAGAAGTGTATTCTTGAGGGCTCGCTTGACGTGTTTTACACAATATTAGTGAGATCTAATAGACAATAATGTCAAAGAAGGTACAGGGGAAGTAACGCCGATTGTAATGTAAATGAGAAAAAAGAAAAGTGGGTGAAAAGATAACTTGCCTTAGACAGGATCCGAACCTGTGACATTCGAATAACGTGCTCGATGCTCTACCGCTGAGCTACCACGACAGCTATCCCCCCAGTCACTTTATTGGGTATCTATGTCAATTTAAACGTGGGAGTGTCAGTCAGCGCCACTAGTAGTCATGGCGGCGAGTGTGACACACTCTTTATGAGCCTGTTTGGCGTCACGTCGCAGGTGAACCTATTACTAACTAGCAGCTGACCAATAGTCCCCCGTATACAACCTTAAGGCACAAATTCTGCTAGTGCGAGACCCTCGTTAATGAGTAAGGGAAACAAGTGTATACTTAAGGGCTCGTTTTTTGTGTTTTGCACAATAATACTGAGATCTTACAGACAATATTGTCAAGGAAGATATAGGAGAAGTTTTTAAGCCTACTGTAATGTGAATGAGAAAAAAGAACAGTGGGTGAAAAGATAACTTGCCTTGGGCGGGATCCAAACCTGCGACCTTCGAATAACGCGTTCGAACCTCTACCACTGAGCTACTACGACAGCTATCCCCTCAGCCACTTTTTTGTGTATCTATGTCAATTTAAACGTGGGAGTGTCAGTCAGCGCCACTAGTAGCCTGGGCTGCGAGTGTGCTACACTCTTTATGAGCCTTTTTGGCTACACATAGCACGTGAACATATTACTAAATAGCAGCTGACCAAGAGTCCGCCGTATACAACCTAAAGGCACCAAGTCTGCCAGTACGAGACCTTCGTTAATGAATAGGAGAAACAAGTGTATACCTAAGGGCTCGCTTTTCGAGTTTTACACAATATTAGTGAGATCTAATAGACATTGATGTCAAGGAAGTTATAGGGGCAGTAATTACGCCAATTGTAATGTAAATGACAAGAAAGAAAAGTGGGTGAAAAGATAACTTGCCTTAAGCAGGATCCGAACCTGTGACCTTTGAATAACGTGCTCGATGCTCTACCGCTGAGCTACCACGACAGCTATCCCCCCAGCCACTTTATTGGGTATCTGGGTCAATTTAAACGTGGGAAGGTCAGTCAGTGCCACTAGTAGTCATGGCGGCGAGTGTGACACACTCTTTATGCGCCTGTTTGGCGTCACGTAGCAGGTGAACCTATTACTAACTAGCAGCTGACAAATAGTCCCCCGTTAACAACCTAAAGGCACAAAGTCTGCTAGTACGAGACCCTCGTTAATGAATAAGGGAAACAAGTGTATACTTAAGGGCTCAATTTTCGTGTTTTGCACAGTAAATTGAGATCTTACAGACAATAATGTTAAGGAAGATATAGGAGAAGTTTTTAGGCCAATTGTGATGTGAATGAGAAGAAAGAAAAGTGGGTGAAAAGATAACTTGTCATGGGCGGGATCCGAACCTGCGACCTTCGAATAACGCGTTCGATCCTCTACCACTGAGCTACCACGACAGCTCTCCCCTCAGCCACTTTTTGGGGTATCTATGTCAATTTGAAAGTGGGAGTGTCAGTCAGCGCCACTAGTAGCCATGGCTGCGAGTGTGGAACACTCTTTATGAGCCTGTTTGGCGTCACATAGCACGTGAACTTATTACTAAATAGCAGCTGACCAATATTCCCCCGTATACAACCTAAAGGCACAAAGTCTGCTAGTACGAGACCCTCGTTAATAAATAAGGAAAACAAGTGTATACTTAAGGGCTCGTTTTTCGTGTTTTGCACAATAATAGGGAGATCTAACAGAAAATAATGTCAAAGAAGGTATAGGGGCACTCATTAGGCCGATTGTAATGTAATTGAGAAGAAAGAAAAGTGGGTGAAAAGATAACTTGCCGCGGGCAGGATCCGAACCTTCGACCTTCGAATCAGGCGTTTAATGTTCTACCACTGAGCAACCATGACAGCTATCGCCCCAGCCACTTTACTGGGTATCTATGTCAATTTCAACGTGTGATTTTCAGTCAGCGCCACTAGTAGTCATGGCGACGAGTGTGGCACACTCTTTAGGAGCCTGTTTGGCGTCACGTAGCACGTGAACCTATTACTCAATAGCAGCTGACCAAGAGTCCCCCGTGTACAACCTAAAAACACCAAGTCTGCCTGTGCGAGACCCTCGTTAATGAATAAGAAAACAAGTGTATACTTAAGGGCTGGCTTTTCGTGTTTTATACAATATTAGTGAGATCTAACAGACAATGATGTCGAGGAAGGTACAGGGGAAGTTATTACGCTGATTGTAATGTAAATGAGAAGAAAGAAAAGTGGGTGAAAAGATAACTTGCCTTAGGCAGGATCCGAACCTATGACCTTCGAATAACGTGCTCCATGCTCTACCGTGGAGCTACCACGACAACTATCCCCCAAGTCACTTTATTGGGTATCTATGTCAAATTTAACGTGGGAGTGTCAGTCAGCGCCACTAGTAGTCATGGCGGCGAGTGTGACACACTCTTTATGAGCCTGTTTGGCGTCACGTAGCAGGTGAACCTATTACTAACTAGCAGCTGACCAATAGTCCCCCGTATACAACCTAAAGGCACAAAGTCTGCTAGTACGAGACCCTCGTTAATGAATAAGGGAAACAAGTGTGCACATAAGGGCTCGTTTTTCGTGTTTTGCACAATAATAATGAGATCTTACAGACAATATTGTCAAGGAAGATATAGGAGAAGTTTTTAGGCCAATTGTTATGTGAAGGAGAAGAAAGAAAAGTGGGTGAAAAGATATCTTGCCGTGGGCGGGATCCGAACCGGCGACCTTCGAATAACGCGTTCGATCCTCTACCACTGAGCTACCAAGACAGCTATCCCCTCAGCCACTTTTTTTGTGTATCTATATCAATTTAAACGTGGGAGTGTCAGTCCGCGTCACTAGTAGCCTGGGCTGCGAGTGTGGTACACTCTTTATGAGCCTGTTAGGCGTCACATAGCACGTGAACATATTACTAAATAGCAGCTGACCAAGAGTCCGCCGTATACAACCTAAAGGCACCAAGTCTGCCAGTACGAGACCCTCGTTAATGAATAGGCGAAACAAGTGTATACCTAAGGGCTCGCTTTTCGTGTTTAACACAATATTAGTGAGATCAAATAGACATTGATGTCAAGGAAGTTATAGGGGCAGTTATTACGCCAATTGTAATGTAAATGAGAAGAAAAAAAAGTCGGTGAAAACATAACTTGCCTTAAGCAGGATCCGAACCTGTGACCTTTGAATAACGTGCTCGATGCTCTACCGCTGAGCTACCACGACAGCTATCCCCCCAGTCACTTTATTGGGTATCTGTGTCAATTTAAACGTGGGAATGTCAGTCAGCGCCACTAGTAGTCATGGCGGCGAGTGTGACACACTCTTTAAGAGCCTGTTTGGCGTCACGTAGCAGGTGAACCTAATACTAACTAGCAGCTGACCAATAGTCCCCCGTATACAACCTAAAGACATAAAGCCTGCTTGTACGAGACCCTCGTTAATGAATAAGGGAAACAAGTGTATACTTAAGGGCTCGTTTTTCGTGTTTTGCACAATAATAATGAGATCTTACAGACAATAATGTCAAGGAAGCTATAGGACAAGTTTTTAGGCCAATTGTAATGTGAATGAGATGAAAGAAAAGTGGGGGAAAAGATAACATGCCATGGGCGGGATCCGAAACTTCGACCTTCGAATAACGCGTTCGATCCTCTACCACTGAGCTACCACGACAGCTTTCCCCTCAGCCACTTTTTTGGGTATCTATATCAATTTAAACGTGGGAGTGTCAGTTAGCGCCACTAGTAGCCATGGCTGTGAGTGTGGAACACTCTTTCTGAGCCTGTTTGGCGTCACATAGCACGTGAACTTATTACTAAATAGCAGCTGACCAATACTCCCCCGTATACAACCTAAAGGAGCTAAGTCTGCTAGTACGAGACCCTCGTTAATAAATAAGGAAAACAAGTGTATACTTAAGGGCTCGTTTTTCGTGTTTTGCACAATAATAGAGAGATCTAACAGAAAATAATGTCAAAGAAGGTATAGGGGAAATAATTAGGCCGATTGTAATGTAATTGAGAAGAAAGAAAAGTGGGTGAAAAGATAACTTGCCGCGAGCAGGATCCGAGCATGCGACCTTCGAATGAGGCGTTCAATGTTCTACCACTGAGCAACCACGACAGCTAACCCCCCAGCCACATTACTGGGTATCTATGTCAATTTCAACGTGGGATAGTCAGCCAACGCCACTAGTAGCCATGGCTTCGAGTGTGGTACACTCTTTATGAGCCTGTTTCGTTTCACGTAGCACGTGAACATATTCATAACCAGCAGCTGACCAATAGTCCCCCGTATACAAACTAAAGGCACCAAGTCTGCCAGTACGAGACCCTCGTTAATGAATAAGGGAAACAAGTGTATACCTAATGGCTCGTTTTTCGTGTTTTACACAATATTAGTGAGATCTAACAGACACTGATGTCGAGGAAGGTACAGGGGAAGTTATTACACCGATTGTAATGTAAATGAGAAGAAAGAAAAGTGGGTGAAAAGATAACTTGCCTTAAGCAGGATCCGAACCTGTGACCTTTGAATAACGTGCTCGATGCTCTACCGCTGAGCTACCACAAGAGCTATCATCTCAGTCACTCTATTGGGTATCTATGCCAATTTAAACGTGGGAATGTCAGTCAGCGCCACTAGTAGTCATGGCGGAGAGTGTGGCACAAGCTTTATGAGCCTGTTTGGCGTCACGTAGCACGTGAACGTATTACTAACTAGCAGCTGACAAATAGTCCCCCGTATACTACCTAAAGGCACCAAGTCTGGCAGTACGAGACCCTCGTTAATGAATAAGGGAAACAAGTGTATACCTAATGGCTTGTTTTTCGTGTTTTACACAATAATAATGATATTTACCATACAATGATGTCAAGGAAAATATAGGGGAAGGTATTATGCCAATTGTAATGTGATAGAGAAGAAAGAAACGTGGATGAAAAGATAACTTGCCATGGGCAGGATCCGAACCTCCGACATTCGAATAACGTGTTCGATGCTCTACCGCTGAGCTACCACGACAGCTATCCCCCGAGCCACTTTATTGGGTATCTATGTCAATTTAAACGTGGGAGTGTCAGTCAGCGCAACTAGTAGCCAAGGCTGCGAGTGTGGTACACTCTTTATGAGCCTGTTTGGCGTCAAATAGCACATGAACTTATTACTAAATAGCAGCTGACCAAGAGTCCCCCGTATACAACTTATAGGCACCAATTCTGCCAGTGCGAGACCCTCGTTAATGAATAAGGGAAACAAGTGTATACCTAATGGCTCGTTTTTCGTGTTTTACACAATAACAATGAGATTTAACATACAATGATGTCAAGGAAGGTATAGGGGAAGGTATTAGGCCAATTGTAATGTGATAGAGAAGAAAGAAACGTGGGTGAAAGGATAACTTGCCATGGGCAGGATCCGAACCTCCGACATTCGAATAACGTGTTCGATGCTCTACCGCTGAGCTATCACGACAGCTATCCCCCCAGTCACATTATTGGGTATATATGTCAATTTAAACGTGGGAGTGTCAGTCAGCGCCACTAGTAGTCATGGCGGCGAGTGTGACACACTCTTTGTGAGCCTGTTTGGCGTCACGTAGCAGGTGAACCTATTACTGACTAGCAGCTGACCAATAGTCCTCCGTATACAACCTAAAGGCACAAATTCTGCTAGTACGAGACCCTCGTTAATGAGTAAGCGAAACAAGTGTTTACTTAAGGGCTCGTTTTTCGTGTTTTGCACAATAATATTGAGACCTTACAGACAATAATATCAAGGAAGATATAGGAGAAGTTTTTAAGCCAACTGTAATGTGAATGAGAAGAAAGAAAAGTGGGTGAAAAGATAACTTGTGGTGGGCGGGGTCCAAACCTGCGACCTTCGAAGAACGCGTTCGAAACTCTACCACTGAGCTACCCCGACAGCTGTCCCCTCAGCCACTTTTTTGTGTATCTATGTCAATTTAAACGTAGGAGTATCAGTCAGCGCCACTAGTAGCCATGGCAGCGAGGGTGGCACACTCTCTATGAGCCTGTTTGGGGTCATATACGTGAACCTATTACTGAACAGCAGCTGACCGATAGTCCCCCGTATACAACCTAAAGGCACAAAGTCTGCTAGTACGAGACCCTCGTTAATGAATAAGAGAAACAAGTGTATTTTTAAGGACTCGCTTTACGTGTTTTACACAATAATAGTGAGATCTAATAGACAATGATGTCAAGGAACGTACAGGGGAAGTTATGCCGATTGTAATGTAAATGAGAAAAAAGAAAAGTGGGTGAAAAGATAACTAAGCTTAGACAGGATCCGAACCTGTGACATTCGAATAACGTGCTCGATGCTCTACCGCTGAGCTACCACGACAGCTATCCCCCCAGTCACTTTATTGGGTATCTGTGTCAATTTAAACGTGGGAGTGTCAGTCAGCGCCACTAGTAGTCATGGCGGCGAGTGTGACACACAATTTATGAGCCTGTTTGGCGTCACGTAGCAGGTGAACCTATTACTAACTAGCAGCTGAAAAATAGTCCCCCGTATACAACCTAAAGGCACAAATTCTGCTAGTACGAGACCCTCGTTATTGAGCAAGGGAAACAAGTGTATAAAGGGCTCGTTTTTCGTGTTTTGCACAATAATACTGAGATCTTACAGACAATAATGTCAAGGAAGATATAGGAGAAGTTTTTAGGCCAACTGTAATGTGAATGAGAAGAAAGAAAAGTGGGTGAAAAGATAACTTGCCGTGGGCGGGATCCGAACTTGCAACCTTCGAATAACGCGTTCGAACCTCTACCACTGAGCTACGACAATAGCTATCCCCTCAGCCACTTTTTTGTGTATCTATGTCAATTTAAACGTGGGAGTGTCACTCAGCGTCACTAGTAGCCTGGGCTGCGAGTGTGGTACACTCTTTATGAGCCTGTTTGGCGTCACATAGCACGTGAACATATTAATAAATAGCAGCTGACCAAGAGTCCGCCGTATACAACCTAAAGGCAACCAATTCTGCCAGTACGAGACACTCGTTAATGAATAGGAGAAACAAGTGTATACCTAAGGGCTCGCTTTTCGTGTTTTACACAATATTAATGAGATCAAATAGACATTGATGTCAAGGAAGTTATAGGGGCAGTTATTACGCCAATTGGAATGTAAGTGAGAAGATAAAAAAGTGGGTGAAAAGATACCTTGCCTTAGGCAGGATACGAACCTGTGACCTTTGAATAACGTGCTCGATGCTCTACCGCTGAGCTACCACGACAGCTATCCCCCCAGTCACTTTATTGGGTATCTGTGTCAATTTAAACGTGGGAATGTCAGTCAGCGCCACTAGTAGTCATGGCGGCGAATGTGACACACTCTTTATGAGCCTGGTTGGCGTCACGTAGCAGGTGAACCTAATACTGACTAGCAGCTGACCAATAGTCCCCCGTATACAACCTAAAGGCAAAAAGCCTGCTTGTACGAGACCCTCGTTAATGAATAAGGGAAACAAGTGTATACTTAAGGGCTCGTTTTTCGTAATTTGCACAATATAATGAGAACTTAACAGACAATAATGTCAAGGAAGATATAGGAGAAGTTTTAGGCCAATTGTAATGTGAATGAGAAGAAAGAAAAGTGGCTGAAAAGATAACTTGCCATGAGCGGGATCCGAACCTGCGACCTTCGAATAACGCGTTCGATCCTCTACCACTGAGCTATCACGACAGCTGTCCCCTGAGCCACTTTATTGGGTATCTATGTCAATTTAAACGTGGGAGTGTCAGTCAGCGCAACTAGTAGCCAAGGCTGCGAGTGTGGTACACTCTTTATGAGCCTGTTTGGCGTCAAATAGCACATGAACTTATTACTAAATAGCAGCTGACCAAGAGTCCCCCGTATACAACTTATAGGCACCAATTCTGCCAGTGCGAGACCCTCGTTAATGAATAAGGGAAACAAGTGTATACCTAATGGCTCGTTTTTCGTGTTTTACACAATAACAATGAGATTTAACATACAATAATGTCAAGGAAGGTATAGGGGAAGGTATTAGGCCAATTGTAATGTGATAGAGAAGAAAGAAACGTGGGTGAAAGGATAACTTGCCATGGGCAGGATCCGAACCTCCGACTTTCGAATAACGTGTTCGATGCTCTACCGCTGAGCTATCACGACAGCTATCCCCCCAGTCACATTATTGGGTATCTATGTCAATTTAAACGTGGGAGTGTCAGTCAGCGCCACTAGTAGTCATGGCGGCGAGTGTGACACACTCTTTGTGAGCCTGTTTGGCGTCACGTAGCAGGTGAACCTATTACTGACTAGCAGCTGACCAATAGTCCTCCGTATACAACCTAAAGGCACAAATTCTGCTAGTACGAGACCCTCGTTAATGAGTAAGCGAAACAAGTGTTTACTTAAGGGCTCGTTTTTCGTGTTTTGCACAATAATATTGAGACCTTACAGACAATAATGTCAAGGAAGATATAGGAGAAGTTTTTAAGCCAACTGTAATGTGAATGAGAGAAAGAAAAGTGGGTGAAAAGATAACTTGCGGTGGGCGGGGTCCAAACCTGCGACCTTCGAAGAACGCGTTCGAAACTCTACCACTGAGCTACCCCGACAGCTGTCCCCTCAGCCACTTTTTTGTGTATCTATGTCAATTTAAACGTAGGAGTATCAGTCAGCGCCACTAGTAGCCATGGCAGCGAGGGTGGCACACTCTCTATGAGCCTGTTTGGGGTCATATACGTGAACCTATTACTGAACAGCAGCTGACCGATAGTCCCCCGTATACAACCTAAAGGCACAAAGTCTGCTAGTACGAGACCCTCGTTAATGAATAAGAGAAACAAGTGTATTTTTAAGGGCTCGCTTTACGTGTTTTACGCAATAATAGTGAGATCTAATAGACAATGATGTCAAGGAAGGTACAGGGGAAGTGATGCCGATTGTAATGTAAATGAGAAAAAAGAAAAGTGGGTGAAAAGATAACTAAGCTTAGACAGGATCCGAACCTGTGACATTCGAATAACGTGCTCGATGCTCTACCGCTGAGCTACCACGACAGCTTTCCCCCCAGTCACTTTATTGGGTATCTGTGTCAATTTAAACGTGGGAGTGTCAGTCAGCGCCACTAGTAGTCATGGCGGCGAGTGTGACACACTCTTTATGAGCCTGTTTGGCGTCACGTAGCAGGTGAACCTATTACTAACTAGCAGCTGAAAAATAGTCCCCCGTATACAACCTAAAGGCACAAATTCTGCTAGTACGAGACCCTCGTTATTGAGCAAGGGAAACAAGTGTATATTAAAGGGCTCGTTTTTCGTGTTTTGCACAATAATACTGAGATCTTACAGACAATAATGTCAAGGAAGATATAGGAGAAGTTTTTAGGCCAACTGTAATGTGAATGAGAAGAAAGAAAAGTGGGTGAAAAGATAACTTGCCGTGGGCGGGATCCGAACTTGCGACCTTCGAATAACGCGTTCGAACCTCTACCACTGAGCTACCACAATAGCTATCCCCTCAGCCACTTTTTTGTGTATCTATGTCAATTTAAACGTGGGAGTGTCACTCAGCGTCACTAGTAGCCAGGGCTGCGAGTGTGGTACACTCTTTATGAGCCTGTTTGGCGTCACATAGCACGTGAACATATTAATAAATAGCAGCTGACCAAGAGTCCGCCGTATACAACCTAAAGGCACCAATTCTGCCAGTACGAGACACTCGTTAATGAATAGGAGAAACAAGTGTATACCTAAGGGCTCGCTTTTCGTGTTTTACACAATATTAATGAGATCAAATAGACATTGATGTCAAGGAAGTTATAGGGGCAGTTATTACGCCAATTGGAATGTAAGTGAGAAGATAAAAAAGTGGGTGAAAAGATAACTTGCCTTAAGCAGGATACGAACCTGTGACCTTTGAATAACGTGCTCGATGCTCTACCGCTGAGCTACCACGACAGCTATCCCCCCAGTCACTTTATTGGGTATCTGTGTCAATTTAAACGTGGGAATGTCAGTCAGCGCCACTAGTAGTCATGGCGGCGAATGTGACACACTCTTTATGAGCCTGGTTGGCGTCACGTAGCAGGTGAACCTAATACTGACTAGCAGCTGACCAATAGTCCCCCGTATACAACCTAAAGGCAAAAAGCCTGCTTGTACGAGACCCTCGTTAATGAATAAGGGAAACAAGTGTATACTTAAGGGCTCGTTTTTCGTAATTTGCACAATATAATGAGAACTTAACAGACAATAATGTCAAGGAAGATATAGGAGAAGTTTTTAGGCCAATTGTAATGTGAATGAGAAGAAAGAAAAGTGGCTGAAAAGATAACTTGCCATGAGCGGGATCCGAACCTGCGACCTTCGAATAACGCGTTCGATCCTCTACCACTGAGCTATCACGACAGCTGTCCCCTCAGCCACTTTTTTGGGTATCTATGTCAATTTAAACGTGGGAGTGTCAGTTAGCGCCACTAGTAGCCATGGCTGTGAGTGTGGAACACTCTTTATGAGCCTGTTTGGCGTCACTTAGCACGTGAACTTATTACTAAATAGCAGCTGACCAATAGTCTCCCGTATACAACCTAAAGGCGCTAAGTCTGCTAGTACGAGACCCTCGTTAATAAATAAGGAAAACAAGTGTATAATTAAGGGCTCGTTTTTCGTGTTTTGCACAATAATAGGGCGATCTAACAGAAAATAATGTCAAAGAAGGTATAGGGGAAATTATTAGGCCGATTGTAATGTAATTGAGAAGAAAGAAAAGTGGGTGAAAAGATAACTTGCCGCGAGCAGGATCCGAACCTGCGACCTTCGAATGAGGCGTTCAATGTTCTACCACTGAGCAACCACGACAGCTATCCCCCCAGCCACTTTACTGGGTATCTATGTCAATTTCAACGTGGGATAGTCAGCCAACGCCACTAGTAGCCATGGCTTCGAGTGTGGTACACTCTTTAAGAGCCTGTTTGGTTTCACGTAGCACGTGAACATATTCATAACTAGCAGCTGACAATAGTCCCCCCGTATACAAACTAAAGGCACCAAGTCTGCCAGTACGAGACCCTCGTTAATGAATAAGGGAAACAAGTGTATACCTAATGGCTCGTTTTACGTGTTTTACACAATATTAGTGAGATCTAACAGACACTGATGTCGAGGAAGGTACAGGGGAAGTTATTACACCGATTGTAATGTACATGAGAAGAAAGAAAAGTGGGTGAAAAGATAACTTGCCTTAAGCAGGATCTGAACCTGTGACCTTTGAATAACGTGCTCGATGCTCTACCGCTGAGCTACCACAAGAGCTATCATCTCAGTCACTCTATTGGGAATCTATGCCAATTTAAACGTGGGAATGTCAGTCAGCGCTACTAGTAGTCATGGCGGAGAGTGTGGCACAAGCTTTATGAGCCTGTTTGGCGTCACGTAGCACGTGAACGTATTACTAACTAGCAGCTGACAAATAGTCCCCCGTATACTACCTAAAGGCACCATGTCTGGCAGTACGAGACCCTCGTTAATGAATAAGGGAAACAAGTGTATACCTAATGGCTCGTTTTTCGTGTTTTACACAATAATAATGAGATTTACCATACAATGATGTCAAGGAAAATATAAGGGAAGGTATTAGGCCAATTGTAATGTGATAGAGAAGAAAGAAACGTGGATGAAAAATAACTTGCCATGGGCAGGATCCGAACCTCCGACATTCGAATAACGTGGTCGATGCTCTACCGCTGAGCTACCACGACAGCTATCCCCCGAGCCACTTTATTGGGTATCTATGTCAATTTAAACATGAGAGTGTCACTCAGCGCCACTAGTCGCCAAGGCTGCGAGAGTGGTACACTCTTTATGAGCCTGTTTGGCGTCGAATAGCACATGAACTTATTACTAAATAGCAGCTGACCAAGAGTCCCCCGTATACAACCTATAGGCACCAAGTCTGCCAGTGCGAGACCCTCGTTAATGAATAAGGGAAACAAGTGTATACCTAATGGCTCGTTTTTTCCTGTTTTACACAATAACAATGAGATTTAACATACAATGATGTCAAGGAAGGTATAGGGGAAGGTATTAGGCCAATTGTAATGTGATAGAGAAGAAAGAAACGTGGGTGAAAGGATAACTTGCCATGGGCAGGATCCGAACCTCCGACATTCGAATAACGTGTTCGATGCTCTACCGCTGAGCTACCACGACAGCTATCCCCCCAGTCACATTATTGGGTATCTATGTCAATTTAAACGTGGGAGTGTCAGTCAGCGCCACTAGTAGTCATGGCGGCGAGTGTGACACACTCTTTGTGAGCCTGTTTGGCGTCACGTAGCAGGTGAACCAATTACTGAGTAGCAGCTGACCAATAGTCCTCCGTATACAACCTAAAGGCACAATTTCTTCTAGTACGAGACCCTCGTTAATGAGTAAGCGAAACAAGTGTTTACTTAAGGGCTCGTTTTTTCGTGTTTTGCACAATAATATTGAGCTCTTACAGACAATAATGTCAAGGAAGATACAGGAGAAGTTTTTAAGCCAACTGTAAAGTGAATGAGAAGAAAGAAAAGTGGGTGAAAAGATAACTTGCCATGGGCGGGATCCAAACCTGCGACCTTCGAAGAACGCGTTCGAAACTCTACCACTGAGCTACCACGACAGCTATCCCCTCAGCCACTTTTTTGTGTATCTATGTCAATTTAAACGTAGGAGTATCAGTCAGCGCCACTAGTAGCCATGGCAGCGAGGGTGGCACACTCTCTATGAGCCTGTTTGGGGTCATGTAGGACGTGAACCTATTACTGAACAGCAGCTGACCGATAGTCCCCCGTATACAACCTAAAGGCACAAAGTCTGCTAGTACGAGACCCTCGTTAATGAATAAGAGAAACAAGTGTATTTTTAAGGGCTCGCTTTACGTGTTTTACGCAATATTAGTGAGATCTAATAGACAATGATGTCAAGGAAGGTACAGGGGAAGTTATGCCGATTGTAATGTAAATGAGAAAAAAGAAAAGTGGGTGAAAAGATAACTAGGCTTAGACAGGATCCAAACCTGTGACATTCGAATAACGTGCTCGATGCTCTACCGCTGAGCTACCACGACAGCTATCCCCCCAGTAACTTTATTGGGTATCTATGTCAATTTAAACGTGGGAGTGTCAGTCAGCGCCACTAGTAGTCACGGCGGCGAGTGTGACACACTCTTTATGAGCCTCTTTGGCGTCACGTAGCAGGTGAACCTATTACTAACTAGCAGCTGAAAAATAGTCCCCCGTATACAACCTAAAGGCACAAATTCTGCTAGCACGAGACCCTCGTTATTGAGCAAGGGAAACAAGTGTATACTAAAGGGCTTGTTTTTCGTGTTTTGCACAATAATACTGAAATCTTACAGACAATAATGTCAAGGAAGATATAGGAGAAGTTTTTAGGCCAACTCTAATGTGAATGAGAAGAAAGAAAAGTGGGTGAAAAGATAACTTGCCGTTTGCGGGATCCGAACTTGCGACCTTCGAATAACGCGTTCGAACCTCTACCACTGAGCTACCACGACAGCTATCCCCTCAGCCACTTTTTGTGTATCTATGTCAATTTAAACGTGGGAGTGTCAGTCAGCGTCACTAGTAGCCTGGGCTGCGAGTGTGGTACACTCTTTATGAGCCTGTTTGGCGTCACATAGCACGTGAACATATTACTAAATAGCAGCTGACCAAGAGTCCGCCGTATACAACCTAAAGGCACCAATTCTGCCAGTACGAGACCCTCGTTAATGAATAGGAGAAACAAGTGTATACCTAAGGGCTCGCTTTTCGTGTTTTACAGAATATTAGTGAGATCAAATAGACATTGATGTCAAGGAAGTTATAGGGGCAGTTATTACGCCAATTGTAATGTAAGTGAGAAGATAAAAAAGTGGGTGAAAAGATGACTTTCTTTAAGCAGGATACGAACCTGTGACCTTTGAATAACGTGCTCGATGCTCTACCGCTGAGCTACCACGACAGCTATCCCCCCAGTAACTTTATTGGGTATCTATGTCAATTTAAACGTGGGAATGTCAGTCAGCGCCACTAGTAGTCATGGCGGCGAATGTGACACACTCTTTATGAGCCTGTTTGGCGTCAAGTAGCAGGTGAACCTAATACTAACTAGCAGCTGACCAATAGTCCCCCGTATACAACCTAAAGGCAAAAAGCCTGCTTGTACGAGACCCTCTTTAATGAATAAGGGAAACAAGTGTATACTTAAGGGCTCGTTTTTCGTGTTTTGCACAATAATAATGAGATCTTACAGACAATATTGTCAAGGAAGATATAGGAGAAGTTTTTAGGCCAATTGTAATGTGAATGAGAAGAAAGAAAAGTGGCTGAAAAGATAACTTGCCATGAGCGGGATCCGAACCTGCGACCTTCGAATAACGCGTTCGATCCTCTACCACTGAGCTATCACGACAGCTGTCCCCTCAGCCACTTTTTTGGGTATCTATGTCAATTTAAACGTGGGAGTGTCAGTTAGCGCCATTAGTAGCCATGGCTGTGAGTGTGGAACACTCTTTATGAGCCTGTTTGGCGTCACATAGCACGTGAACTTATTACTAAATAGCAGCTGACCAATGGTATCCCGTATACAACCTAAAGGCGCTAAGTCTGCTAGTACGAGACGCTCATTAATAAATAAGGAAAACAAGTGTATACTTAAGGGCTCATTTTTCGTGTTTTGCACAATAATAGGGAGATCTAACAGAAAATAATGTCAAAGAAGGTATAGGGGAAATTATTAGGCCGATTGTAACGTAATTGAGAAGAAAGAAAAGTGGTTGAAAAGATAAATTGCCGCGAGCAGGATCCGAACCTGCGACCTTCGAATGAGGCGTTCAATGTTCTACCACTGAGCAGCAGCAGCAGCAGTCACAGCGGAATGTGCACGCTCTGAATCGCCTTACTCTGTATTTCCAGGCGCCCGACGTTCCTTGCTTGGCAGGCACTACTGCTGAGTTTCGCCCTGGTACCCCTCGCAACATCGCTCCGTCACGCCCGCGTGTCGCCAGTTACAGTGTTCAAGGGATACGCAAGCAGCGGTTGCGCATCCTGCTCTGCACATCCAAAACGGGGCTATAAGGACCACTCTGGACTGCCTGGAATCCATTGCAGCAGCAGCAGTCACGGCGGAATGTGCACGCTCTGAATCGCCTCGCTCTGTATTTCCAGGCGCCCGAAGTTCCTTGCTTGGCAGGCACTACTGCTGAGTATCGCCCTGGTACCCCTCGCAACATCGCTCCGTCACGCCCGCGTGTCGCCAGCTACAGTGTTCAATGGATACGCAAGCAGCGGTTGCGCATCCTGCTCCGCACATCCAAAACGGGGCTATAAGGACCACTCTGGACTGCCTGGAATCCATTGCAACAGCAGCAGTCACGGCGGAATGTGCACGCTCTGATTCGCCTCACTCTGTATTTCCAGGTTGGTGTGCGAATTTATGTAACTATTCTGTGCTGTAAAAATTACCGTGACTGCTGCTCAACGCTGCTTTTGACCTGCATACAATGCCTACCTGTGCTGAACTTGCTAAAAAATTGAAGCGCTTGAATCTGCGTTTAAAGAGCAATTAGAAACTGCTGTTAAAGAGTTCAAGGCGGAGGCTAGGAAAACACTGGATGACAAAGGCCTTGAAGAGCATGCAGAACTATGCGAGAGCGTTAAGTTCCTCAGTGCTCAGTACGATAACATGTGTGTGAAGCAGAATGCGCTCATTGCAGAAAATAAAGCGCTAAGGGCCCATAACGAGTCTCTTGAAACCCGTTTGGCTGAACTTGAGCAATATTCTCGAGAAAACAATATAGAAATTAAAGGTGTACCAACGACTAAAGGCGAGGACTGTACTGCTATTCTAAAGCGCATGGGCGATGCAATAGGATGTACTGTAACACCTGCTGACATAGACACAGTGCATCGTGTTCCCACGAAATCAGCAGTGAACAACATCATTGCTCGGTTTTGCAGTTGTGACAAAAAAAATGACTTCATCCGCAAAGCTCGCAAGGCTCGGCTTCGCACCGGCAGCATTGGCTTTTCGGAATCTACTGACCAGGCTATTTATACGAATGACCACCTTACTGCTGAGAATAAGAAGCTATTTGCTAGGGCACTGGCTCTCAAGAAAAAGCCCCAGTGGAAATTTCTCTGGACAGAGAAGTGTCGCATCCTAGCACGCAAGTCTGAAGATACCAGGGTCTTTCCAATAAATACCGCCTCTGGCCTTTCGATTTTCATATAAACGACGCCTTACATATTCTGCATCGACCACTAAGTTTTTCTTTTTTTATGTCTTCGATTACCGTTAGCAACCTCAAACATTCGCTTACGTTACAGTAATATTCGCTAATTCATTTTAATGCTCGCAGCATCCGAAAGAACTATGACGCGATTACCACTTTTCTTTCTCTACTGCACCACCAGGTTTCGTTTATCTGCCTTTCGGAAACGTGGTTGTGCGACGCAGACCGTAACATGTATTCTTTTCCACAGTATCAGGCAGAGTATTGTCACCGATCTTATGACGCGCATGGTGGGGCTGCAATTTTTGTTTCCAGTGGGGTTTCGTACACGCGCAGGTTTGATCTGTCTTTCACAGTACCACTGTGCGAATCTGTGTGGATCGAATGTGGCAAGTCACCCCTAAACAACGGAAAAAAATTAATCATTGGCAGTGTGTATCGCTCTCCTTCATCTCCTGTTCTAGAATTTCTGTCAAATCTTGATAGATTACTTCACAAGCTATCTTTTGAGAAAAAGCAAGTTGTACTGGTAGGGGACATCAACATAAACTTATTAGATATAGGATCCAGTATCTACTCGGCTTACACAAACTGCTTCAGTGGCTTCGGCTACGAATCACTTATCACTGCTCCAACAAAATGTGGCCACCAGGGTTACCAATCTCTTTTACATCATGTCTTATGCAATTTTTCTCCCGCCCCCGAGGCTGGCGTGGTTGACACATACATTACAGATCACTTCCCCGTTTACATAACATTTGATGCTAGGCGCTCCAGTGTCGATAGCTGTTTTTACACATCTGTGCTGGATCATGACAAGTTTATCGATGCTATAGCTACAACTGACTGGTCACTTGTTAAGTCCGATATTCTTGATAATTCCTGCTCTGACGTAGAGGCTATGCTACAGAAATTCTGCGCTTGATTTTTAAAGGCCGTAATATCTAAAACATCAACTGTTAAATGCAAAAAACGGTATAAATTTCCCCACAATCCATGGATGACAAACGGCTTATTGACAAGTGTTCGTAAAAAAGATAACCTTTACAAAAAAACAAAAAGACAGCCTTTTAATATTTCGCTTGCCCGCCGATACAGGAAATATTGCAACAGTTTGAAAATTTTACTCCGAGAAGCAAAAAAGCGTTATTATGAAAATGAGTTGACCAAACATCAGGGGGACCCTAAAAAACAATGGAAACTTTTGAACAACTTTTTCAACGAATCATCTGGAAACTCACCTATATCTGAAATAATATATAATAATATTTCTTTGCAACAGCCAACTTCTATTGCAAATGCTTTCAGCGATTTTTTTTCTAGCATTCCTACTACACAATCAGGCATACCAAAATGTTCCATTTCTCGGGTCGCTTCTTCATTTTTTCTTTTGCCCGTAACCACTGACGAAGTATGCTCAGTTCTCTAGAATCTAAAAAATAAATGCGCAGGTCTTGACAATATTTCTGCGTATCACTTAAAACTGGTTGCGAGTAATATTTCTGGGATACTTAGTGATATCATTTATCTAATGTTTCAGCAAGGCGTATTTCCTAAACTTTTAAAGAAATCTAAAATAGTTCCGGTATTCAAAAAGGGTGACAAAAGAACAGTTTCTAATTATCGGCCCATATCAATTCTTTCTTCCCTCAGCAAAGTTATTGAAAAATTGTTCGTTGATCGTTTAAGTAATTACCTAAGCAAATTTAATATACTTCATCCGTGTCAATTTGGCTTTCGTTCAGGCAGTTCGGCAAGCTTAGCACTAGTTTCAATAATAGATTACTCAAAAAAATCGATTGACTCTGGTAAATTTGTTGGATCAGTCTTCCTAGATTTCACCAAGGCCTTTGACACCATTAATCACGCCACCCTGTTTAACAAATAGGAGGCCTATGGGGTAACTGGAGCTCCATTAACCTTCCTGAAAAATTATCTGCACAATAGAGAATGCTCGGTGTACGTATCAGGCGCTTCTTCTGAAACTAAGCTAATCAATCAAGGCGTGCCCCAGGGGTCTATTTTGGGCCCTTTATTATTTATTATTTATATTAATGATCTTGTCGAAGCAATTAAATCAACTCACTGCGTGTTATACGCAGACGACACGACTATAACTGCAGCTGAGGACTCTCTAACTGCTCTTACTTTACCCTTGAATAACACACTTCTAGATATTACTAAATGGTGCTACGAGAACCAACTTATTAACCCAGCCAAAACCAAGTTTATGATATTTAGGTCCGTTCAAAGACCATTGCCTTTTCATCAACCCTTAACCCTAGGTCCTCACTCTATACCCACCTGTGATACTGTAATTTTTTTTGGTGTACATCTTGACTGCCATTTCAAGTTCAATCTCCACACTGATCACCTCAGAAAGAAAACTGCATTCGGAATTCAAGCTATAATAAAAGCTCGTGAAGTTTTTCATATAAACGTACTTATGTCTCTGTATTTCGCCTTCATTCATTCCCATATCATGTATGGTATCGCTGCTTGGGGAAACACGTATGACTGTCATCTATCACCCATTCAGAACATACAAAATCAGGCGATCCGCATTATCACTAATAGCTCACGATACTCCAGTGCAGACCATATACTCCAAGACATTGAAATCCTACCTGTTCGTAAGAAATTTTTTTATAGCATAGCCGTTCTTCTGTTTCAATTGCGCAATGCACTGCTACCGTTTGAGTTCATTGATTCAGTTTTATACAAAACAACACTGTAACCAGATTTGCAATGAACCTTAACTTTTTGCTACCTGCGTCGCGCACAAATTATGGAAAAATGACCACTGCCTTTGCGGCCAATACTTTTTGGAATAACATGCCTCTTTCTGTTGAAACGATACCCACATTGTCATCATTCAAAAAGTCGCTTAAAAGTTTTCTGTTAAATTATTAGCTGCCAGTATATGGGCTTTTTGGGGGCTTTGCGTTTTTGGTTATGCCATTTAGATCATTGCATTTCGATTGACAATGTCCGCCACTGAACGAGACGTTTTTTTGTGTCTTTCTTTGTGTTTTTTGTTCTTTCTTTTTTCTTTCCTTATTTGCCTTGCTTTTTGTTGCCTGATGTGTCGCTTAGCCTATAATAATTACTTATCACTCTATATTGTATAATTGATTTCCATTCACTCGTTGCTTGTTAACTTGATCTGATTTTGCCCCGCCGCGGTGGTCTAGTGGCTAAGGTACTCGGCTGCTGACCCGCAGGTCGCGGGTTCGATTCCCAGCTGCGGCGGCTGCATTTCCGATGGAGGCGGAAATGTTGTAGGCCCGTGTGCTCAGATTTGGGCGTACGTTAAAGAACCCCAGGTGGTCGAAATTTCCGGAGTCCTCCACTACGGCGTCTCTCATAATCATACGGTGGTTTTGGGACGTTAAACCCCACAAATGAATCCACTTGATCTGATTTATTGATTGTTATAGTGCATCGAGGGTCCCGTTACAGTTTTCAACAGTGGGACTCTCGTCGAGGGTCCCGTTACAGTTTTTAACTTTAGGACCCTCGTCTGTATATTATTATTACTGTACTACTTTTTTGAAATGAATAATAAACTGAAACTGAAGCTGAAACTGAACCACGACAGCTATCCCCCCAGCCACTTTACTGTGTATCTATGTCAATTTCAACGTGGGAGTGTCAGTCAGCGCCACTAGTAGTAATGGCGACGAGTGTGGCACACTCTTTAAGAGCCTGTTTGGCGGCACGTAGCACGTGAACCTATTACTCAATAGCAGCTGACCAAGAGTCCCCCGTGTACAACCTAAAGGCACCAAGTATGCCTGTACGAGACCCTCGTTAATGAATAAGAGAAACAAGTGTATACTTAAGGGCTGGCTTTTCGTGTTTTATACAATATTAGTGAGATCTAACAGACAATGATGTCGAGGAAGGTACAGGGGAAGTTATTACGCCGATTGTAATGTAAATGAGAAGAGAGAAAAGTGGGTGAAAAGATAACTTGCCTTAGGCAGGATCCGAACCTGTGACCTTCGAATAACGTGCTGCATGCTCTACCGCTGAGCTACCACGACAGCTATCCCCCCAGTCACTTTATTGGGTATCTATATCAATTTAAACGTGGGAGTGTCAGTCAGCGCCACTAGTAGTCATGGCGGCGAGTGTGACACACTCTTTATGAGCCTGTTTGGCGTCACGTAGCAGGTGAACCTATTACTAACTAGCAGCTGACCAATAGTCCCCCGTATACAACCTAAAGGCACAAAGTCTGCTAGTACGAGACCCTCGTTAATGAATAAGGGAAACATGTGTATACTTAAAGGCTCGTTTTTCGTGTTTTGCACAATAATAATGAGATCTTACAGACAATAATGTCAAGGAAGATAGAGGAGAAGTTTTTAGGCCAATTGTAATGTGAATGAGAAAAAAGAAAAGTGGGTGAAAAGATAACTTGCCGTGGGCGGGATCCGAACCTGCGACCTTCGAATAACGCGTTTGATCCTCTACTATTGAGCTACCATGGCAGCTATCCCCTCAGCCACTTTTCTGGGTATCTATGTTATTTAAACGTGGGAGTGTCAGTCAGCGCCACTAGTAGACATGGCTGCGAGTCTGGTACACTCTTTATGAGCCTGTTTGGCGTCACATAGCACGTGAACATATTACTAAATAGCAGATGACCAAGTCTCCCGTATACAACCTAAAGGCACTAAGTCTGCCAGTACGAGACCCTCTGTAATGAATAAGAGAAACAAGTGTATACCTAAGGGCTCGCTTTTCGTGTTTTACACAATATTAGTGAGATATAACAGACAATGATGTCAACGAAGGTACAGGGGAAGTTATGCCGATTGTAATGTAAATGAGAAGAAAGAAAAGTGGGTGAAAAGATAACTTGCCTTAGGCAAGATCCGAACCTGTGACCTTGGAATAACGTGCTGCATGCTCTACCGCTGAGCTACCACGACAGCTATCCCCCCAGTCACTTTATTGGGTATCTATGTCAATTTAAACGTGGGAGTGTCAGTCAGCGCCACTAGAAGTCATGGCGGCGAGTGTGACACACTCTTTATGAGCCTGTTTGGCGTCACGTAGCAGGTTAACCTATTACTAACTAGCAGCTGACTAATAGTCCCCCGTATACAACCTAAAGGCACAAAGTCTGCTAGTACGAGACCCTCGTTAATGAATAAGGGAAACAAGTGTGTACCTAATGGCTCGTTTTTCGTGTTTTACACGATAATAATGAGATTTACCATACAATGATGTCAAGGAAAGTATAGGGGAAGGTATTAGGCCAATTGTAATGTGATAGAGAAGAAAGAAACGTGGATGAAAAGATAACTTGCCATGGGCAGGATCCGAACCTCTGACATTCGAATAACGTGTTCGATGCTCTACCGCTCAGCTACCACGACAGTTATCCCCCGAGCCACTTTATTGGGTATCTATGTCAATTTAAACGTGGGCGTGTCAGACAGCGCCACTAGTAGCCAAGGCTGCGAGTGTGGTACACTCTTTATGAGCCTGTTTGGCGTCAAATAGCACATGAACTTATTACTAAATAGCAGCTGACCAAGAGTCCCCCGTATACAACCTATAGGCACCAAGTCTGCCAGTGCGAGACCCTCGTTAATGAATAAGGGAAACAAGTGTATACCTAATGGCTCGTTTTTCGTGTTTTACACAATAACAATGAGATTTAACATACAATGATGTCAAGGAAGGTATAGGGGAAGGTATTAAGCCAATTGTAATGTGATAGAGAAGAAAGAAACGTGGGTGAAAGGATAACTTGCCATGGGCAGGATCCGAACCTCCGACATTCGAATAACGTGTTCGATGCTCTACCACTGAGCTACCACGACAGCTATCCCCCCAGTCACTTTATTGGGTATCTATGTCAATTTAAACGTGGGAGTGTCAGTCAGCGCCACTAGTAGTCATGGCGGCGAGTGTGACACACTCTTTGTGAGCCTGTTTGGCGTCACGTAGCAGGTGAACCTATTACTAACTAGCAGCTGACCAATAGTCCTCCGTATACAACCTAAAGGCACAAATTCTGCTAGTACGAGACCCTCGTTAATGAGTAAGCGGAACAAGTGTATACTTAAGGGCTCGTTTTTCATGTTTTGCACAATAATATTGAGATCTTAGAGACAATAATGTCAAGGAAGATATAGGAGAAGTTTTTAGGCCAACTGTAATGTGAATGAGAAGAAAGAAAAGTGGGTGAAAAGATAACTTGCCGTGGGCGGGATCCGAACCTGCTACCTTCGAATAACGCGTTCGAAACTCTACCACTGAGCTAACACGACAGCTATCCCCTCAGCCACTTTTTTGTGTATCTATGTCAATTTAAACGTAGGAGTATCAGTCAGCGCCACTAGTAGCCATGGAAGCGAGGGTGGCACACTCTCTATGAGCCTGTTTGGGGTCATGTAGGACGTGAACCTATTACTAAACAGCAGCGGACCGAAGGTCCCCCGTATACAACCTAAAGGCACAAAGTCTGCTAGTACGAGACACTCGTTATTGAATAAGAGAAACAAGTGTATTTTTAAGGGTTCGCTTTACGTGTTTTACACAATATTAGTGAGATCTTACAGACAATAATATCAAGGAAGATATAGGAGAAGTTTTTAGGCCAATTGTAATGTGAATGAGAAGAAAGAAAAGTGGGTGAAAAGATAACTTGCCGTGGGCGGGATTCAAACCTGCGACCTTCGAATAACGCGTTCGATCCTCTACCACTGAGCTACCACAACAGCTGTCCCCTCAGCCACTTTTTTGGGTATCTATGTCAATTTACACGTGGGAGTGTCAGTTAGCGCCACTAGTAGCCATGGCTGCGAGTGTGGAACACTCTTTATGAGCCTGTTTGGCGTCACATAGCACGTGAACTTATTACTAAATAGCAGCTGACCAATATTCCCCCGTATACAACCTAAAGGCGCAAAGTCTGCTAGTACGAGACCCTCGTTAATAAATAAAGAAAACAAGTGTATACTTAAGGGCTCGTTTTTCGTGTTTTGCACAATAATAGGGAGATCTAACAGAAAATAATGTCAAATAAGGTATAGGGGAAATAATTAGGCCGATTCTAATGTAATTTAGAAGAAAGAAAAGTGGGTGAAAAGATAACTTGCCGCGGGCAGGATCCGAACCTGCGACCTTCGAATGAGGCGTTCAATGTTCTACCACTGAGCAACCATGACAGCTATTCCCCAGCCATTTTACTGGGTATCTATGTCAATTTCAACGTGGGAGTGTCAGTCAGCGCCACTAGTAGTAATGGTGACGAGTGTGGCACACTCTTTAAGAGCCTGTTTGGCGTGATGTAGCACGTGAACCTATTACTCAATAGCAGCTGACCAAGAGTCCCCCGTGTACAACCTAAAGGCACCAAGTCTGCCTGTACGAGACCCTCGTTAATGAATAAGAGAAACAAGTGTATACTTAAGGGCTGGCTTTTCGTGTTTTATACAATATTAGTGAGATCTAACAGGCAATGATGTCGAGGAAGGTACAGGGGAAGTTATTACGCCAATTGTAATGTGAATGAGAAAAAAGAAAAGTGGGTGAAAAGATAACTTGCCTTAAGCAGGATCCGAACCTGTGACCTTTGAATAACGTGCTCGATGCTCTACCGCTGAGCTACCACGACAGCTATCCCCCTAGTCACTTTATTGGGTATCTGTGTCAATTTAAACGTGGGAATGTCAGTCAGTGCCACTAGTAGTCATGGCAGCGAGTGTGACACACTCTTTAGGAGCCTTTTTGGCGTCACGTAGCAGGTTAACCTATTACTAACTAGCAGCTGACTAATAGTCCCCCGTATACAACCTAAAGGCACAAAGTCTGCTAGTACGAGACCATCGTTAATGAATAAGGGAAACAAATGTATACTTAAGGGCTCGTTTTTCGGTGTTTTGCACAATAATAATGAGATCTTACAGACAATATTATCAAGGAAGATATAGGAGAAGTTTTTAGGCCAATTGTAATGTGAATGAGAAGAAAGAAAAGTTGGTGAAAAGATAACTTGCCGTGGGCGGGATTCAAACCTGCGACCTTCGAATAACGCGTTCGATCCTCTACCACTGAGCTACCACGACAGCTGTCCCCTCAGCCACTTTTTTGGGTATCTATGTCAATTTAAACGTGGGAGTGTCAGTCAGCGCCACTAGTAGCCATGGCTGATGATGATGATATATGGTGTTTTTTGGCGCAAGGGCCATTTGTTGGCCAAAGAGTGCCAGTTCATGAGACAGGAATGTGGACAATGGTTGTGATTAGCGGCTGTATAGGGGCCATAAAATTCCTCGCAGTAAAGCGGGTAAAAACATACAAGTAATAAAATCATGACTATGCCGTGAAAGGTGTACTTGGTGTGAACAGGTGACAAAAGTTGGTGATAATGAAAAACGATGGTGGACATGTATGGCATTAGCACAATTACCTCACATGTTAGTACCCTTGCGTGCAAGGGCCGTGAGGCAAGTGCTTTTCTGTGTAGCCACCGCAGCAAAAACCTCTCTAGAGAGGTCGTGCTACGGGATGCCCGGATAAATGATATGAAAGTTACGAATTTCTTTTAAAAACGCTAACAACGATTTATGACTAAAAAGCGGTTCCCTACCAACGAACATTGCAGGGTGTAAAGGTATATATTGTCGGTAGGGTAATGGAAAATGCTGTTTTCTTATAGTTTCTAAATGTTTACACTGGATTAACACGTGAAGGACGGTTAATGGCTTACCACATCTGTCACACAATGGTGGATCGCCACCAGACAAAAGATATGTGTGTGTCGTGTATATGTGTCCTATCCTGAGTCTCGTTAGTATAACCTCTGTATGACGCGATTTCGATACTGGCAGCCAATGACCAAGGTGTGGCTTAATAACGTGTAGTTTGTTTTGTGTGTGTGTATCCCACTTGCTCTGCCAGTATACCCTGATGTTTCGTTTGAGAGACGGCTTAAGATCAAGGGTCGGGATTGATATGGGTGTAGGGGCAGTGCTTTTGTGGACGGATGCAGCGAGCTGATCCGCCCTCACGTTGCCTTGAATCTCACGGTGCCCTGGCACCCAGCACACTACAACATGTTGGTTGAGTGTGTAGAGTGTGCATAAAGTGGAGTAAAGTGAAACGAGGACAGGGTTTTTTTGTTTTTTAAGACTGTGCAGAGCCGTTACCACACTGAGGGAGTCTGTATAAATTACTGCTTTTTGTATTTGTGATTGTTTGATGTGTTTAGCTGCCACAAGTATCGCGTAAGCTTCCGCCGTGAAGATACTTGTGCCTGGATGTAGAGGGCCAGCATCCGAAAAGGAAGGGCCAACAGCAGCGTAGGACACAGAGGAGTTAGACTTAGAGGCATCTGTAAAAAACTCAGGACGTGTGTATTTGTGTTGAAGTTCCAAGAAGTATGTTCGAATATGGGCAATAGGCGCATGTTTAGTAACTTCTAGGAAAGACACATCACAATCTATAGTCTGCCACTGCCATGGTGGCGGGTATGCTACAGGAGCCATTAAACTGTGTTCGAGTGACACTCCAGTGTCCGCAGCTAGACCCTTCAGGCGAACTGAGAAGGGCTGCCTCATTGAAGGCCTGTTTTGAAAAAGAATGGAGCTCGACAAGTCATTAATTGTAGAGTATGAGGGATGCTTCTTGTCTGCTTTCACCTTAAGGAAATAAACAAAGGACATGTAAGTTCTCTGCAGAGGAAGCGACCACTCATTTGACTCAACGTAAAGGCTTTCTACGGGGCTGGTGCGAAAAGCACCCGTAGAAAGGCGGATGCCCAAATGGTGCACGGGGTCCAGCAACTTCAAGGCAATTTGAGTAGCAGACTGATAGACAACGGCTCCATAATCTAAGCGGGTGCGAATTAGGCTTCTATAGAGGTTCATGAGACATTGCCTATCACTACCCCACGTAGTACGTGACAACACTTTTATAACATTCGTGGCTTTTAAACATTTTGTTTTTAAATACTTGATGTGCGGTACGAAGGTCAACTTGTTGTCCAAGATTAAGCCTAAGAATTTATGCTCGGCTTTGACGGACAGACGTTGCCCGTTCAGCCGAATGTCAGGTTCCGAGTGCATGCCTCTCTTTCGAGAGAACAAGACACACGTGCTTTTTTGTGGGTTAAGTCGAAATCCGTTTTCGTCTGCCCATTTGGAGACCTTATTTAAACCCATCTGAACCAGCCGCTCACACATGGCTAAGTTGCATGACTTGAAGCCAAGCTGAACGTCGTCGACATATGTACAATAGAACATCATGCGGGGAATGGACAAGTGCAAAGAATTCATTTTGATGATAAAAAGTGTGCAACTAAGCACACCACCTTGTGGCACGCCTGTTTCCTGGACAAATGTTTGAGAGAGCACACTGCCCAGACGGACACGGAATGTCCGGTTTGACAGGTAACTTTCGATTATATGAAACATTCTTCCGCGCACACCAAGGTGGGACAGGTCTCTTAGGATTCCAAAACGCCATGTTGTATCATACGCCTTTTCGATATCGAGGAACACAGAGAGAAAATATTGTTTATGGACAAAGGCGTCTCTGATCTGTGCCTCGATACGAACAAGGTGGTCTAAGGTGGATCTACCTTCTCGAAATCCGCACTGAAATGGGTCGAGCAAATTGTTTGTTTCAATGATATGTACAAGTCGCAGTTTATCATTTTTTCGACGACTTTGCACAGGCAGCTTGTAAGTGCAATAGGCCTATAACTTGAAGCTAAAGAAGGGTCCTTGCCCTCTTTCAAAATGGGAATAATAATAGCCTCTTTCCAGGAGATAGGGATAGTGTCAGAAAATCTGATAGCATTGTACAAACAGAGTAGGGTTTTTCGTGTTTCTGCTGGTAGGTTTTTTAACATTTCATACACCACACGGTCAGAACCTGGGGCAGAAGTACTGCAGGAGTTTAGAGATGTTCGGAGCTCAGCTAGACTGAAAGCTTGGTTATATGCCTCGTATCTAGTGATTTTGTGTTCGAGTTTCAGCTTTTCTATTCTTGTTCTGTATTTTTTGAAAGTGTCAGTATAGTGGGACGAGCTGGATACCTATTCAAAGTGCGCACCGAGTAAGTTTGCTTGATCTTCCAAGGTATCACCCTGAGTGTTTACAAGTGGGAGTGAGTGTGCTTTTCTTCCTGCTACCCTACGAACCATGTTCCAGACTTTGGCCTCTTGTGTATATGAATTTATCCCTGATAAAAACTTGTGCCAGCTTTCTCTTCTGGCCTGCCGACGCGTTCTCCTGCCTCGAGATTTTATTTTCTTGAAGCTCTCAAGGTTTTCCGCCGTCGGCGAGTTTCGCAGCAACCTCCATGCCCTGTTCTGTTCCTTTCGCGCATTCTGACACTCAGTATTCCACCACGGGACATGTCGTTTGCCGGGCAGTCCAGACGTTTGTGGAATGCACTTGGCTGCTGCGTCAGTAAGAAAGGCCGTGAAGTACTGAACAGCTTCATCTATGCCTAATCCGCATATGTCAGTCCAATTTAAGTGAGTAAGCTTTTGAAATTGTTCCCAGTCGGCTTTGTTTACCAGCCATTTGGGAACATGTGAAAGACATTCATATATTATTGGTGTACTCAAAACTAAAGGAAAATGGTCATTTCCGTATGGATTTTTTATGACTTTCCACTGAAGCAATGGTACAAGTGAAGGAGATGCGATACTCAGGTCTATGAAGAGTAAGTTTTGTTGGCAAGGTTATAGTATGTTGCCTCTTTCCTATTCAACAGACAAGCACCTGATGAAATGAGGAATTGTTCAATGAGACGACCTCGTGCATCACAGCGAGAGTCACCCCACAGACGATTATGTGCATTCAGGTCCCCAAGGACCAGATAAGGTTCAGGTAGTTCGTCCATTAAAGACTGGAATTGGAGTTTTTCAAGACGGTGGTGCGGAGGTATGTACAAAGAGCAGACAGTGACAAGTTTGCTTAGAATAACTGCTCGAACAGCCACCGCCTCGAGAGAAGTTTTAAGGAGTAATTGTGTGCATGCTATCCCTTGACTAACTATAACCGCTACACCACCGGATGGTGGCATGGCATCATCTCTATCTTTTCGGAAGATTACGTACTTACGTAAAAAGTTTGTGTTTGTTCGTTTTAAGTGTGTCTCTTGTACACACAGCACTCTTGGATTGTATTCATGGAGGAGTTCTTGTAAGTCATCAAGGTTTCGAAGAAGGCCTCGGATGTTCCACTGTAATATTTCTGTCTGCATACTAAAAGAAGAGATGCTGCTGTGTGTACAGAGAGTGTCCTGTGTTAAAGTGAGCTTGTTATTTTAGGTGGCAGGACGGTCGTCCGGCCCCGTTATTGGTTTTTTATTTTTCTTGGCGCGCTCCAAGGAGGCGCGCCGCTCTTTTGGTACCAAGGGTACCGTTGTATCCATTGCCTCGTCAGAGGCACTGGATGCCCGCACATGCGAGCTGGTGGTTCGGATTTCAGGTCTCGCCTGGTGAGGTGAGGCCTTGAGACCAGAGGACCCTGGAGTCTCCGGCCTCACGTTGCTTGAAGGCGGAGTAGACTGAACTACTGCCGCCTTGGGGGCAGGCGCCACAGCCGACGGCTCGCTCTGCGCTGGCCGAAGGGGTGGCGAGGGCTGGTGCGGCGTTGCCCCCTGACGCGCCGCATCAGCATATGTTGCGCCGTAAAATGGCGACACTCTTCGTCTTGCTTCTTTGAATGTGATGTTTTCTTTGACTTTAAGAGTAATTATTTCTTTTTCTTTCTTCCAGTTAGGACACGAACGCGAATACGCGGCGTGTTCCCCATCACAATTCACGCAGTGAGGCGTAGTAACACAGTTATCAGATGTGTGGCCGTGGCTACCACATCTTGCACAAGTTTTCTGACCGCGGCAGTTCTGCGAGCCATGACCAAATCGTTGACATTTATAACACCGCCTTGGATTGGGAATGTAGGGGCGGACAGAAAGTTTGATGTAGCCTGTGTCGATAGATGAAGGCAGTGTGCTAGATGCAAAGGGAGTATTAAATGTTTGGTAGGTATTTCTTTGTTGTCTCGTCTGATGACGATTCGTTTCACATCTGTAACATTTTGCTCTTTCCACCCTTCAAGCAGTTCCTGTTCAGACATTTCAAGAAGGTCTGCTTCTGAAACAACTCCGCGTGAGGTGTTCATTGATCTATGGGGTGAAATAGATACTGGGATATTACCAAATGCTACGAGGCTGCCAAGTTTCTCATAGTGGTGTTTTTCAGGTAGCTCAAGGAGAAGGTCTCCACTAGCCATCTTTGTAACCTTGTATCCTGGGCCAAAGACCTCTGTCAGAGATTTAGCAACGAGGAATGGAGATATTGCTCTGGCTTGTTTTGTTGGGTTTTCACTGTGTACAACATGGAATTTGTGAAAACATTGTCTGGGTTTGCTGAAAAATGATATGTCATCGGTGCGTCCCCTCTTAGGCGGGAGACGATCTAGGAGACGGGGAAATGCAGGTGTTCCCATAGTAGTGTACTTTTTGTTCGGCAGCAATGGCGACCACCCACCATGGAGTCCAACCATGCAGGGGACGCTGAAGCACTTAATAGCATAAGGCTGCAGACGCCAGCCGTACATTGCCACTATAACCAAATATAACTACTCAAGGTTGAGTAATTACACAAGGTTAACCCTTGCCGCCATGAAAAATCGGAAGTAAATGGAAGAGAGAAGAAGACAGGACAGATTTAAAGACGAGAAAAGACTAAGATATAGGAAGAGAGAGATAGGAAAAGGCGACTGCCGATTTCCCCTGGGTGGGTCAGCCCAGGGGTGCCGTCTACGTGAAGCCGGGGCCAAAGGGGTGTGTTGCCTCTGCCGTGGGGCCTTAATGGTCCAATCACCCAGCATTGGCTCAACCCCCAGGATCCCCTTTTCCCCGGACACGGCAAAGCCACGCACGGCTAGGCGTGGGAGGGAGTAGAAACTCCCCCGTTAGCTCGGGTCCGTGGTGTCGCTACACACCAAACGCCTGCTTGCGCAGGCGCCCCTGCGGGCTAGCCATGGCTGCGAGTGTGGAACACTCTTTATGAGCTTGTTTGGCGTCACATAGCACGTGAACTTATTACTAAATAGCAGCTGACCAATAGTCCCCCGTATACAACCTAAAGGCACAAAGTCTGCTAGTACGAGACCCTCGTTAATAAATATGGGAAACAAGTGTATACTTAAGGGCTCGTTTTTCGTGTTTTGCACAATAATAAGGAGATCTAACAGAGAATAATGTCAAAGAAGGTATAGGGGAACTTATTAGGCCGATTTTAATGTAATTGAGAAGAAAGAAAAGTGGGTGAAAAGATAACTTGCCATGGGCAGGATCCGAACCTCCGACCTTCGAATAACGCGTTCGATGCTCTACCGCTGAGCTACCACGACAGCTATCCCCCCAGCCACTTTATTGGGTATCTATGTAAATTTAAACGTGGGATAGTCAGTCAACGCCACTAGTAGCCATGGCTTCGAGTGTGGTACATTCTTTATGAGCCTGTTTGGTTTCATGTAGCACGAGAACATATTCATAACTAGCAGCTGACCGATAGTCCCCCGTATACAAACTAAAGGCACCAAGTCTGCCAGTACGAGACCCTCGTTAATGAATAAGGGAAACAAGTGTATACCTAATGGCTCGTTTTGCGTGTTTTACACAAAAATAATAAGATCTAACACAAAATATTGTCAAGGAAGGTATAGGGGAAGTTATTAGGCCAATGTAATGTAAATGAGAACAAAGAAATGTGGGTGAAACGATAATTGCCGTGGGCAGGATCCGAACCTGCGACCTTCGACTATTGCTAGAGACACGTGGCAGGATTGGTGGTGTACGATAAATGTCCCAACGATTTGAATTCGATGTGCTGTAGTATTAGTGCGGCCCAGCTTAGACAAAATAATATCGAAAGAATTTCCATGTTTCTGTAACAATGCGAGCAGCTGATGCCTCTGTGAATATGTCAAGTCGCTGCTGATAGCGGTGGTAAAGGCGGGGGAAGAAACATGCTCACCGAGGGAAGGGTCTTTGGATACGATGGCCTGAATCGGCGTCACAAATACAGGCTCGAAGTCGGCAACACGAGCCACAGTAGTGCCCTGTGGCAGTAAGATCTTCTCCGGTGTAGAGTTGACAGCGTTGACAAGTGCAGAGCCATTGCAAAAATGAACGACACCGGACGGAAGAACTGTACCTTTACGAACGCAAAGTGGTGACGGTAGGACCAATACATCACCGTGACAGATGTCGTTGGACGTAATGTTGACAATTTGCTCTTGTAGTACCGGCAATTCGATGTCTTTCGCAGCGACCAGACGAAGTGGCTTCTGATTGTCGTCGTCAAGCATGTAGTCAGTGTCAGCGAGGTGAACAATGCGTTGTCCACAACAAATCGCCGCGGAAGCAGATGATCAAAAATCCCACCATAAAATTAGTTGGTGAAAGCAGCGGGACAGGAAAGAAAACTGGACATGATGGCGGATGCCGTCGATGAAAACACGCACAGTACAAAACACGGGAGGGCGAATGACGTTCCCCTGAGCAGCAACAAACGTGGGGTTATCGTAAGGCGTCACTACTTTTCTTAAATGTTCACACAAATCAACACGTATCACAGACAATGTCGCACCTGTGCCCACCGAAGCATCGACTCGCATCGACGAAGCATCGCCCTAACTGGCTTCGTTTCTTCGTAACGCAGCTCGTCGTGCTTTCCTGGCAGCCTTTCCCGGTTCGGATCGAGAGGCAGCCCGTCGGTGTTCTACAGGATGCCGGCGTTCCGCACCCCGGACCTGCAGAAACGCTCAACAGTGACTACAGTTTCCACGAGGATGGCCGTGATGACTGCATGCCTGCACAAACAGTCTGCGCAGAATCATCTGCGCGGCAGGCTCATCTTTGGTGGTACGGCCCGCGCATGGATCGGACTTACTACGTGCTATCTGCAACCAGCATATTACCCTCCCCCTTGGAAAAGTCTATAAAGCCTGGTGAAACCATCGCCGCGACTAGTGGGCCCGGCGGCACGTTAAGGATGCATCGCCCTAACTGGCTTCGTTTCTTCGTAACGCAGCTCGTCGTGCTTTCCTGGCAGCCTTTCCCGGTTCGGATCGAGAGGCAGCCCGTCGGTGTTCTACAGGATGCCGGCGTTCCGCACCCCGGACCTGCAGAAACGCTCAACAGTGACTACAGTTTCCACGAGGATGGCCGTGATGACTGCATGCCTGCACAAACAGTCTGCGCAGAATCATCTGCGCGGCAGGCTCATCTTTGGTGGTACGGCCCGCGCATGGATCGGACTTACTACGTGCTATCTGCAACCAGCATATTACCCTCCCCCTTGGAAAAGTCTATAAAGCCTGGTGAAACCATCGCCGCGACTAGTGGGCCCGGCGGCACGTTAAGGATGCATCGCCCTAACTGGCTTCGTTTCTTCGTAACGCAGGTAACGAATCAGCATTGCCTCTATGCTAAACGTACTAGCTCTCGTGCATTGTTTGTGCTGCCGGGCCCACGGCGATCGCTTGTGATAATATATGACTGTACATGCATGCTGATGAGAGTACTTTTGTTAGCAGGTGATGTCGAAACTAATCCCGGCCCCGCTACTAAAGCGTCGGGCGACTTACTTGAAATGCTCAAAGTGTTACAAAATGGGCAGTCAGCTATGATCGAACAATTAACTTCCATTAAGGAGACGCTGTCCGAAAACGAAAAAAAGTTTAATGACATCAATAACAGACTCTACAAGATTGAATCCGACCTTAAGTCAATTCAAAGCATCAATCTCAAGCTTGAAAATATAGAAACAGTCACGAACAACTGCGGTGTTCAGGTGTCTCAGCTGACTGCTCGCGTTGAAGATATGGAATGTAGATCTCGCCGATGCAACCTAGTGTTCTATGGCCTCGCAGACAAACAAACGGAGACGTGGCGCGATTCAGAGGAATTAATCATCCAGCATTGCGAAAAAAATCTTGATATAACAATTCAAGCACGCAACATTGAAAGGGCTCACAGGCTTGGCGCTTTTAAAGACAGAAAGAATCGACCAATAATTGTCAAGTTTGCCCATTTCAAGGACAAAGACCACATTCTTTCTAAAGGCGGCAAGCTGAAAGGCACTGTCTACGGTATAAGTGAAGATTTTCCTCCGCATACGCGCTTGGCCCGTAGACGCTTGGTTGAATTCGGCAAGGCTCAAAACATGCCCATCAAACTGCGCTACGATAAACTTATCTGTGGTAACAAAACATACGTATTTGATCATCCTACTCAGACTGTTGTCGAGTACAAACGTTAGCAACTAGCAAAGAAAGTCGGCAACCCAGATAAGCCTTCTAAACATGATGTATCAATTCTTTACAGTAATATTCGTAGCCTCATACCGAAACGTGACGCCATAAGCAGCCTCATTTCATCCTCTTCTAGTAACGTCGTACTAATCACCGAAACTTGGCTCAATTCTCTGGTCTCAAGTCCTGAGCTCTTTCCCAACCTGCCTGAGTTCGATATCTTCCGCAAGGATAGGGACAGTTCTCGCGGTGGCGGTGTACTAATAGCCACTAATCGTCAATTGCAATGTTCCCTTGTAAGCGTGCAAACGCCTTTAGAAATGTTGTGGGTCCGCAGCCACGCAACCACGCCGCATATGCTCATTGGCGTCTGTTACCGTTCACCCAATTCTGAAAGTTCGTTTGCATCTGATTTTCATGACGTATTACATGAGATAACGCTTACTAATCCTAGTGCTCCCATCTTGCTTTTTGGCGATTTCAATTTTCCTTTCATTGACTGGTCCAAGCTATCCACCTGCCAAAACACAGATAATGTCTCCAATGAATTCTTACACACGTGTTTAACGTTTGGTCTATCACAGCTTGTCACTTCTCCTACGCGCACAACCGATCATTCAAGCAACGTTCTTGACCTTCTGCTTACGTCACATCCTGATAACTTTTCTTCTCTTTCTTATATTAGCGGTCTCAGTGACCACACCGCGATCCACACTACGTTTCCCGGTAACATGATAAAAAAAAGCGTCAAATCGAAGAAATTACTGACTCTTTACGACAAAGCCGACTATGTCGCTATGAACAACGACTTAGCAGCCTTTTATAGTGAATTTTCCTCAACTTACGATCAACAATCCACTGAATCTAATTGGGCTTTATTTAAATCCAAGATGCAGGACTTGATCAAACTTTACATTCCAACAATCACTATATGTGAAAGATCTCGTTCTCCCTGGTTTAATGTCAGTCTAAAACGTATGAAAAACAAGAAGAAACGACAGTTTCGTTCTGCCAGACAATCGAACTCTCAACTAGCCTGGGACAAGTATAAAAGTACAGCCAAAGAATACATGGCATTATTGGCATTGGCAAAGAGAAACTTTTTTTCAACCACACTACCCAACATGCTTCGGGACAACCCACGCCGCTTTTGGAAAATAATGAAACCGGATGATAAAACTACACTTTCTCTTTGTGACAATTCTGGATCCCCTATTGCCGATTGTGACGTTCCATCTGTCTTGAACTCTACATTTTGTTCCGTTTTTACTAACGAAGCTAGCGGAGAACTTCCTGAATATCCGCATTTTGCTTTTCCGCAAATGCCGAAGATTGAGTTCAGCTCAGAGGGAATCGTTAATGTAATCAATCAATTAAAAAATTCTTCATCATGTGGTATAGATGGCATCAATGCCAAAATTCTTAAAAATACTAAGCATATCTCTGGTTCCATACTATCAATCATTTTCCAACAGTCGCTCGATACAGGTGAAGTCCCATTGGACTGGAGAATTGGGAAGGTCATTCCGGTCTTCAAGAAGGGCGATCGTTTATCTGCAGGTAACTACCGCCCCATCTCGCTCACTAGTGTTTGTTCTAAGATCATGGAACATGTCATCTTCTCTCATGTTGCCAGCTTTTTATCATCTGCAAGTTTTTTTCACCCAAACCAGCATGGCTTTCGTAAAGGTCACTCCTGTGAGACCCAACTAACATTATTCCTGCATGACATCCATCTCCACATAGATCGTAACATCCCAGTTGATACACTGTTTCTAGATTTCGAAAAAGCATTTGACAAGGTGCCTCACTCTCGTCTCCTACTAAAAGTCTCGCGTCTAAGCCTTCACCAGTATGTTTTCAACTGGATCAAAGCATTCTTAACAAACCGCAAACAATTTGTGCATGTTAATAACCTTTCTTCCAACCTCTCCCCAGTTCTGTCTGGCGTGCCCCAAGGTACCGTCCTCGGGCCTCTCCTATTCTTGATATATATTAACGACATTCCACTTTCTGTTCAATCTAACATTCGCCTTTTTGCCGACGATTGTGTCCTTTACCGTCCAATACATAACTCTACCGATGTTTCTTCCCTACAGCATGACCTCTTACGCATTCAACAGTGGTGTAACACTTGGCTGATGTCTCTGAATACGAATAAAACATTGCTCATTTCTTTCCATCGTCGCAGAAACTACGCGCCGGCTACTTACACCATCAACAACTGTCCTATAGCTGCTACTAACTCAATCAAATATCTAGGTGTCCATCTTTCGAGCGACCTATCATGGGGTGACCACATAGATCACATAGCTCACTCCGCTAACCGTGCCCTTGGTTACGTACGCCGCAACATTTTCATGGCACCACCTTCCGTTAAACTACTCGCTTATATCACCATTGTCAGACCTAAACTTGAATATGCATCTGCCGTCTTTGACCCCCACCAAACAAATCATATTAAAATTCTGGAATCTGTCCAGAACCGAGCAGCCAGATTCATTGCTTCAGATTACTCCCGTTACTCCAGCATCTCCAACCTAAAAAACCAGTTAAAGCTTCCTACCCTCGCTTTTCGTCGTCATATTGCACGTTTGTGCCTTTTCCACAAATTCTTTCATTCAGCCACACGTGACAACCAGCTCATCCAACCAGTCCATCGAGGCCATCGCAGAAGTCATCCAAACGCTGTAATTCCGCCACGTGCTCACACCACATCATTTCAACAGTCATTCTTTTTGCGCACCGCCCGAGACTGGAATGACCTTCCGGAAGAGGCGGCAGTCATCCGAGATTCTGCGCGCTTCAAGAATGCCATACAAGCAGCAGACTCAACTGCATCTTAACCATTACTTTTGATACCGCCTTTCATCGCCCACCCCTCATGTAAAGTTCCATACGGAACCTTTGAGGATATAATAAATAAAATAAAATAAAAAATAAATATAATAAATAAAAATAGACTCGCACCCCTTCCACTTCGACAGAAACCATGTTACACGGGCCTAATAGAGGCATTTCATTTCCAATTCCGAATGCAGTTTTTCCTCCACAAACTGCATCATTTAGTTTTCCGAATGAATATCAGAGGAGAATTAGGTGTGCCGAAATGGAGAAGTGGAATGGCGGAAGGGCGAAGGCGAGCGGCGTCTCGTGTTTAGGCTGTTCCGCAGTGCAGTCGATGCCGGAGGAGATGGATACCGGTGCAGGGGAGATGAATAACGCCGACCTTGATAAGACGCCCCGTGTAAAAATCCCGTTCACGCACGTCGTTTCGATGCTCATCTTCCTGGCGCTTTCGGCAGAAACGAGATGTGTGGCCGTAATAGCCACAGTAGTAGCAGACAGGGCGAGACGAGCGCCACGGTGGGGAATAGAAGGCATTCGGGGCACCTGGAGATAGCGTGGTCAGGTGGGCCGAACGGTCAGGGAGCCCGGAATTGTAGTTCACCGGGGAAGCGGCAGCAACTGACGCGTAAGATGGACGCGGCAATGTCGTGTGGGCGTTGCTGGGAGGCACGGCAGCAACTTCAGGGTACGTGGATATAGGGCGAGAAGCAGGTTGATGTACGGGTGCAGAGCCAGTCAGGGATGTAAGTTCCTCCCTTATGATGTCACGTAAGGGCACTCCCGAAGGCTGTGTAGGACGCGGTGTAGGAGGTGTGAAGCCCATGAACCGCAATTTTTCACGTATAATGTCCCGGATGAGCTCACGCAAATGGCGATTTTAAGTAGAGTGGTGGTCGCCAATGTCCGGTTGGAGGCGAACGGAGTCCAGCGCATCAAGGCGCTGGCAAGTCGTCACAACATCAGCGATGGTAGTTGGGTTTTGCGCAGAGAGGGCATTAAAGTCAACAGGCCCAATACCTTTCAATATATTGTCGCGAGGACAATGTCCCGCAGAAAACCTCGTTCTTTTTCAGCTACAGCTGGAGCTTGTTCTTTGCCAGATGTCCTTGTTAGCGGCGTCGTTTAACTTGTCTCGGGGAGCGCGCCTTGAGGAAGAATGAGTGAACAGAAAGGGCCGCGTCTGGTCGGTAACTGTGCGCTTCGCGCAGAGGCCGGCACCGCGCCGTGCTTTGGACGAGACCGCAGAAATTGGGTGCCTTCCTCCTTCTTCTAACCACTGAGCCCCCGCGCTTCAAACGAACGAGCCGCCGCTTCGGTTCTCCGGGGACAAAGGGCACCTAAATTTGAGCAGTCGTTAGCGCGCCAAGGCCGTTTCGGAGAACGCGCCCGTTTCAGAAGATGCCACAGTGTTGTCGCGAGACAGGCTTCAGGCAACCACATGTTGATTTGATTATCTTCGGCTTGCCTGGTTGGTCCGCGCCACCGGGCACGCTAACAAAAACCCTATTTAGGGAGCGATTCAAGCTCTTTTTGAGGTGAGCGGAGTCGGGGTCAACAGCGGATCTCACCACCGGAGACCAGTCATGCAGGCCGAGGGGTATGCCACCATTCTCTATGTTTTCTCTTTGTGACCTAGTGCATTTTGTAAATTCAAGTTGTGTTAGCTAAATAAACCCCCAATGAGTGCTCCCCGAAATCATTGTGTTGACTTCTCATCGATTGCCTCCGCGGAGTTTCACCCACACTTCATCGTCTCCCTGGTCGTCTGATGCGCCTAACTTTGAACAACCCTGACGTTTTGCTACAAAGTAGAGGAGGTTGCTCGGTAACGATAGTCCCACTCTGAAATTATGCCCCGAGTCAACAACAAATATCAGGAACTTACCTCTGACTGCTCTACTATGACGGAACCCCCTACCTTCTTCTCTGCTATGTCTACCCTCCCAAGCTAAACTATTCGTCGGACCACCGGTCTTTAGAGGCGCGCCGGAGGAATCTATTTCCGAGTGGCTACTTTGCTAAGAACATGTAGCGTCGCTTAACAATTGGGACCAAGCCACGAAGGTGAAATTTCTATATCTGGCTTCAGACGGAGATGCGAAAAAGTGGCACACTACTCAAATTCTAACCGGTGCCCCTAATACATGGAAAGAATGAGCGACGCTACTAAAAACGTCCTTTACGAGTCGCCACTCAGTCGAGATCGCCCATTTGCGGCTACAAATCCGCACCCAATTGCCGTCCGAAACCCCCGAGCAGTACTACTATGACGTCGTACACCTGTGTGCAAGAGTGAACCCGTCCATGACGGAAGATGATCGGTTGCGGCACCTTATGCGCGGTTTGCGTCCGGATATTCTGGAGAGGATGATAATCGCAAACCCGGAGAGCTGAACTGCATTCCTCCAAATTTCGCAACGCATTAATCTGGCAGCTTTGATGAGCCGTGCGTCGGCGCCACAACCGATTGGCATCCAGTATTCTACCGGATTGCAGTCGTGGATGCAAAACATCGCGCATAACGTAGAGTTCGCACCCGCCACAGCGACAGGGCACTCTCCTCCTACGTGTGTCGCCACCTGCGCCACAGCCGAATTGCGTTGCCCACGGGAGGCTGCCGACCGCGAAAGAGACCTGAAAGCGATTGAGAACTCGATCGCCTTGCTGTCTGACCGGATAAAAAGCATCGAAGACGAGGTGCGTCGCCCCCCCAAAGCCTTGGCCTCACAGAATTTCTCGTGCCAACGACGGGTGCCCCCGATTCCAGATTTGCCGCCGCATAAGTCACATAGCACAACAATGCTGGCAGCGGTTTCGAGATGGCAGGAACGATCAGGCGGAGCTCCTAGGCAATCAGAATGTGCAGCCTAATCCTTCGGGAAACGAGAACGGCCGTGCCTAGGGGGAAGCCCGGCCGCCCCATCGGCACATTGTCGGAAGGTCAGCTTCTCACAGTCCCCACACGAGCCAACGGTACAGAAACAAAACTTGTAATTGACACCGGCTTGTCCGTAAATGTCATCTCAAAAGAATTAGCTAACAAAATATGTGCTTCATTCAAATCGAGAAAAGACATATTCATCCGAGAAATTGGCGGAGGCTTGCTCACCCCCAATGGTGAAGCTGAAATAAAACATGAATTTGGCACCACCAAAGTTCACGAGACGTTTTTAGTGATCAAGGATTGCCCGTACGAGCTACTCGGTGGTCTTCCTTTTTGTCGAGTAGCCCGGCTTCTCATTGATTTCTCCAAAAAAGAGCTGCAACTAAACGGTGAAATTTTCCGGCTACGTATAGACTCAAGTGTCCCCGAACATAATGATGTACTTACAGTGCGGTGCCACGAGCAAATTCGCATTGAACCTCGCACAGAATTCGCTATTGAAGTAAAGGTCGCAAGGGACGGAATTCACCTCGTCGAACCGAACAGCACGCTCAGAAACGGACTTCAGGTTGCACGTACAATAACGAGGATCGTGCATGGGAGAGGCCTCATTCGCATTGCTAATCCTACCATGTCGCCAGTAAACCTGCTCCGCGGTACAAAGCTTGGATGGGCTTCATCTATTCATGACGCACAGCTGGCAATCACGGCCCCCGAGAACGATCGAGTGCCTCAAGAGTTTAACATAGAAACTGGGGATCACCTACAGCCATCTGAACGGGATGAGCTGCTGTCGCTCATTGAGAAGCACCTCCATCTATTCACGAGCAGTGACAACCCCATCCGGCAGACTCAAGTCGCTGAACATGTGATCGATACAGGCGATTCTCTACCAATTCATCAGCACCCATATCATCATTCCCCTTTTGAAAGACAACAGATTGAGCAAAAAGTAGAAGACATGCTGCGCGATGGGATAGTTAGAGAGTCCCACAGTCCTTGGTCATCACCTGTCGTCCTCGTGAAGAAGCCAAATGGGACTTGGCGTTTCAGCGCCCATTTCTGCTGAGTCAATGAGGTCACTAAAAAAGACGTGCACCCACTGCCACGAATTGATGACATTCTTCTCGACGTGCTACAGGGGTCAAAATACTTCACCACGCTTGACCTAACTTCAGGCTACTGGCAAGTGGGCATCAAGCAGGAAGACAAGCAAAAGACCGCATTTACCTGTGGACACGGCCTGTACGAATTCAATGTTGTCCCTTTCGGCTTGTGCAACGCCCCTGTCACATTCCAGAGAATGATTAACAAAGACCTCAGTGGTCTTCTCTGGAGAGTTTGTTTGGCCTACTTAGACGACATCGTTATTTTCTCGAGGACTATGGCAACTTATTTGCAAGATTTGCAAAGTGTGTTTTCTTCTTTGGACGCGGCAAAATTACGACTGAAGTCCGAGAAATGCAGCTTCGCCTGCCAGGAGATCAAATATCTTGGACACAATCTTACAGGTGAAAGCATCCGGCCGGACCCAGAGAAAGTAGCAGCGATCGAAAAATTCCCCAAGCCACGAAACAAGAAAGGTGTACAGAGCTTTCTCGGGATCTGTAACTACTATCGGCGATTCATCAAAGATTTCTCTCGTACTTCTCGACCTCTGACCAACTTCACCAGAAAAGATGTTCCTTTCGTCTGGGATGCGGCATGCGAAGTGCCCATGCAATCCGTCAAAGAGAAGCTGATCACAGCCCCAATTCTGCATCAGTTTGAGCCGGGAAAGCCGATAGAGGTGCACACTGATGCATGTGATTACGGCAATAGTGCCGTGCTTGTACAGAAAATTGGAACTCAAGAGAGAGTCGTCGCCTATGCCAGCCGCCACCTTAAGGCTGAGATGAACTACAGTACAACTGAAAAAGAATGTCTCGCCGTTGTGTACGCCTGTGGACAGTTTCTGCCATACGTCTTTGGTGCTAATTTCACGGTCGTGACTGACCAAGCCAGCCTGGCTTGGCTAATGAAAGTAAGAAATCCGAACGGTCGTCTTATGCGATGGTCCCTGTTGCTTCAGGAACTCGACATAACGTTGCGACACCGCCCGGGCCTCCAGAATGGAAATGCCGACACGCTTTCCCGCCTTCCTCATGATCCCGCACCTGTAAGCGAAGAAAACCCCTTACCGTTGCTGGTTCTGGAGCAGGTGGATGTTGGAAAAAAGCAGAGGGCAGACACATGGATGAAAGAAATTTTGCAGCACCTCGAGCACCCGGATGCGCCCGTTGTCAGGAGAATTAAAAGAACGGCACGGAGCTTTCGGTTGATCGACGGTGTACTGTATCGAAGGGCGAAAGGGTTTCAGGAGGATAGTGCGGCGCTCGTTGTCTCCAAGTGCTTGAGATCTGAGATCTTAAGGTACTGCCATGACGAAACCACGGCAGGCCACTTAGGTGTCAAGCGCACATGGGAGAAAGTTCGTTGCCGATATTTCTGGCTGAAGATGTTTTCGTGCGTAAGCAAGTACGTTCTCTCCTACCCCGACTGCCAGACACGAAAGCAACCACCGGGGAGGCTGGCCGGTTTCCTCCAACCGATCCCACCTGCAGGTCGACCTTTTCAGCAGGTGGGCATGGACTTTATTGGGCCTTTCACTAAATCCAAAGCAGGGAACCGCTATATCGTCGTGATTACCGACTACCATACGAAATGGGTCGAGGCTGTCGCTTGTCCAGCGGCCACTGCCGCAGAAGCAGCAAGGGCGTTCGTCGAACAAATCGTCCTACGTCATGGTGCCCCAGAGAAAGTAATAAGCGATCGTGGACAGCACTTTGTCGCCAACTTGACCGAAGAAATATTCCGGCTCGTGGGTAGCGAGCATGCCACCACAACAGAATACCACCCACAGGCCAACGGCTTGTGCGAGCGTTTTAACCGCACGTTGACTGACATGCTCAGCATGTACGTTTCCTCACACCACCGCGACTAGGATGAATTTCTACCGTACGTTCTTTTTGCATACAATTCTTCCACCCACGAGACGACTGGATTCACTCCCTTCTTTCTTCTTCACGGACATGAACCGACACTACCGGTGGATGTAGGGTCGGGCGCGCAACGCGGATTCGACTACACCCTGGATGCAATGAAATTGCCTCGAAGGCTGTGGCAGGCTCGAAAAATAGTAAATGAACGGGAGAAGTGTCAGCAGGAGAAGAACACGCGCAGCTATAATGCTAGGCGACGAAGTGTTGTTTATCATCAGGGCGACTTGGTGTACTTGTGGACTCCCTCCCGGGTGAAAGGGAAGCCGACGAAGCTTCTTCACAAATATCACGAACCTTTCCGTCTTGTGCGCCGGGTAGCCGAGAACAACTTGGAGGTGGTAGACCAAACTGGGAAAAAACGTGACGTTGTGAATGTGGCGCGTTTAAAGCCCTGCCACGTTCGATTTGGCTCCGATGCCGACGACGCGGACGATGAGTCTGATGTTAATCATGAGGTGCGCCATCTAGGTGGTGATGTGCGCGAGTGCAGTGCAAGGAGAGATGACCGCGGATTGCATCGAAGTGTTGTGCGCGGGAACAGTGCAACGTATGATGAACAGGGATTCTATGAAAGTGTTGTGCGCGAGTGCGGCTCCAATGGTGATGTGCACGAGTGTGGTTCGCGAGTGGGTCAAGAACTCCGTTTGCAACATTGTGTGCGCGGGACACAGGCCAGTGTTCCAGTACAGCAGTGCGAAGGCTACGACACGTACACCGAACTTTACTCCAACTGGAAGACATTTTCAAGTGGTAACAACGCACAACAGAATGTCAGCACTTACGACACGGACAATGAGTTGTATTGCAGTACCGACGAGTGAACCTATATATTTCGGTGCCCAGTGATTTTGTTTTGTTTTTTCATCTGTTTTTATGTAATCTATTTAAAACTTCTCACCTTTTGTACACATGCATTAGTGTCTTTCAATAAGCATCTCACTTACTTGTAGAATGCAAAACCTTTTTGCATATTTAGTCTATTTCTTGTCGTGTTTTGTAGACAAAACGAGTAGGACACTCTTTTTTGTAGGGGGAGGTGTCGCGAGGACAATATCCTACGAAAAACCTTGTTGTTTTTCAGTTACAGCTGGAGCTTGTTCTTTGCCAGATGCCCTTGTTAGCGGCGTCGTTTAACTTGTCTCGGGGAGCGCGCCTTGAGGAAGAATGAGTGAATAGAAAGGGCCGCGTCTGGTCGGTCACTGTGCGCTTCGCGCCAAGGCAAGCACCACGCCGTGCTTTGGACCAGACCGCAGAAATTGGGTGCCTTTCTCCTTCTTCTGACCACTGCGCCCCCACGCTTCAAACGAACGAGCCGCCGCTTCAGTCCTCCGGGGACAAAGAGCACCTAAGTTTGAACAGTCGTTAGCGCGTCAAGGCCGTTTCGGAGAACGCGCCCGTTTCAGAAGCTGCCACAGTGTTGTATCGAGTGTCCTCTTCGCGACGGCGGATCGAATGTCCGGTGTCCCAAAGACATGTTGCAGCTGCTGCTTGAAGGTAGCCCAGTCGGGTAAATCAACGACGTGGTTAAAATACCATGTCTTCGTGACTTCGGTCAGATAAAAAGCCATGTAACGAGGTTTGGTGGCCTTGTCCCACCTATTAGCGACACTTACGCGGTCGTAGTCATCGAGCCAATCTTCTACGTCTTCTCCCCAAAGACCAGCGAAGAGCGGGGGTTCCCGCTTATGTCCGTGTATGTAAGTAGGAGGGGCAGCTTGCAGCGGTGCGTGGTTGATGGCATCAGCGCCGACAGGTTTGGTCTGGGACATGCTGCCTGACTGCGGGCGCAGGCGGTGGCCTGAACGAAGCTCCAGGAGGTAGACCGGGCTGCGGGAGGTCGGAAGACCGAAAATCCACCTCCACCACGTATGAAGTCTTGGTAGTCTTGGCTGCGTCAGCGTTTATTTGAGGAAAGACCTCGCAAAACGAACGGGCAGAGCCAGTACACCGACCATGACGATGACGATGACTCAGAGTGGCAATGAGGACAAAGAGAGAAGCGGATGACGGTGATTGTGATCATGCAGAGATGAGAACGATGTAAATAAGAAACGACCACGATATATATATATACATATATATATATATATATATTGTTACGGGAAGGAGACTGACTCAGAGGGGTAGTCATTGATGTATTTACAGCTGGTTAGGTGAGCAGCGCCAGCCACGCAGATTAGCTCGTGCCAGTCTATCTGCTTTCTCTTCTTCAGGTCCATGCACTGGCACGTAGCATGACCCCCGGTGGTGGAGGCACCGTCCCGGTGCTTTAAAAGTCGTTATCTGACGCATTCTTGTAGGGCTTAATTCGCGAGACGTGTACAATATCACATGACCGCATAGTAGATGATGATGGACAAATGGGGCTGATCTCGTAGCTGACAGGTGTTACTTGACAAACTATACGGTAGGGTCCCGTGTAATGAGACAGAAGTTTTTTTATCTATAGGCCCAGCCGATGATGAGGGGACCAGAGTAAAACGAGGGTACCGGGGGCGAAATGTACGTCTCTATGTTCCGCATCGTACCGACGGCATTCGTTGGTTTGCTACGCCATCAGCCGAGCGCGAGTGAGCTGACGGGCATAATCGGCTCGCTCAATCACGTCGTGGGCATACTCGCTGGTGGACGAGGTGTGAGCTGAGATGACTGTGTCCAGTTGTAAAGTCGGCTCTCTTCCGTACAATACGTAGAACGGCGAAAAGCCCGCTGTGTCGTGACGGGATAAATTATACGCAAAAGTTGCGTAGCGTAAGGCAAGGTCCCAGTCTCGGTGGTCGGGCGACACGCACATAGCGAGCATATTTGTTAAAGTGCGGTTAAATTCTTACGTAAGCCCGCTTGTTTGAGAGTGGTAAGCGGTTATCAGTGTGTGTTGCGTGGAACAAGAACGCAGAATGTCGGTGATGACTTGGGATAGAAATGTACGGCCACGGTCTGTGAGAAGCTGTCTCGAAGCACCGTGAATCAATATAACGTCCCGTAACAAGAAGTCAGCGACGTCAGTTGCACAGCTGGTCGGTAGAGCTCGCGTAATAGCGTAGCGTGTAGCATAGTCTGTAATAACGGCTATCCATTTGTATCCCAATGTTGATGTGGGAAAAGGACCAAGCAGGTCTAACCCAACACGGTAAAATGGTTCCGCGGGTATGTCAATTGGTTGAAGATGGCCAGTGGGTAGCAGCGACGGTGTTTTACGACGTTGGCATAGCTCACACGTGGCAACGAATCGGCGTACCGAGCGAGCAAGGCCTGGCCAGAAGAAACGGCGCCGGACGCGCTCCTACGTGCGGAATACGCCAAGGTGTCCAGCCGTGGGAGCGTCGTGAAGTTCGGTGAGAACACAGCGGCGCAAATGCTTAGGCACAACAATGAGAATGTCGGGACTGTCTAGTCGGAAATTGCGACGGTATAGCACACCATTTTGAATGAAAAAGTAGCGGACGGAAGCATCATTTGTGGAGAATTCCATACGGCTGATGATGTCAAGCAGCTCTGGATCACGCTTTTGTTCTTCCCAAGTATTAAGGAAGTCGGACACTGACAAGATAAGAGTTCTACATGGGCTCGTCAGTGTCCTCAAGATCGTCGATAGGGTACCGGGAGAGGCAATCGGCATCACGGTGTAGGTGGCCAGATTTGTAGAACACCGAGTAGGAAAACTCTTGCAGGCGCAAAGCCCAGCGACCGAGGCGGCCTGATGGATCTTTCAGAGAGTTGAGCCAGCAGAGTGCGTTGTAGTCGGTAACTATCGAAAATGGGCGTCCGTATATATGAGGTCAAAATTTCGCCACCGCCCGCACAAGAGCCAAGCACTCACGCTCTGTTATCGAATAGTTACGTTCAGGGTAGGATATGAGGCGGCTGGCATATGCAATAACGCAATCATGGCCATGTTATTTCTGAGCCAGCACTGCACCAATGCAATGCCCACTTGCATGTGTACGAATTTCCGTAGAGGCAGCAGGGTTGAAGTGTGCCAGAATCGGAGGGGTAGTGAAAAGAGCGAGGAGATTCGAGAACGCAGAAGCCTCTTCGGAGCCCCATGATAACGGGACCTCTTTCTTGAGAAGCTGCGTAAGCGGCCTTGCTATGTGCGCAAAATTTTTCACGAAGCGTCGGAAGTAGGAGCATAGTCCGACAAAGCTGCGTACATCCTTCCCAGATCGTGGTACAGGAAAGTTTTTGACGGCGCTGATTTTTGCCGGGTCTGATTGTACACCGTTGGCGTCTACTAAATGGCCAAGCACTGTGATTTGATGGCGTCCAAAGTGACATTTGGACGAGTTGAGCTGCAGGCCAGCGTGACGGAAGAATCCCAGGATGGCTGAGAGGCGCTCTATGCGAGTTTCAAATGTTGGTGAAAAGACGATGACGTTGTACAAGTAGCACAAACAGGTGGACCATTTGAATCCTCTGAGCAGGGAGTCCATCATTCGTTCGAAGGTGGCTGGAGCGTTACAAAGGCTGAAGGACATGACCTTTAACTGATATAGCCCATCAGGGGAGATGAATGCCGTCTTTTCACTGTCCATTTCATGTACCTCTATCTGCCAGTAGCCGGAACGACGGTCTTGGAGGAAAAATAGTGGGACCCATAGAGGCAATCAAGCGCATCATCTATTCGTGGCAGAAGGTAGACGTCTTTTTTTGTAATTTTGTTTACGTGTCAATCACCCACGCAGAAATCCCATGCACCGTCTTTCTTGTGTACTAACACTACAGGAGAAGCGCAAGGACTGCAGGATGGCTCAATAATGTCCCTGGCGACCATTTTGTCGACCTCACTTTGGATGATGTGACGCTCGGCCGCCAACAACCGATATGGACGCCTATGAATAAGATGCTCATTACCAGTGTTTATGCGGTGGCTAATACCGGTAGCTTTCCCCAACGGACGGCCGCTGATGTCAAAAACGTCGATGTAGGACAGCAGAACCCGGTGGAGCTCATCAGTCTGCTGCGGCGTTAAGTTGGAAGCGATCACCGAAGTAATAGCGCTGTCGGAGCAAGTGGCAGATTGATGTTGAGCGTGGGGGTCAGAAGGGGCGGCCATCGCGAAAACATCTACCGCATTGTCTTCTGAGATACAGAGCAACGCCAAAGAGATCCCTTGTGGCAAAACTTGAAATGTCAAGCTAAAGTTGACAACTGGGAGGCACGTAGAATTTCCTGCGATGGACAGAATGTTGTGCGGTAATTTAATGCCACGGCGTATGAGCACATCGGTGATAGGGGTCAGAACATAGTCACCGTCGGGAACTGGTGGTATTGAGACGAGCTCTATGTAGGTCAGTGTCTGTGGAGAGAGGCGCGCGTGCGTGTTTTGTTGTGCAGAGGCGACTCGGCCGTTGTGCAAGAAGTTCTGTTGCGGGCTAGTGTAGACGGAGCGTACTGGTCGAACAATCTATGAGGGCAGAATGCGCGGACAGGAAGTCGAGGCCTAAGATTACGTCGTGGGGGCATTTATCAAGAACGGTGAAGAGAACAACTGTGTGTCGATCCGCAATGTACACACGAGTGGAGCACATCCCAACGATAGATGCTATTCCACCGTCCGCAACACGGACGAACTGAGTGGTCGCAGGTGTGAGAACCTTCTTGAGCTTGCGGCGAATATCACTCGTCATCACGGAAAGTTGGGCGCCGGTGTCGACAAGAGCAGTGACATGTACGCCGTCTACTTGTACGTCTAAGAGGTTTCGTTTTGTCGGTATCGTCAAAAGAGAATTTTCGGTCAGTCCGAGCGATGCAGCGCCACCTCCGGGGGCTGCAACGCTTAGTTTTCCGTCGGAAAACCTCGGGGAAAGGCGGGGAAAAATGGTCGGCGGGGCTGAGGAGAACGACACTGGTGACGTTGGGGGATAGAGAGCGGTAGTAGCGGTGTTCAGAAGCAGGTTTCTGGGCAAAATGGTCGCGGCTGGTCTCATGGCGATAGGCAGGACTTGCATAGAAGGAACGAGAGGACGGTTGTGCAGGAGAACCCCAGCGACTTCTGCAATGGCGAGAAGTGTGCCCGATTCTGTGACACGAGAAGCATGTCGGCTTGTCATCGTGTGTTCGCCATGCGGACGGATTACGGAACGTTGAGGGAGAGCCGGTCGGGAAGGGACGTGCAGGCGTGTATCGGGGCTGGTAGTCGGTGCGGGGAGGCGGTGAGATAGAGTGAATTCCCAAGTTGGCGATTTCCTGTCGGACGACTGCTTGAATGAGAGGCAACTTAATTGGCGGAGAGGGGTCAGGGGACGTTGGTCCCAACTTAGCTGGAGCAGCCGCTTCAAGCTCCCGCCTGACGATTCGCGTCAAGTTGTCACAGGTGTCTGATGGATGATTTGTGTCGAGACACGAGGACATCGCAGTGGTGTTCGGGAGGCGCTGGAACTGATGGAAGATGCGTCTGCTTTTAGCTTGTTGGAACCGGCGGCATTCTTGAATGATCGCATCAACAGAAGACACTGTTGAATACCAACAAGTTGAACGCATTGTCGGCGATACCCTTTAGGATATGCGTAACTTTTTCAGGTTCAGACATATTTTCGTCAGCTTGGCGGCATAGTGAATGTACAGCCTGAATATAGCCGATGTAAAGCTCCGTGGAAGACTTTGCGCGCGTCGACAACTCATTTTTCGCAGCTTCACGATGACCAGAGATGTTGCGAAAAAGCTCACGGATCTTTGCCTTGAAGCTGTCCCAGCTTGTTATGTCATGCTCGTGGTAATCAAACCAAACACGAGGTGTTCCATCGAGATAAAAGATGACGTTTGCGAGCATAAGAGTGGGATCCCACCTGTAAGTGACTCTGACGCATTCGTAGAGGCGTAGCCACTGGTCGACGGCGGAACCCTCGCCGCCCGAGAACACGCCGGGGACTTTGAGCGCGGAAAGCATCACGGATGTTGTTGCGGGCGCTGTGTTGACAGGTCGGGCAGAAGGGGGAGCGACCGGAGAGAATGTAGCCGAGTCTTGAGTGGTCCTGTTGTAAGCCACGAGGGCGCGTTCGCTTCGGAGTTCCGTGGCGAGGACGGGGATCGCACAACTCCACCAAATATGTTACGGGAAGGAGACTGGCTCAGAGGGGTAGTCACCGATGTATTTACAGCCGGTTAGGCGAGCAGCGTCAGCCACACAGATTAGCTCGTTCCAGTCTATCTGCTTTCTCTTCTTCAGCTCCATGCACTGGCACGTAGTAATATAATGCCTCGTTCCGTTTCCCAAGTTTTGTTATCGCCCCAAACACTACACGATTCTCAGCGAAAACCGCACCTGCAGTTTTCAAAAAGCTTCCGGACTGTAGTAGATCATTTCGATAAGATCACGCCCACTCTGCGAGCGGTACAGGTTATTCTGGAACCTACGCCACCGCCAGCGATAACGCTAGAACAATCGACGGCAAGAGTATAAATACCAACGCGCTTCACCGCTTGTCAGTTGTTGATCGAAGGCCGACGCTCCGTTCATCGCTATCAGTCCAAGACTGCTATCTGTGCAAGACTGCTGCTGTAATTGGACTTTCCGTTTACCTAGCACTGGTTCGGCCAAATAAACAGTTAAATCCCAACACGAAGTATCCTGTCTTCGGCCACGTCACGATCCCGTGACGTCTGGTAGAGGTGCTGTTTCTTCCATGTACCGGACGCCTCCGTTAAGCCGTGAACCCAGCCCACGCCGTGAAGACACCGAGGCCAGCAACGAGCAGCGAGTTAGCCGCAAGCAACAAGGTCTGCCACCGGAATACGGGCTTTTACTGGACAAGGCTCAGAAAACCAAGACGTTGACGTCGACCACTCTGACCATGTCAACGCTGGTTTTACCTGCACCATACTGCTCCGGCAACCCAAAGAGCCGCCAACTTTCCGCGGTTCACCACTGGAAGACGCGGATACTGCATCGAAAGGTTCGACCACGTCGCCGCCTTCAATGACTGGACAGACGATGACAAGCTACGGCATGTGTATTTTGCCTTGGAAGATGCTGCTCGGACCTGGTTCGAGAATCAAGAGCGACGCTTTACAAGCTGGGTTGCCTTTCGCGCAGGGTTCCTCACCACTTTCGCAAGTGTGGTGTGCAAGGAGAAGGCCGCAGCCCTCCTCAAAACCCGCATGCAGATGCCGAATGAAAACGTGGCGCTATTCACGGAAGATATGATTAAACTCTTCCGCCACGCTGACTCCGACATGTCCGAGGAGAAGAAGGTCCGTCTAATTATGCGAGGAGTAAAGCAGGAACTCTTCGCCGGGCTGATCAGAAACCCGCCTAAGATGGTCGCCGAATTCATTTCAGAAGCATCTATGATAGAGAAGACGCTCGAGATGCGCTCGCGGCAATATAACCGTAGCTTCTCGTCTACAAGCTACGCTGGCATTCAAGCGCTAGGAACCACTGACTTGCATGAGACGATCCGAGCTATCGTGCAAGAGGAGCTGCGAAAATTACTTCCTTCAGCACAGCCTCACGTGGAATCCATCGCAGACGTCGTACGCCAGGAGATTGAGCAGTCGCTGGGCGTTCCTCAGCTTCAAGAGCCGCAGCTGCAAGTCGTGAGCTATGCTGCTGCAGCACGCTGCCACGAACCTCCTCCGCGCGCACGCCAGAACGCCGGCCCATCGAACTTCCGTCGCCAGACGCCACCACCGCCACCGCCGCCACCACCCTCACCGACGACCTACCGTTCGCCTGTGGGCCAGTGCTGTGCGCCGAGGAAAACAGACGTTTGGCGCACCCCTGACTACCGCCCTGTGTGCTACCACTGCGGCAAGGCCGGGCCCACTTACCGCCGTTGCCAGTACCGACAGATGGGACTGCGTGGCTTCGCCGTCGATGCACCACGTCCGCAGCCAGGGGAACGGCCACGTGACATCGCCGACTACCCGACAGAAACTCAATGGACACCACAAAGTCCTTCCCGTTCGCCGTCGCCCAGCCGCCGCATGTCACCGCACCCCCGGCAGTACTCTGGCCCAACGCGGGGCCGGTCTCCCGTATTCGGGAAACTAAGGGCAGCAACCGATGGAGGTGCGGTTGCTGTGCGACGAACTACCGAAGATCCTCCGACGACCACGACGCCACGACGGAGCTTTCCGAACACAACGCCAACCAGGCAAAGCCCTGATGGCGAAAGGTCACTTACCGAAGGTGGCCTGACGACGCAACATGGAAGCAGCGGAACAAGCCGACGCAGCCGTGACAGGACGCCACGTCCTAACTGTAATGCAAGACGGCGAACTAGTGACCTCGACGTTCTTATCGACGGCCACAGTGTGACCGCTCTCGTCGATACTGGAGCCGACTATTCCGTCATCAGTGGGTCGTTCGCCGCAAAGTTAAAGAAAGTTAGGGTAGCTTGGAAAGGCCCTGAAATCCGCACAGCCGGAGGTCATCTCGTAATGTCCGCAGGAATCTGCACAGCGAGAGTCACCAATAAAGGCCGTATTTATCCTACAGACTTCGTAGTCCTACAGTGTTGCTCGAGAGATGTCATCCTTGGCATGGACTTCTTATGCCTCCATGGAGCTGTCATCAACCTAAAAACAAAGTCGATAACGTTATCCACAGAAAAAGCAATACCGCCGCGCACGCCTTCAGGAAACCGTGCCATGAATGTTCTGGAAGAACAAGTCACCAATCCGCCTCGCTCAAGCGTCATTATTTCAGTCGGCGCTCCTGAATCACCTGACTTAGAAGGCGTCGTTGAAGGCAGTCAGCATCTGTTGGTCACCCGAAATATTTGCGTCGCAAAAGGAATTGCAGAGCTGCGGGGAGACAAAGCAACGGTTATGCTCACGGATTTCAGCTATGAGTACAAACATGTGAAGAAAGGAACAACGGTCGCATACAGCGAAGAAATTGTCGAAGCCACCAGTGCTTTCGCCCTCGCCAATTCTGCGGAACCTACTAAGAGGAACCAAGCCCCTCCCATAGCTTTTGACGTCAATCCCAGACTCACGAACGATAAGCAAGAACAGCTCAAGGCCCTGCTCCTGCAATACGAAGATTGCTTTTCGTCGTCATCGAAATTTCGGCAGACCCCAATCATGAAACATCGCATCATAACCGAAGAAAATGCCAGACCACTCCGTCAGAGTCCGTACAGGGTTTCGACGCGAGAACGTGAGGCCATGAAGAGACAAGTTGATGAAATGCTGTGGGATGACATTATCCAGCCGTCTAAGAGTCCATGGGCATCCTCCGTGATGTTAGTGAAGAAAAAGAATGGGACCCTACGTTTCTGCGTCAATTATTGCCGCCTGAACAAAATCACAAGGAAGAACGTGTATCCTCTCCCACGAATAGAAGACGCACTTGATCGGCTCGATAACGCCAAGTACTTTTCGTCAATGGACCTCAATACTGGCTATTGGCAAATCGAAGTCGACAAAAGAGTCCGAAGGAAGACGGCGTTTATAACACCGGACGGCCTCTTCGAGTTTAAGGTGATGCCCTTCGGCCTTTGCTCAGCGCCTGCAACTTTTCAACGCGTTATGGATACAGTACTGGCAGGATTGAAGTGGCAGGCTTGCCTTGTGCACTTGGACGACGTCGTCGTGTTTTCCTCGAGTTTCAACGAGCATCTTCGGTGCTTTGAAGCTGTACTTCTAGCCATCAATGATGAAGATTAGTGGAGTTTATTGGCGCAAGGGCCAGATGTGGCCAAAGAGCACCAGAGCGATGATAATGAACTGTGCGATGTGCAGTGTAGATAAAACAGATGTGACGTGGCTGTAAATTGGCCTAAAACACTCGCTGTAGGTGCGTAAAAATATATATGTAGTGAAACTATGGCAAAGACAAATGATGTGTGCTATGGAGACATAAAATGGTTTAAAAGTGATATGTATGTGAACTAAAAACTTGGCATGGAGCACCAGTTCCTCGACAGAGCCCTTAAAACAAGAGCACGGAGGCCGGGCCCATTGAAAGCTGCTATCACAGCGGCATCCGTCGCTATGAACCTGTTGGGATAAAAACATTCAATGTTGGGCTAAAATCATTCAATACTACATACTTTAAAAAGCTTAAAACTGATTTTGCATCAAAAAGCGGTTTTTCATCGAGAAACATATTCGGATGTAAAGGAAGATTATAGCGGAATGCTAAAGCATAATATTTCTTTCTCTCCCTTTCAGCTTCCGGACACTCCAGGAGGACGTGGAGGATGGTTAGACTCTCACCACATCTACCACAAGTAGGAGGTTTATCGCCAGTCAGCAGAAAGCTATGGGTACCATAAGTGTGGCCTATTTTGAGGCGACAGAATGGGACATCAGCTCGCCGTGTTCTTGTAGCGGAAGGCTAGTAACCCAACCGTGGCTTAATCAAGTGAAGCTTATAATTTATTTCTGTGTCCCACAAGCGTTGCCAGTGGTTTCGCAGTTTCTTACGTAAGAAGGGTTTTAAATCTGTTGCAGGGACAGTAGCTGTGGGGTTAATAGCGCGTAATATAATTGACGTGGCCATTTGGTCAGCTAACACATTGCCCTCGATGTTTCTATGGCCAGGAACCCAGCAAATAGTAACATGCTGGGTGGACATATGCGCTGTACACAGAACGGAATACAGCTCAATTATTACCGGATTTCTGAATCTGAAAAAGGATCTTAATGCATTTACGACGCTTAACGAGTCTGTGAATATAAGTGATTTTTGTATGTTTGATTTCCGTATATGCTTCACAGCCGACAATAGTGCATAACCCTCAGCCGTAAGTATACTTGTTTCCGGGTGCAGCACACCAGATTCCGATAAGGATCGTCCGACGGCTGCATAAGCCACCCCTGCATGCGACTTAGAAGCGTCAGTATAAAACTCTACGCATGAGTAGTTGGACTGGAGTTGTCGGAAATGCGTTTTATTGTGTGCTTCTGGTGCATGTTTAGTGATCTCGGCAAAGGAAGTGTCACAATGTATGAGCTGCCACTGCCACGGCGGTAAATGTTTTGTTGGGGGCATAGGACAAAGTTCTAGCAGCGGAACACCCATATCCTCACTTAAGCTTCTCACACGTAAAGAGAACGGCTTTCTCGCTGTGGGTCAATTATGGTAGAGAGTGGCAGTGGTCATATCATTTATAGCTGAATAAGAAGGATGCTTTATGTTTGCGCGTACCTTTATAAATTAAGTGAAATTGCTATAGGATTGCTGTAGGTGAAGTGACCACTGATTCGACTCTACATAGAGACTCTGGATCGGACTTGTCCTGAAAGCACCGGTTGCCAGTCGGATGCCCAGATGGTGAACGGGGTCTAAGATTTTCAAAGCACTTGGCGTTGCGGAATGATAAATTATAAAGGCATAATCAAGGCGTGACCAAACAAGGCTTTTGTACAAGTTCAAGAGACACTTCCGATCACTACCCCCTGTTGTACGTGATAGGAGCTTTAGGAGGTTCATTGCTTTCAGACATTTCATTTTTACATGTTTATTATAGGGAATAAACGTGAGCTTAGAACCTAAAGTGGTTCCTAGGAATTTGTGCTCGCTGCTCACAGAGAGTTGGTCTCCCTTGATCGCAATATTTGGTAGTGGCATTACCGCTCGTTTGTTGGAGAAGAGTACGCAAGTACTTTTCTGGGTGTTTATTTTAAAACCATTCTCATTCGCCCATTTAGAGAATTTATTCATTCCAATCTGCACTTGTTGTTCGCAGATAGACATATTGCATGATTTGAAACTCATCTGCACATCATCCACATACCCAGAATAAAACATCGCTCTTGGAATGACTGAATGCAGGGAGTTCATTTTTACAAGAAAGAGAGTGCAACTAAGCACGCCCCCTTGCGGAACACTAGTCTCTTGGGTAAATGATCTAGAGAGAGCATTTCCCATTTTTACGCGAAAGGTTCGGTTAGACAGATAACTTTTAATTGTGTTTAGCATGTACCCATGGATGCCCCTGGCGGCAAGATCGCGTAGAATCCCGAATCGCCATGTGGTATCGTACGCTTTCTCCATGTCTAAGAATACCGAAAGTACAAACTGCCTATGAATAAATGCGTCTCTGATGTATGTCTCTATGCGAACAAGGTGGTCTATTGTCTACCTCCTCTCTCTGAAACCACACTAAAGGGGGTCTAGTATACTGTTGCTTTCTAGGAAGTGGGTTAAGCACCGGTTTAGCCTTATCTCATATAGTTTGCATAAACAGCTTGTTAACGCTATTGGCCTGCAGCTGGCGGCCAAGGACGGGTCTTTGCCTTGTTTAAGTACCGGGATGACTATCGCTTCTTTCCATGACAATGGACTATATCCAGCTTCCCACGTGGTATTGAAGAGGTTTAGGAGCGTTATTAGTGCTTCTGGGTGAAGATACTTGATCATTTCGTACGTTATACGATCGCCACCTGGCGCCGAGTGTTTGCAGTACGCAAGAGATGCCTTAAGTTCAGCTAATGAAAATGGGCAGTTGTAGGCCTCCCTGGATGGACGTTTAGATTTAAGGGGTAGCCGCTCTTCTCGTTCTTTGAATCTTAAGAACGTTTCTGTGTAGTGCGATGCACTTGACACATATTCAAAGTGTTCGCCTAGGCAGTCCGCCTGCTCCTCAAGGCTCTCCCCTCGGCTACTTACCAAAGCTAATGGGTGTGACTCCCGACCCATTAACTTGTTTACCCTATTCCAAACCTTCGTTTCGTCGGTGTAAGAATTTATACCGGAGATGTGCCTATTCCAAGTTTCTTTCTTTGCAAGACGACGCGTTTTTCTGGCTTGGGACTTGACCTGTTTGAAATCGTTGAGGTTTTCAGCCGTTGGGTAATTTCGGAGTAGTCTCCAAGCTTTATTTTGTCTATTGCGCGCTTTCCGACAATCGTCGTTCCACCATGGAATGCGACGTTTATTGGTCATTCTGTTGGTTTGCTTGATACATTTCACTGCAGCGTCAATAATAAAACCTGTTAGGTATGCTACAGCATCGTCTATAATAAAATCAGCAATCTCATCTCCGGCTAAAAATGTAATTTCTCGAAACAGTTCTCCCAGTTGGCTGACTTGGTGTTCCAGCGAAGAAAGTCAGGCGAGCATGTATCTTCTTTTGTTAACTTTAACATAATCGGGAAGTGGTCACTCCCAAAAGGGTGCTTGAGAACAAATCACTCTAGATATGGAATGATAGCACTCGAGACATTACTCAGGTCCATAGAAGAGTATGTGTTGTGTGTAGTGCTATAATACGTTGGTTCTTTTTTGTTTAGTAGACATGCACCTGACGAAAACAGAAAGTGTTCTATTAGGCGTCCTCGCGCATTTAAACGGGAGTCGCCCCATAGAGGATTATGTGCATTTAGATCACCAACGCTTATATATGGCGGAGGAAGCTCATCAATGACGCTTTGAAATTGTGTCTTTGAAAGTTGATAGCACGGGGGAATGTAAATAGAAGTAGTTGTTGGTAGCTTCCCGAACAGCACAGCTCGGACAGCAACTGTCTCAAGAGAAGTTCGGAGGTTTAATTGCTTCGTGCAGTACCAGCCCGGGGAGCGTGTCTGGATATGGACGCTGAGACGCTGACGTAGGCTCAGTGAAAAACTTCTGTGACGGTACTTCGGACCGTACAGAGTAGTTTGACATTAGTCAAGTTAATCAAGTTGAAGCACATTGGCAAAGTCTTGAGTAAAGATATGCAACTTCAGTATGCTGCTCAGATTGCATATGTGAACTACATTGGGCTTGTGAACAGTTATGGCGGTATGGATGGTATTTGCTTCTCTGTTGGCGATGCAGGTCGATGTGCATTTGTCATTCTACTCTAAAATGATAAAAATCTTAATGGGAGGCGACAGATAGAAACGGCATAGTTGGATAATCATAAGATGAACAGGGGAAGTGCTCCAGACTGGCTGGCTGATATTTCGATAGGAGGACATATCTCTTCCAAAAAAAAATCTAGGTCCTCCTATCGAAATGTCGGCCAGCCAGTCTGAGGCACTTCACTTGTTCATCTTATGATGACCCCACTACTTTAAACATTGCATTTCCTGTGCCTGCTTCTGTTCCGGTGCCCACAAGTATGATTGTATGTATATAATTAGTTGTTTTATAGTGTTATATTCTTCTGAGAAAGAGGCTACTTGCTCATAATACTCGTTCTGAATTCCTTCAAAAAACCATGTTTCCCCTAATGACTTCCACGGACCAGTGAGATTGCCACTTTTTCAAAGATGCGCATAAACACTTGCTACAAAATATCAAGTTGGAAGTAGAATTTGCTGCAGATAAAAAAAACTTGAAATACTTCAATCAATGGCACGCACAATACTCGAATACTAGACAGTTATGCAGACCAGCTCATAACAATTTAAAGATAAGTTGAGCTCACTTCTTGATACAGATTATTATTATCAAGACTGAATGAACAAAATTAATTGTGTCAAGGCAGTTTATTCATTTATGGTCCCATGGACAAAGAGACAACAACATAGTAATCAACCGACGAAAAAATAGTTGCATGCTTTGTGTATTTCTTTCGTGATCTATATTTCTCGCTTGGTTGTGGCTGGGAGGTCACTGTGCTGCGCAAATACACTCAGCAGTTGCTCCACTGGTCGCGTTTCACGTTTTCTCACCGGGTGTCGGCGACCTTGAATTTCAAAGACCTAATTTTCATGTAATCAAGGGGCTACACTTAATTAGCCGCTTTTCACGGAATGCATGTCACCCAGTAGTCATAAAGTTCAGTTGCTTTAAAACTGATAAAACGTTTTTTTTGATGTGCAACATGTTTTGTTACACAGATATCCGCAGGTTTTTCTGTTTTGGTGAAAATTAGTTGTGGCGAACCGTTTAAGCTCTTTCAAAACAAGCTGTAACTAAGTGGGATGTTCGAGTTTTTCAACGCTGCTATATTGTTTTTTTTTCATGAAATCGTGACATAGACAGTCAACAGCAGTGGCAACCATCATTATATGCAACGCATGAATCACTGTTAGAAAATTATCGACAATGCAATGGCCGTCTATGATATTCGTGTCCTCCTAGGTATTTGACAAAAAGTTTCGCCTTCCTCTTCTTCCTTGCTTATGCACTTTCCCACTTATATTGTAAATACTACAGATAAAAAGTTTTTTCGTCAAGTTTTTGCTAAGATTGTATTAAGATATGTTTCCATGTTGCACCTGTATTTGTTTTTTACGATCCAGGAACTGATATGTATGAAAGAAACTTGCAACGTGTCTTGTTGATATTTATTACTGAATCTTTAAAATGTGTTTCGTAACACTCCCATTCATGTCTTTCTCTGTGACAATGAACATTATTAAAAAAATTGGCAGCATATCTACGGAGTGAATGAGGGAGAGTGGCACGAAGCATTTGTCAGTCTATTCGTTCTTGCTTCCGTTCATCCATGCGTCCGTCTATGTGACCGTCCATGCGTCCATCCGCCCGTCCGTGCGTGCGTCTGTTCGGGCGTCCGTCCCTGCGTTCGTCCATGCGTCCGCCCCCTGCGTCCGTTCATGCGTCCATCCATGCATCTGTCTGTGTGTCCGTTCGTCCATCTATTCAACACTCCAAGTACCACCATCTCACATCTTTTCATCATATATTCCCTATATAGAAGCATCGCCATGCAGTGGACATTCCAAAGACTAAACTAGAGGTGGCCCTCGCTCACTTTCTTACGGCTTGCGCTTGGGGTGTACTTCCACCTCTAACCATCTCGAGTTCATGGTATATACTAGTTCACTGTATTCAAGGCACTGCGGCCCAACGCCCGCTAAACCTCTAAAACCAAGGAGGTTACGCCCGTTGAGTTTAATGTAGCAACCTTTTCCTGTCAGATAGGGCTCAATGTACATGCCAATGGCTGCTAATGGGAATCGCAGCGTGCGCGTTAAATTAAAGCCGAATGCTGCTGCCTCTAATTACCTATTACCAGCCATTGGCATGTACATTAAGCTCTATTTTTTATTTTTCAACAACGCACAGAAGAAATCGCTCACCGGCACCACCTTGGAGGTCTAAATGTTGTACTTGATACATACTGCAACGGCTACGAGGGACGAACGGGTGCCACTATAAGGAGCTTCGCCCCTAAAATAAATAATCTTTCTGAACAATTGTCTTCTTTTTTTTTCACTTGGCATTTCAGGCACTTGAAAATGTTCTCTCCTGTATAAGCTGTGGGACATGTCCTTATGGTTGCTGCAATACTGCACATAAAAAAATGCACCCTTAACACATGTTCAGTTATTGTAGTCATTGCTTACACAGAGCAAAACCACATATTTCACTGCTCTAACAAAAATGCATTATGTATATGACATGTGTTGAAAGCTTTGGGTAGTCTGTTCTGCGTCTTACGGACAAGCGCAAGTGTGTTTTGACATTTTTGTAGCTTAGCTGTTCTAACACCACTTTATGCATGCATGTAAAATTCGTTAATATTGTCGCGGGTTATGAAAAACAGGGGGTTTATTTAAAAACACAGACAGTGTAACTTGTAGAAAGGCTCTCAGAGAAGGCCGCTAAGATTGTCGTCTTCTTCACTCGCCTGCGCTGCACCTCTCTAGCAAATCCGCGTTCTTCGTTGTCGTCGCTATCTTGCCGCTAAGTGCAGCTATGCTCGTGGCATTACCCTCCCGCCAGAGTGAGCGTCGTCCCGATGCTCAACAGGTAGAGATGCGGCCAGCGGGTATTTACATCACTGAGAGTGGAAAAGTTTCATGCGGACCACGTGCACTGTCTCAGGCAGATGCTGGCGACGTTTCAAACAGGAGGAGGCGTCGGGCACGACTTCGTACGTCACGTCGCTAAGACGGCGCAAAACCTTGTAGGGTCCGAAGTATCGGCGTAAGAGTTTCTCTGAGAGGCCTCGTCGTCATACGGGAAACCAAATCCAGACTCTATCTCCTGGTTGATAAATGACGAACCAATGGCGAAGGTTGTACCGCGTCAAGTTGCTGCTGGTTCGTTATTCTGACGCGGGCAAGCTGCCTTGCTTCCTCGGCGCGCTCAGTGAAGTCTGCGGCGTCTGTCTCTGAATCATTGCATTCGTAAGGCAGCATGACGTCAAGCATTGTCGTAATTTCTCTGCCATGAATTAGTGTAAACGGCGTCATGTTGTTGTTTCCTGGCGCGCCGTATTATACGCCAATGTGATGTACGGCAATATTCGGTCCCGATTCTTGTGTTCCACGTCGACGTACATGCAAAGCATGTCAGCAATTGTCTTGTTAGGTCGCTCTGTAAGCTCATTCATTTGTGGGTGGTAAGCTGTCGTCTTCCTATGCGCTGTGCTACTGAGCGTAAGCACAGTGCGCAAAAGCTCGGCTGTAAACGCGATACCTTTGTCTGTTATGACGACAGCTGGAGCACCATGTCTCAGGACAATGTTCTCAATGAAGAACTCGGCGGCTTCAGCTGCAGTGCCACTCGCGCTTGCCTTGGTCTCCGCGTATCGGATGAGGTAGCCCGTCGCCACTATAACCCATTTATTGCCGCTGTCCGATGTCGGGAATGGACCCAGCAGATCCATTCCGATTTGAGAAAACGGGGTTTCTGGCACGGGCACAGGATGTAATAGCCCAGCGGGTTTGACAGGTGGTACTATGCGCCGCTGACAGTCAATGCATGTTCGGACGTAATGTTTAACCTCTGCTGCGATTCTTGGCCAGTAATATTTTTCTTTGATGCGTGTCAGTGTTCTTGTGAAACCGAGGTGGCCCGCAGTGGCTTTGTCATGACAGGCTTGTAAAAGTTCGCTGCGGAGAGCTCCAGGAACTATCAGCTGATAGCTTCTACCTGTTGATGAAAAGTTCTATATGTACAGAATTCCGTCCTGTAAACAAAATGACGATAAGTTCTTCGAAAACACTCTTGGTGCATTGGCGCCTCGTTCGTTCAAGAATTCTATAAGCGAGTTGAGCTCCCGATCATTTTGTTGTTGCCGAGAAATTATAGCTGCATCAACAACTCCTAAAAAGCCTGGGAAATCATCATCCTCTATAGCCAGGTATTCAATCGGTGACCTTGACAAACAGTCGGCGTTTAAGTGTTGTCTTCCGGACTTGTAAACTACGGCCATGTCGTACTCTTGGAGCCGTAAGCTTCATCGTGCTAAACGTCCAGATGGGTCTTTCATGTTGGTCAACCAACAAAGAGAGTGATGGTCGCTTCAAACTTTGAAAGCGCGGCCATATAAGTACGGGCGAAACTTCGCAACTGCCCAAACGATGGCCAGACACTCCTTCTCCGTTGTTGAGTAGTTGGACTCGGCACGTGTCGACGTTCTGCTAGCGTAGGCAACCACTCTCTCCACACCATCTTGGCATTGGACAAGAACAGCACCTAGGCCCACATTGCTGACGTCTGTATGGATGGCTGTTGGTGCATTCTCGTCAAAGTGAGTGAGGACAAGTGGAGTTTGTGGACGCTTTCGCAGCTCGTTCAACGAAGCTTCTCGCTCTTCACCCCATACAAGTGCAATGTCTTCCCTTGTAAGGCGGCTGAGTGGAGAGGCGATGTGTGCAAAGCCTGCTATAAATCGCCGGTAGTAGGCGCAGAGACCCAGAAAACGCCTCACCGCTTTTTTATCAACAGGCCTTGCGAACTTTGCGACGGCTGCCGTTTTATCTGGGTCAGGCTTCAGACCTTCGCGACTGATCACGTGTCCCAGGAACTGTAGTTCTTCAAAGCCGAAGTGGCATTTTTCCGGTTTGAGTGTGAGTCCAGTGGACCGTACGGCTTGCAGGACTGACAGTAGCCGCTTTAGATGCTCTTCAAACGTGGCCGAAAAAATGATCACGTCGTCGAGGTACACACGGCATGTTTTCCATTTCAGGCCGGACAGAATGGTATCCATTAGTCTCTGAAACGTGGCTGGTGCTGAGCATAGACCGAAAGGGAGGACTTTGAATTCATGAAGCCCGTCTGGCGTCACGAAGGCGGTCTTTTCTCGGTCGTGCTCATCTACTTCTATTTGCGAGTATCCACTTTTAAGGTCTATTGACGAGAAGTAGCGCGCATGCCGTAGCCTGTCCAAAGAATCATCAATCCATGGTAATGGATAAACGTCTTTTTTGTAACATGGTTCAGCTTACGATAATCGATGCAGAAACGCAAGCTGCCATCTTTCTTTTTGACGAGTACCACTGACGATGCCCAAGGACTCTTTGATGGTTGGATTACATCATCCTCTAGCATCTTCTTGGCTTGCTGCTGGATTACCTCACGTTCTTTTTGAGCGACGTAATATGGGTTCTGTCGGATCCGTCTTGCTGTGTCTTCCGTAATGATGCGATGCTTAGTCGGAGGCGTTGGACCCTCTCGTGATGTCGATGAGAAGCAGTCCTTGAACGTGTCGAGCAGCTCCATAAGACGGCATCTTTCAGTCGGTGTTAGACTCGGACCGATATCAACTGGTGGTGCATGTGAAGGTGATTGAGCTGTGGCTTCCTCTTGCATTAGAAGACAGTCGTGAGAGTAATCTAGCTCTTCAAGGTACGCCACAGCCATGCCTTTACCGATGTGCCGGCGCTCATTCGTGAAGTTGGTCAGAAGCACCTCTGCGCGCCCATCCACTAAGCTCACGATGCCGCGAGCGATGGCAATGCCTTGGCGAAAAAGAAGGGCAGTGATGCGTTCGGCTATGGCGTCTTCATTACAGCGCACGTCGCAACACACAGAAACAAGACTACATGACAGTGGTGGCACGCAGACGTCGTCGTCAACCACACGTAACACCCTTGGTTCTTGGTCTGGATCATGGGTCACAGACTTGTCAGCGGCGAATGTGATCACACCATCGCGTATGTTGACCACAGCACCGTACTCTTTTAAGATGTCCATTCCCAGTATCATAGGTTTGCAGCACTCCGGTAGGATCAGAAATGTCGCTACAAAAGCCACACTCTCAATCGCGAGCCTTGCTCTACATTTTCCCGTGGGAGTCAGTAAATGGCGTCCAGCATTTCGGATATAAGGGCCCATCCATTCTATCCTGACTTTCTTGAGTTCGTCTGCCAATCGTTCACTCATTATGGAGAAGTCTGCACCCGTATCGACTAAGGCCGTTGCTTCAACGCCATCAATCGTCAAAGCGAGGTCGGCAGTCACAGTTTTCTCGGCGGAGTCTTCATCGTCGTCTCTCACGTGTTTCGGCAGCAGTGGGGGATTTTCGGCAATTCGACGACTTGCAACCTTCCCCCCAGAGATCGCTGCTTTCAGTTTCACCGCCGTGGTCTGGGAGACCGACCTCTGACAGCTGATTGATTGATTTGTGGGGCTTAACGTCCCAAAACGACCTCTGACGGCGTCAGCAAAACTACGGCGGCTTCGTGAACCAAAGCGAGCCGGGGAAGGTGAGCGCGTCGGGAAGGTAGAAGAGTCTTCCCGCCTGCCAGCCTGGTCGTCGTCGATGAGGGCACGGCTTTTGTCGAACTGTCAGCGCGCAGCTGTAGGTGCACTACCGTGGTATTCAGCTCGGCGATGTAGGCAAAAAAGGCAAATGTGCCCTGACTCTCCACAGTTGTAGCAGAGTGGTCGGCAATCCCCAGTGCGCCGTATGTCGCTCTTCCGCATATAGGGTCGCCTGACAGAGTCCTGCTGAGCTCAGGCTGCCACAGGATATGGTCCGAGGTACTGCGACGCAGGCATGGGCGTGCGTCGACGAACAGCGTCTGCATAGCTGTATGCGTTCGGCTGGTAGGATACATCTGGAGCCAATGGACGACGCACAGCGTCTGTATAGGTACACGAGTTTGGACGATGCGGTGGAGCGCAATATTGCCGAGGAGAGGCAAACGCTTGTCGATGTTCATGGCGAACGACATCAGCGACGGAGGCTACCGTGGACTCTTGCTGCGGGGGCGCCTGTGACTGCAATGGGTATTTCGCGTTCTCCTTCGCGATCTCCTCATGCACGATCTGTCTAATCAGGTGGCGTAGAGAAAACTCGTCGTTTGCGGTAAGTGCGGCGGCGCCTGCAGCTGCACCGGTGGCCGGGCGATCAGACTGTCGGTACCGTTGCTGCAGCGCACGCTCTATTGCGGTGGCCTCCCTGGTGAACTTGTCCACTGTCGTCGGCGGATTGCGCACAAGACCAACAAATAGCTGCTCTTTGACGCCCCTCATGAGATGGCTTAGCTTTCGAGTCTCGGGCATGTTGGGGTCCGTGTGGTGGCACAGACGCACCATATTCTCAGCAAACATGGCGACGCTTACATGCAGCTGTTGGGTGCGTCCTTCAAGAAGGCGTTGTGCGTTTTCGCGTCGGTCCACGTTACCGCAGGTGTCAAGAAACCGACGACAAAACACCTCCCATGTCGTCAATGTTGCCTCTCTGTTTATAAAGCGCGTCTTCGCGCCGTCTTCAAGGGCGAAGTATATGTGGAAGAGCTTTCCATCGAGACTCCAGTAGTTCGATTTAGCTACCTGCTCAAGCTGCTCGAGCCAGTCTTGCGCGTCTTCGTTCGGCCGGCCATGAAATGGTTCAGGAATGCGCGTGTTCTGGACCGTCACCTGTGCAGGACTCCTTGCCGTTTCTTGAGTAGGGGTGGCTGTCGGAAGTGTTGCTCCCTCTAAAAGGCCAAATTCTGGTTCAAGACCTTGAAGGCGACGGCTTGAGCGGTGCACAGGCGTTTCCACGCGTGGCTGTCTCGTAGTGCTGGACTCGGGGCTTCGCACAGCGGTGCTGATCATGAGGTGGTAGTACCTAGCTCCTCCACCAGTGTCGCGGGTTATAAATTACAGGGGGTTTATTTAAAACACAGACAGTGGAACTTGTAGACACGCTCTCAGAGAAGGCCGCTAAGATTGTCATCTTCTTCACTCGCCTGCGCTGCGCCTCTCGAGCAAATCCGCGTTCTTCGCTGTTGTCGCTATCTCGCCGCAAAATGCAGCTATGCACGTGGCAATATAGAGCTGTTAGGAAGCAGTTTTTTCTGCAAGGACAATATTTATGCAATTTTTCACCATACCAAAGCTTTTTTTTCTGTCCAAAAGCTTCGGGGTGGTTTTCGTAACAAGTCAAGATGCAGAAAAATGGCTATTTGGGCTAGTTAGTTGAACTTCCTTGTAATAAGAGTTGCAGGACAAGCACGAAAGTGCTGGAAGAAAGGCAAAGAGAAGGCGAGAAATGGGCGTCAAAGAGAACAACACGTGTTGTCCTCTTTGTCTTCCATTTCTGGCCTTCTGTTTGCCTTTCTTCCAGCAATTTTGTGCTTGTACTGCAACCCTTACTACAATAGAAGTCAATATGCCTTTTATTATTGACGCAAAAAAGTAGAAAATATTACCTGCACACGTCGCATGAAAGTCAACACGTCACACAGCAATGTTGACACCATATTACTGGTATGTTGTGAAAACATTGCCATGATGTTGAAAATGTGGTCCTGGACGTTGCCATATCGTACTGAATGTCCTAAGCAACGTTATCATGTGATCAATAAAAGAGGAATATAAGTCTTTTTAGGCAACGTTGCTGACTGACACCTGAGCGCTTTCATTCAACGTTGGAATAACATTCTGCGTTATTTATAACGCGACCAAGCGCGGCTGCACATAGTTTACATAGCAACAACTTATATTTTCCATCAGGTGCTTCGCTGCTGGCTTGCGTTTTGTTTCTTGAATTCTCAGCACTCGCCACTTTCCTATGAAACAAAGCAAAAATTCGCACGCTGTTAAGATGCTCGCCATTCATGAAGGGAAGTGGAGGGAGCGCATCGTTAATACAATGAAGAGGCATGCAAGATTTCAGTACTATTTTTGTGAGGCGAAACAACACTGTTTGAACATGTTCTTTCTTTAGTGTACTCTGCGTTCCTGATCAGCGTAATATCTGGGGCTTGCAGTCCAAAACCACGAGATTATTTCGAAAGATGCCGTACTGCAAGGCTCCGGAAGTTTTGAACATCTTCCGTTCATTAACATGCACTGAAACCGGACAGTTCACGGCCCACTACAATTTCACTTCCAAACTGCGACTGCCCCGGCCGGGGTCGAACCCGCAACCTTTGAGTCAAGAGCCATGCTCCATAACCACTGCTCGATGCGGCGATCTTCTGATCAGCATATTTTTATCAGAACTGACGACACACTAGTTTCGTTACCACAATGCCACTTTATGCCGTTATAAGAGCAATACCTAAGAGGCTAAGTTCAGGCATGCACACATGCATGTAGTCGTAACTGCTGACTTACCCGGCACAGGTACCTATGGGTAAGCACTAATATACAACAGAGTGAACGAAAAAAAATACGAGAAAAAAATAAAATGCTAACAAGCGCTATTCGCATTAAAGTTCTGCCTATAGATTCAATAAGCCTACTCTTCGAAGGTCACTATATCCTGCCCGCCACTCAGTGTCCGTGAGCCAAACCAATGATGGTTCATCCGACTACTGAATGGATCAAGCGCGCATTGCCTGTCTGCCTTAATTTTGCAACTAATGTGTCGATGCTCACTAATCGCTGCAAAGCAAACGAAAAAATGCGGGGGCACGTTGCATTCTGTCGGCGGTCTCGCATCACATTCGCACATGGCGGCCGCTTTTTCGTCTACCTCTCTGTTTCTGTTTTTATATCGAAACAATTCTCCATTCCCCAACGTCACTATTAGCATAGTCCCTCAATACTTTTACTGGGCACGAAACTTCTCCGTTACTCTATGGGAGAACTTTGTGTGTCGCTAACTTAAGCCGAAAGGCGGCGCCACCAGTGTTAAGGGGGCACCCGCGGTACTCGTAGAAGCAGTCAGCGAGGCGACGGCGTCACGGCGTGGTGTGGTTGTTTTTGTGAATTGTGTTGTATCGGCATGTGTGCGGTGCTTTCTGTGCGTCTTATCGTATTTAAACGAGACGAACAGTTGATCGCAGCGTGACGAACAATGCAGAAGACATCCTGCGCGCCGCATGTTCACTTCTCCGAACAAGGCACTCGTCGAGGCTAGAGTGGTGACGGCGTGCTGTGTTCGCTTTGTTTGTGTCGTTTCATCGCGTGTGTGTGGTGCTGTGCGTGCCTGTGGCCATTTTTGTATGCGACAAACTGCTAGTAGCAGCTTCACGAACGATGCCAAAGACATACTGTGAGCCGCACTGTCGCTCTGCCTATAGAGAAACTGCTGAAAAAGTATCGCTGTTTGTGTTCCCCAGCGATCCCCAAAGCCGTGAGCAGTGGGAGCGGGTGATACCACGTAAAAAAACGGGCACATTCTCGTTCAGTTCACCGAACGTTCGAGTATGCGAAAAACATTTCTATTACGAGGACATTGTTCGCGAAGACGAAAACGTCATAGAAGGCAGCGTTGTTAGGTTGCCGCGTGAAAGAGCGAAGCTGAGGGCCGGTGCTATACCTCGATTATTTGAAGGTCTCCCGGCTTACTTGTCCAAAAAGAAGCAGGCACTTCGGCACTCGACACACAGGCAGCCGGTCAAGCGTCGTCGGGGGTCCTCGGAGGATTGTTTGGGGGAAAGCGCTGCGAAGAGGATTCCATGGTCGTCTCCGACGAATTTGATGCAGTAAATGAAGGTAAATATTTCACTTTCACGCGCCTTGCTCTTCTGTGTTCTTCGGCACGCTGATTATAACGCAAGTTGAACAATCTTGATGGATCTCCTAAACCTTTTTGTTTTCCCTCTTGGTGTGCAGAAAGTGGGCCGACAGCAAACAAGGCTGAAGACAAAGCTTGTCAAATAGAAGAGGCAAAAAAGGGTTTGGCAAAACCAGCTGTCTGGTCGGCTCCCAAAATCAAGTTATGTTTATTAGTGTCTACTTTCTTGTTGATTTTTTTTTCTGGTTTCTTTTTTTAACATACTGTCTTCACTATACAAATCCCCCCCCTTTTTTTTTCGTTGTAAGCAATAATGCAGTTATCGTCCGTATGAGACTATATGTTCTCTTGGCCAATCCCCCAGAGTGGGTACGAGCCATGGATTAGAGGCTACAAACAAACAAACAAACAAACAGAAGAGGCTGTGTGCAGCGCTTCTGAACTGCAGAAAGTTAAGGCACCGCTGCGCCGTGCACAGCAACCACTTGAAGACTGCCAGATGAAGCTGGCAAAAGCATTGCTGCGCGAAAAAAAGAGTAATCACTTCAAGGGAATGTTTAAAAAACTCTCTGACCGCGAAAAGCTGATCTTTGACCAATGTGTCATGAAAGCTAATGCAAGGACTTCGAAAGCTGTGTGGTGAGTTGTAAACAGGACAGTAGAGTGTGTGTTCTTGACAAAACAGCATGACTTGAGAATGTGCATTTGAGCACTGCCTGATGTTATCTGTGCTTCAAGGCTAATTGCATGTTACGTATGCAGTTGTCTTTACCAGTAATTAAAGTATTCGCATTCCACTATCAGGTACAAAATGAAATGGTTGTACGACTGCTTGCTGCTGAAAATAAAGTCAACGTGTGTTTACACATTTCTTCAAGAGAATGGTTATCTACCTTTACCAGACCCTCGCACACTGCACACTTACATGAGAAACTTGAAAGCAGAATTCGGTTTTGATGAGACTTTGTTTCGTACATTGAAACAAAAACTTCAAGGAATGCATGAGAGGGAACGCAAAGGTAAGGTTTGAAGCTATGGCAGCACGATAAAATTTGATGCATATAGTTTGTCGACCAGTTTCCTCCGTGGGAATACTTTGAAACAAGTTTTCATTTTTTTCATTTTCATATTCGCAGGAATTTTGATGTTTGATGAAATGTGTGTGAGAAAGAGTGTCCACATACGTGAATCAGACATGGCCCTACTTGGCAAAGTCGACTTCGGCGAGCTTACAAGACCGTCAGATCAGTTTAAAGACGGAGACCATGTACTGGTTTTCTTGTTTCGGCCTTTCTTCGGTGAATGGTCGCAAACTGTTGGCACTTCTAGTGCTTTGGGTGGTGCCCTAGGGCAAATCATAGCAAAGCTGTTACTGCAATACGTAGCTCACCTTTTCAATGCTGGCGCATTAGTAGATTCTGTCACGTGTGACAACTCTGCATCCAATAGATCAGCTTTGCACTCCTTGGGTAAATAATCTTAAGCACCTGAGTCACATTAGTGAATGTCATGTATGACTCATGGTTTTCGACAATACTCATTGCAACATCGCAATTTTGTTCAGGTATCAGCAGCCTCAGCACTTCATTTGCACACCCCTGTGATCCGTCACGAGTTATGCACACGGTGATTGACCCACCTCATATTTTCAAATGCATCCGAAACAAACTTTTGAAAGTCGGAAAATTTCTGGTAAGCGACTTTGGCTTCATGTTCATGTTGCAAACCAAACTGTTTTATAAAGACTGTTTTGCTCCTGGTAGCTGCCTAGTGACCAAGAAGTATTTCATTTCTATTATTCCGCTCTGCTGGAGTATGATGAGCAACAGGCAAGACTTCGTGCAGTATCAAAGCTGACGAAAGCACATGTCAGTCCGAATTCATTTCAGACGCTCAGTGTCAAGCTTGAAGCTCAGATATAGAAGATATCTTTATCGAGAAGCTTGAAAGTATTAAAGCTAGCTATGTTGTGCAAGTTGGCACGAGCAATGACTTGAACCCTACGAATTCATCTTTCTTACTGCTGTTCAATGAAAGTACTGCCTCGGGAATGGAGTTCTATTCCAAAAAAAGATGAATGTAAAAAACTGCACACGTCTGCTGCAACTGTACAATTCACCAGAACAATGAACGAGTTGTTTAATTGTCTTAACACTAAGAGGCCTCAGCAAGTGCACTACAATGAAACACAGCACATCAGTGTGAGTGGCCATCTCCATTAGCTTAGGAAAGAAAATGTCTCTTGTCATTGTTGCCGTGTCTAAAAATACGTGCATGCTTTTCAGACGCTGAAAAAAACATTATATGGCTAGACAGGTGGTACTAATACATTCAGACCCTTCCAAAGCAGGCGCGAATATTATTTCTAAGCAGGCAAACCAGTGAGGCCTTGAGGTTGACGATACACACTGTGGTTGCTCTTGTTGACGATCTCCTGAAGTCTGGTTTTCAGTACGCTCTTGTAAAAAGCTTCAGACACGCCCCCTTGGAAGTAAAATTTGTGTTTCAATCTCGTTTAGAGCGCTAATAAATACTGAAACTTTTTTCAGAGGTTTTTTGGCATTACCAGGCATGTCGCTGGAGATGGAGGGCAGCCAACTGTGCAGCATTTTTCAATCATTTATCGTATGTTGTCAGTAAATAACGTTGTTCAGCCACCAAAACGAGCTTCACTAGATTGCCAAGGTCTAAACCTACTTCTGAAGTTACAGGACATTTCTTGCAAAAATGCACCAACAGCAAATCAGGTAAACTCGATTACCTCTTCCATTCTGTATTTTGTGTGTAATTTGCACTGTGATCCTTGTACAATACAGGTTGACATCCTTGCGGCGCTGTTTGATGACATACTTTTAGAGCCTGCAGACGATGAAGTTACCGTGGCCACTTTCCAGCCCTTTACAACAAAGCAGAGAATCTTAGAGTACCTCGGTATCTATGTTGTGAAGAAGTTTTCGACACAGACGTGCACTACCTGCGTCGAAACGTTGAAGACGTCATCAAGTCTGCCAAGTTACTTGACAGCTACTAAGTCTAAAGGATACTTGAAAGCATTTCAGCTCACCTTCTTAGACTTTTGCAGGTTGTTGAAGAACATTTTGAGAGGTTTACTGTGGAAAAGGTTGCATCTGGAACTGTGTACATGGACATTGTAGACAGTATACATAGTGATGATCGGATTGTACATGCAAGTGTGGGGTGCATATCCCATTTTGTAGCTACAACAGCTGAAATTGTCCAAATTTTTCTGAGGTGCCGGCTGCATTTTTTCACTAGAAAAAATAAGGCTTCAAGAGCAGCCAAGCATTCAGTATGCCCTTCATCTGGAGGAAAAAAGCCAAGTGAATGAGCGTCCGGAACCTGCTTGTATTAAAACAAGGGTTATGACAGGAGGTTTCTGTTTACTACCATAATTGCAATGACATTGCTTGGTGGGCATTCATGTTGATGAGGCCCGTCTTGTCGCTCCTGTATTCCTGAACACTCATATGTATTTTTCATTGCATTTATAATCTTTACGAGCTTCGTACGGTCACCACATGACCATTTTACTGTGTGTGTGCTGTTTTGGTGATAGTGTCCTATGCCTAGTTTGCCTATGCTGGAAAATATAGCTGCTGAACTTAAACCTTACTCTATAGTTTAATACTTTCGCAGTTTTTGACTTAACTTTCTGTTTTCGAAATAAAATGCTTATAGCCAGTAATTTACTGTTTGTTGTAAACATATAGAATAGATGAAGCTCACTGACTTTCATCCTATAGTAAGGTGCTAAAGGTATTGAATATTTCTTGTAGATCAACTGCTGCACAAGCCCTCTGTTCAACTTTGGTCAAAGTGAAAAGATCTGCTGTAGAGAATTGCTTGGAAAATACATTATACAATTGCTTAGCACTTTGCAGAGTGCGAGGGCCGTAAACATTTCACATGGAAAAAAGTACCTCATGTGGCTCTTCAATGTGCTTGTAAATCTAAGTACACATCTTGCGCCTCATCTCCCTGGAACGCGAGCGCTTCACCAAGCATGTTTAGCAACACACCTTAGGTGCTTAGACACAGAGGCGGTTAAAAGAGCTTTATGAGGGTTTTCACTCGTATTACTACAATAATGTTGTGATATTCACTTCAGAGTCTTGTACGTGCAGTCCTCCCAAGAACTTAGCGACGCACGGGAAAGCTACAATCTTTTTTTTTTCTCTCTAACGTGGTATTTTCTACGACGAGGGTCGGTGGCGCACGGAATAACACCCTAAAGTAACATAAATAACTCGGTCATGTATGTTCAGAGGAATTTAATTAAAGTCTTCTTTCAAAGCAAGGATAAATCGCCGGGAGGAAGTATCGTTGCCTAAGTTGCGCGCGTCAGTACGTTTATCGGTGAAGAATCGGGATTCGCGCCCATCGCAAGAACTGCTGTATACTGGCACTGTTAGTCACTGTTTTTCCGCTGATGGTCGGCTACAGCCTCGAGGAAAATAAAAAGCGTCAAAGAGGCATGACCAAGCATTCTCTGCTAAATGAGTGTGCAGGGCGTGGATGCACGCCGATTTCGCCGCGATCGAAATAAATAGAACACAGCCGCAGCCGAACAGACATTTATAGCCGCTACGCGCAGGTAAGAGTACGCCGCCTATACGCGATGGGTGATCAGTATATAAAAACCCACGGAAATATGTCTGTGAACCCACCAGAGCTAGTTTCCGCCATAAAGCTTCTTGACACGCCAAAAACGCCGTTTAGGCTGCTGCGATGAACACCCGATGGATGGATGGAATGATGAATATGGCTGTACCCTTTAGATCGGGTGGTGGCTAGCGCCACCAAGCCGTAATACTTATTGAACCAAAAACTAGATTTATTTTTTAAAGTGAGTTTGAGTATTCGTACTTTGCAGTGAAGAATTTAATTTTTACTCGTGCCTTGACTTTAGCCACCAATCAGATAACCTTCTTCTAGCTAAGTCTACCCGCTTAATGTCTATTTTGCCCTCCCGGACCCTAAACCCAAGTGCTTTGAAAAACTCTGCGCCATCATCCTGAACTATAGGGTGAATCCCTTTACAGAACATTATCAAGTGTTCGGCAGTTTCTTCTTCCTCTCCACACGCAATGCATACTGTGTCTACCCCTTCGTATTTGGCCCGATATGTCTTGGTTCGCAGTACTCCCGTCCTGGCCTCAAACAGTAGAGAACTACCCCGAGTATTATCATAGATCCTTTCCTTGGCAATTTCCTGCTTAAAAGTTCGATAGATCTCTAGTGCGGACTTCTTAATCATGTCCATTCTCCACATGTCAGTCTTCGTTTTCTTCACTTTCTTCTTAACAGATAGTTCTTTTTAGTTTGGCCACCTGATGTTTTCCAAGTATTTACCAGTCAATTTCCTGGTTCGCTTCCTCCATTTCGTATCGACATTCTTCATGTACAAGTAGCTGAAAACCTTCCTAGCCCAACGCTCCTCCCACATTTCTCTCAATTGCTTCTCAAATTTCATCTTGCTGCTAGCTTCCCTGCCCTCAAATGATGTCCATCCCATATCACCTTGTACTCCCTGATTTGGTGTATTCCCGTGAGCTCCCAAGGCAAGCCTACCTATTCTACATTGCTTAATTTCTAATCTTGCTTGAACTCCTCATCTCATGCACAAGACCGTATTGCCAAACGTCAGCCCAGGAACCATGACCCCTTTCCATATTCCTCTCACAACATCATACCTATTGTAATTCCACAGTGCCCTATTTTTCATCACTGCTGCATTCCTGTTACCTTCTGTCGTCACGTACATTTCGTGTTCACTCAGGTACTCAGTCCCATTGCTTATCCATAGGCCCAGATATTTGTACTTATCTGTTATCTCAAGCATGACCACCTGTATTCTAAGCTCACTACCTTCGTGTTCATTGAAAATCATGACTGCCGATTTTTCCTTGCTGAATCTAAATTCTAACCTATCTTCCTCATTACCACAGATGTCCATCAATCTCCGCAAATCTTCCTTGTTGTTGGCCATTAGCACTATATCACCTGCGTACATTAATGCTGGTAGTGCCTGATCAATGATTTTTCCTTGTTTGACTAAAGAGAGGTTGAAGCCCAGTCCAATTCCCTCTAATTTGGCTTCTAATCCTTGTAGGTACATCATGAATAATAAGGGTGACAGGGGACACCCCCGGCTGAGCCCCCGTTTTACCTCTGCAGGCTTGGATACCTGTTTTTCCCACTTTATAGCTACCTTGTTACCTTTAAAGATATCCTTTAAAAGATTTGTGACTACATGTTCCACGCCTAGTGTGTCCAGTATTCACCAAAATTCCTCTTGAACCACGCTTTCGTACGCTCCAATGATATCCAAAAATGCTAGCCACATGGCCTGTGTTCCTTTTCTGCTATTTCACTGCACTGCGTCAGTGAGAACAGATTGTCTTCCAAGCTCCTGTGTTTCCGAAACCCATTCTGCAGTTCCCCCAGCACCCCCTCATCTTCTATCCATGCCTGCAGTCTTTCCTTTATAATCTGCATCGCCAGCCTGTAGACCACTGATGTCACTGTTATAGGACGGTAGTTGTTTATGTCAGCTTTGTCCCCCTTTCCTTTATAGATCATGCTCATCCTGCTAAATTTCAATCCATCGGGAACTTCACCATCGGTTATTATTTTGCTCACTGCCTCTCTCAAAGCCTGCTTAGACTTCGGACCTAATGTCTTTATCAGCCTAATTGTAATGCCATCTGGGCCTGTTGATGTACTACTAGGAACACTTTTCTCAACCCTTTTCCACTCTCGTTGTGAAAATGGAGCCATTGCACCACTTTAATCAACCTTGTCTATTTTGGTGCATATAGTACTTTTTTGTTGAAATTTTTCTGTCACCCTTGTTCTCATATATTCAATAGTTTCGTCCCCTTCTAGCCTAGCACCTTGGGTTGTAGTTATAAAACTCTGCTCTAGGCTCGACTATTTTCTTAGGGAGTTTAGATGGTTCCAAAATTTAGCAGCTGTCTTTCTATCTTTTTATGTACTTCTGCCAGCCACTGAGCTCCCTTTGTTCTAATCTTTTCATTGATCAGAGGGGATGCATCCCTTCCACAGCTTAGAAAGGTTTCCCATTTTCTTTCGACATCATCTGTCGGTTCACCCCGCTGCTTAGCATGTCTGTGTTCCCTTGAGGCTTCCTGACGTTTTGCCATGGCTCTCTTAACTTTCTCATCCCACCAACTTTTGGGTTTGTGTCAGCTTTCCTGGGGTGACTTGTCATGCGTATTAACAAGCTCTAGCTCAAAGAGTTTATTTAGATTCTTGTATGTCCACATTGTCTTATTATCCTCTGTGATTACTTTCTCAATTTGTTTAGTGGCTATTTCAATATACCTTTCTGGATTAAAATTTTCCTGTAGTTGCTCATCTTGTCTCCCTCCCACTTTCGCTGCTCTTTCAAAACTTAGCTTGATACGTTTGCGATCACTACCCAGACTTCTGGACCCACCTTCATCTATATGCATTCCCCTGAGCTTATCATACATCCTATGTGACATCAGTGCATAATCTATCGTCCACTGCAGCCTTCCTGGCTCCCGTGTTATTTGCCCTTCACACTTCTGGGTACTGTTGCAAATGATCAAATCAAGCCTTTCACACATATCCATAAACATTTTGCCTGTCGGGTCGGTATACCCATCTATATCTTCTATGTGCGCATTCATGTCTCCTAGTATAATTATCTCGCACTCTCTTCCTAACTCCTGAATGTCATTTGATATACACTCTACCATTGCCTGGTTTTTCTCTCTGGCCTTTGCTCCCGTCCACAAGTACACGAAACCAAGGAGGGACATTTGACCTGCCACTTTTCCTTTTAGCCATAAATGTTCCTTGCACTCCTCCTTGACCCTTTGCCAGTCATTACTTTTATGAATGAATGCCCCAATACCACCCCCCTTTCTGCTGCCTTCTGTTCTATTACAATATTCCCACGCGTAGTCCGGATTGTTCGGAGGTTGTTCCATGTCCCTAAGATGTGTTTCTACAAAACCGTATACCATCGGCCTCTCTTTCCTTAGCTGTTCTTCTATCTCTTCCCACGTCAACCTGTTCCTACAACCCTGCATGTTGTTATACCCTATGTCTGAATTCGCTCGGCGCTCGTGGCTACGTCTATTAACGCCCCGGACTCTACCTATCTTAGATATTGGTGCCACTTTGGAATCGCATCTGTCCATACCACCTGTCGAAGAGTCTCCCCGGTTATTTTCCTCGTTACTAGCTATGCTGCACCCCGAAGGGCTCGCTTGTACCCAAAAAACCTACTGCGCGTCCTGTAAGTCGCCAACCCACCTCATGACCTAGCCGCCCATTGAAGTGAATTCTGTCTCGTTGAAAACCACCCCACCTATGCACCTCTCTGTTTATTTCCACCACCTCAAAGCCTTTCTCTCGACTCATCGGCCATATCTCTTGGTTTGCGTTGACAACCGCTCTTTGCAGGTTGATATCACGCACCGCTACCTCTGGTATCGTGCATATCACTACCTGTACCTTAGGAGAAGTGGCGCGCATGTCATCGACGCCTTTCGGCAGTATGATTGCTAGTCCTGCTGTATCTTCATTAAAGACATCGTTTAAAGCGCCTGAAATTATATCGATGTTTCGTCTATCAGCTGTAGTTTTGAGTTTTGCACTCGCTTGCCTCATGACTGCTTCAAGCTTGCGTCGTGGCAACGCCCCTACTGCAACCCTCTTGTCACCTCTTACCCTCTCTTTGATGGCTTCTGTGCATCGATTTAAATTCGAGTACCCGGCGATTATCACATGCTGTGACTTTTCAGCTGGAGCATCCTGCACCTGGGGGCTACTTGCACTTGTGACGCCGACTGCTTTGTTCCCTCCCAGCCCCACCACTACCTCACTGAAGCTTGGCCTTGCGACAATTGAACCGGCTGAACCCGTTTTCTCCAAACTTGCTTGCTCTTCCTTCTCCACCATTCTGGTTGCCGTTTCCCTACTGTTCTCTCCGTAGGCCGCTTCTTTGTTCAGCTTCGCTAGTGCTTCCTCGGCGGACTTCAAGCTTTCTCCCATGGCCCTCATTTCTCTTGCTCTGTCGCCAACGCAGCCTCGAGCTCGGCGATTCTCATCAGCAGTTCACTCTGGGCAGCCATCATGTTCTCCAATTTTTCCTCGACCTCACATTGCCTACACTTCGCGTCAGCCTCTTCTCCATCCGTTTCTACGCTTGGGTCCACTTTCAAACCCACTCCACATCCTGAACACTCTACAGTCTTTTTAATCATGTCGTTCTGACACCAATTGATTGATGTGTGGGGTTTAACGTCCCAAAACCACGATATGATTATGAGAGACGCCGTAGTGGAGGGCTCCGGAAATTTTGACCCACCTGGGGTTCTTTAACGTGCACCCAAATCTGAGAACACAGGCCTACAACATTTCCGCCTCCATCGGAAATGCAGCCGCCGCCGCCGGGGTTCGAACCCGCGCCCTGCGGGTCAGCAGCCGAGTACCTTAGCCACTAGACCACTGCGGCGGGGCGTTCTGACACCAATTGTCCCAATACTCGATAATTACTAAATTCGAGCCCTGCACTACGAAAAAAAAAGAAAGTCTAAGCTCTACTACAAAAATTTGCGTGTTCAATGTACGCGCACCTCCCCCACGGGGTGGCAAAAAAACAAAAAGTTCAAACACACACACCCGCACTAATAAAATACCTGGTGACTGGGCCTCGAAAAAGCCGTACAATAAAATAAGTGCTACGAAAATTTCAACCGCTGCCTTATAATTATAAAGACAAGCTCAAAACATGCAAAAACACTTATCTGCGCAGTCCATCCAGAGCGCTCAAAAAACACGTCCATCCACTGTGACAGCCCGAACTGAACTTGTCAATTGTCAACCCCCTTGTCTGCAGCCCGAACCCCCTTGTCTGCTGTAACGCCCCCTTGCGGGAGGCTCTGTCCCTATACCAAACTTCGCCCAAAGTTTCGTGCCCAAAAAGTATTGAGGGACTATGCTAGTAGTCAGCGATAGCCTGTTCAAGCGACCTTCCTTCGGGAACAGTCTTTGATCGTGCCGTGAATCTTCATTTGAAGACATTAAAAACGCAGCGTGTTCGAAGGCAGTAATGTAATAATATTTCAATTTCGCGAACTATAAACAGTGGCTAGCAAAAATTAGGCAGTGCAGTTGTCTTACCGCAGAATGAAAATTTTATTACTTCTGTTTATTTAAGCGCCACAAATTTTGGATTGCAGACTTTTCTCTGTAGTCACTATTACAATGTAATTAGTCTACTTTTGCGATTTGCGCAGCTTGTTGGATTGCAAAATATTCTGGCGCTCTCTATATGGCTCTGAAGCATTATGCGCTAATTGGAGACGTGTAGTGCTCATGTATAATTTTTTTTTCCTTGGCGATTTTAGTTAAAGCACCCTGTAGATGTGGAAAGATGTAAACTATAGGGCACAGTGGACCGCAGTCAGACTCCGTGAGCATTGAAAAGAAGGTATAGGCACGGGGTGAACACACACGAACCGTGCCGCTGTGCAATAATATTTTGAAACATGGCAGTTATCAGATTTATCGACGCTGTGCCTACGTGCAGAACAAAGGAATTGCACTCTGCAAACAAAATCAGACAACAACGACAACAAAAAAGAACCCTTTTGTGACAGAATCTAGGAAGGGTTGCTGTAATATGCAAGCATGCTTGACAGTTTACTGGCGTTTTTTTCTAGCGTCTTAGAAGCCGCTTTCAACTTATGAAATAAAAATCACTCGCGCAGTTCGTGCTTATGTTGTTAAGGTAATTCAAGTTTCAATATCGTCGCTCTAAATAATTCAAAGGTATGCCCATTGGTGAGAACGCGTCTAGATATCGGCTAATAAAGCATAGAGTTCATGTGTGCGTTGTGATTATTGAACCGGTACCAAAACGCATTGTTCATTCGACCGAAATACAGCAACTTGCAAATGGAGCACTCAAGCATACAAGCTACATGATCTGTCTCACAAAAAAAAATTGCCCGCAGCTTCCCTCGGGGGAACACTGAGGAGGATGCGGAGCATATAATTGGTTAACGGGGTGTTAAAGTGCGACTTACTTTGGTCGATGGCTAAATTGGTTAACGTGGTTGTGAAATGGAGTGTTAAATTGCGACTTACTTGGGTCGATGGCTAAATTGGTTAACGTGGTTGTAGGAGGGGGTGTTAAATGAGTGAACACGTACACACGTATGCGAAAGGGCGGCGCTGGTCGAAGAGACGTCGATCATTGTGTTTGTGGATTCGTTGGAATTCATTTCACCGCGACCTTGGACGTCGACGTGCCGTACAAACCAACCGACGAGCGGCAACTGAGCGAGCGAGCGCCGACCTTGAGTATATATACAGCGCGACGGTGCATGCAGTGTCAGCTGTTGAATGTTCTCGAAGCGCGACGGCGCATGCGCGTCCACTGGAGAATCAGGAGAATTGTAGAGTGTTCTCGAAGGGGAGAAGCGCGCGCGCCACAGATGGTGGGTGACGGTGCATGCGCGCGTCAGCTGTCGAATGTTCGAGAAGGGGGAGAAGCGCAACGGCGCATGCGCGCGCGTCAGCTGCCGATGTTCTCGAAGCGCGACGGCGCATGCGCGCGCGTCAGCTGCCGATGTTCTCGAAGCGTGACGGCGCATGCGCGCTACATTATACAGCTAGCGAATGTTCGTGAAGAGGAGAAGCGCACGCGGTGTGTAGAGGAGGAAGGGTGCACAGATGGTGGAGGAGTGAAGCGCGCGTGGTGTGCAGAGGAGGAAGGGATGCACAGATGGTGGAAGAAGGAGCAGGAAGCTTGCGGACGGCGCCGCACTACAAGCCTCGAGTATTAGATGCTCCACATCTAAAAAAACTCACTACCAATTTTCAAGCTACAACCATTGGTGGTGCTTTAAGCCGCAGTGGTATTCATCTGATTGCGTGCCTTGCGTTAAAGATTGCAACATTAATGGGAACCTACGGATGACTTATAAATAATATTACGAACTTTGGAGGAAGTAAGAATGTCTGCGAATTCCTAGAATGGCCATACGTGGCACGCAGTGGCTCTGGAAAACTTCTTGGACGCTCGCTTTGCGTCCACATGTTGTAATGTTCCTCCAGAATTGCTGATATTGGGCGCGGACGCCTTATGCGCGAGTACCAGGGTTCTTTTCTAACGCTAATACTCATTACTGCTGTTTGGATCCATCGGTAAGTGTTAATTCTGTCACAATGCGCCGCTGATTTGTTCTTGATCGGCATCTGTTCTTTTTGTAGTGCAGTGCGCTTAGTGTACATCTACTTACCCATTTGTAGAAGTGGTAACAGGTAACAGGCTGTGCGCCCTCCCCCCCCCACCCAAACGGTATTGAAACGACAATTTCACACTCACGTGACAGTGTCCATTGACACTGTCTTATGCTGCGGCTGCCCTTACAGTAATAATAACACTTGGGGTGTAACACCTCAAAATAACGGCATGCTTATTACGGATTTTGTACACGCAGGGCTCCAAAAACTTCCAAACAATAGGGGTTCTTTAACGTGTACATAAATGTGGCGTTATCAAGAGTATCTAGTGATAGTGTGGAAATATGGGCGAGTTCGACTGACACTTTGGTAACATTTCGGCGTGCACACAGTTCATTGTGTGCACGCCGAAATATTATAAAAAAGGAGCGTCTATCCTCGATCCTTACCGGCCTTAAGTACCAAATCGATCCGTGCCGGAATTGATCGCGAGCGAAAATGTCCGTGCGACACCGCAATCTTGGTGTGGTCTGAAATCAAGCCTGACTGCGTGCGTAGGATTGAGCCACAGCCGCTTCGACGGCACCAAACTGCAAGTAGCAGCCACATTAAACGACTAAATGAAAACAAAAAAATACATATCCTTGCATTACTTTTCAAACTCCAATTTTAGCGTCTCAAAGTTATCCAATTTTACTTTGATGTAACGCAAGGAGAAAGTGAGCTTTACCTACATACACGCACAAAAAATGGTTATTATATCCTATTCGTACCGAATTATAATGGTTGACGATCAGCGAATAAGAAACCCTGACAGCCACATGCTTCTCTAATATCCACACTGATACGGCGGCGCAGAAACCAACCACAAACAAACAAACAAAAAACACGCTTCTTTTGATACACTAAGGGTGTGTCTACGACGACCACATATTTCGTGTGAAATGCCACGAGCTGTCTGGCACGGTTATGTCTCAAAAACTGTCAATCCATTGCTATTCGTTGCTGTCGAGATAACGACAAAACGCCGCGCTCGTCTCTGTGCACTGAGGTAAAACCAACAACTTTGGGTGTGCAACGTTTGTTTTGATTTTATTTTATTTAGTGCTACGTCACTGCACACGCCATGGCGGAAGTTTTCAATTTCTTAGGTTGATACGCTACGTGGTGTCGTTCAGGTGAACTAAACCGCTCGTGTCCCGAAAAGCTGGATCTCTTTGACTCACCAGTGAACTCACGCATTCAGTTGTGCAAAGCAGGTATATGCTAATAATTTTGCCGACAATTTGGACCATTTTTTTTATTGAGAGGCCAATAGAACAGAAAAAAAAACTTTCTTACCGAGAATAAAAATGAAATAGTGCACCAGTCATGTTATTTTAGCGAACTTGATTTTTTATTTGATTTTGTACACGTGGTCTGACAGCCCCGAAATGCTGGCTGAGTGGACATATGAACAAATGAACATTCACACTATCAGAGGGATCGCAATATTTCAAAAATATTTCTTATCACAAGGTGTAGCTTATCACAAGGTGCAGAAACTATCTTTACAACGATACTGGTTCCAACAACAAATCGGTGATGATAATGAGACGGCACCATCAACATTTATAGTCTTTCTACGGAAAAAAAAACCTGCTTACAACAATGCCACTTTGCCGCATTGTAGGTTAAAACAAGCGTGCCTGCTGAGTGTCCGCGCCGAAAAAAAGAGAGGGGGTATTACGGCGTTTATTTTCAAAAATAAAAATAAAAACTTTAATTGTTCGCGTACATCCCACTATCGTTCAGAGGGACTCCGTGGTAGTGTTCTCTAATAGTTTTGCTGTCTGCCACTTAAAGACATAGCGAATAAAAATATGAAAAATGAACGAAAACACCAAAAATCTATTAGCAAGACGCGAATGTTCCAGTAAATAAGGTTCACTTAGTTTTAAGTGATTTGGTCTTGGGGCTGCACAGTGTAGCAGACGGTACAATGGTAAAGGCAGTAAAACATCGACAAGGTCTTCATATACGTTTTTTACGTGATACTTCAGTCAGATACTCTAACAAATATCTCACTGATAGAAAGTGGAAAGATGAAAGAACTTCCTTTAAATACCCATGTATTGGTCCTTGCTCATTTGATGAAAATAAGAGAAATTCCAGCAGCACTCTATACAACCTTAGTTTTATAAAATTTATCAAGAACGGGTCATCTACACCACGCAGAAAAAGGAAACGATTGAAAGTTGTCTTATGTACAAAGTAACTCATCCAAGCCCGCATTCTCAAACTTTCCTGAAGACGTTTGTGCGGCTCGATCTTTCGAACTACTCCATGTTTTTTTTTACACTTATTCTACTGCAGTGGAAAACCTGCATTAGGTGCCGTAGTTCGCCCACTAAAAACAAGTTGCACGTTGCGGCCCGTGCAAATATTGAAATGTCCCAATAACCTTTCGGTTTTTATACATCATTGCGCAATGCCTGTGTTTGTTTGTTTTTTCAATACTGTTAACTGTCAATACTGTTAACTTATAACTGTCACGGAAAAGAAAATGTTGGAAGCGCTCCTCGCTGGTCAAGCCAACACAAATGAAATTATAGAAGCTATACGCAGCAATCAGAACGTAATAGAAAGTAAGATATCGACCTTAACCGAATAGGTACAGCGGATGGATCAGCAGCTATTGCTGTTGAACAAGTTGGAGAACCAAATCTGCGAAATAGAAACATCAGTTTCTAATTTTGAACACGGATTATTGTCGCTATCTAGAAAAGTAGATGACTTGGAGCCGTAGAAACAACCTCATTTTATACGGCCTAGACGAAGTTAAAGAAGAAACAGGCGAGGAGCTGCTAACAAGAGTAAAGGATAAGGTATTCTAAGAAAAACTAAAGTTAACTACCGAAACTATTGAGCGGTGCCATAGGCTTGGCAAGAAACAAGAGAATAAGCCTCGCCCGGTAATTATGCGGTTCATGGGTTACCGAGAAAAAGTGTCAGTACTAATGACGGCGCACAAGCTAAAAGACACTCCGTTTTCGCTCTCAGAGGACTTTTCCTTCCGAGTTCGGGAAATTCGAAGGAAATTGTGGAAAAGCGCTGTAAAAGATAAAGAGGATGATGCTAATGTAAAACTTGTCTATGACAAACTGAGTATCAACAGCGTATTGTTTGGTTGGGATGAACCTAACGATTCAAGGTTTAGAATTATAAACAAGCAAAACTGACGGTACAAAGCTGACCCTCAGTGCTTGAAAGTTGTCAACGTGAACTGTAGAAGTGTTGTAAATAAGATAACTGAGTTAGAGGCCTTGTTGCTCACGCATGATCCCCATATCGCTGTTCTAACCGAAACCTGGTTACACAAAGACATATACGATAGCGAATTCGCACCAGCTGGCTACAGCGTATACCGGAAAGATCGGGGCAGTAAAGGGGGAAGAGTTGCTCTGATATATAAATATTCTTTAAACGTCGTAAGAATGCCTGATATACCTAATGTTGAAGGTTTTTTTTTGCAAGGCCTTTCATGGCAGCACAAAATTCATCATTGGAGGTATCTACAGGCCCCCCAGCTCCACTATTACAGTATTGGAAGAGCTGCGGACATACCTCGACAAACATGTAGAGATCGGTGATCGCATTATTTTGAGTGGGGATTTTAATTTGCCTGATGTTGAATGGAAAGCCTTCTCGCTTAAAACCCGTAATAATTCATTTGGCGAAGAAAGGTTAGATATTGCCTTTACGTTTGATTTATTACAGATTGTCGATGACTTTACCAGAGTACAAGGTAGCTCTTCGGCAATCCTTGATCTTTTTTTTTGTTAGCGGGTCAATTTCTTCCAAGACAGCTTGCAGTGTTAATCCCGGAATATCGGATCACAAGGCTGTGCTCCTGAAACTATCAGATGTTTCCCTAAACAAGAACTTAAAAACTAAAACCTTCCCGAATTTCTCTCGCGCAGACGACACATCACTCATAGATATGCTGTCTTTTACCTTTGATGCCTTTTCACACAGTAATCTTGACGTTGAAAGTCTTTGGAATTTCTTTAAAGATATTGTTAATGATTGTGTCGAGCGATTTGTACCGCGCATCACAAAAATAATGCCAAAGAAAAATGCCTTGATCACTCGGGACACATTACGTTTGAAAAGGCAATTATAAAGGCAAAAAAGCAACCGTCACGCAAATGCACTTCTTGTAGAAAAACAAAAATATCTGAAACTAGCTGCAAGCTCGAAATTCAGCTGACTGAAGATATAAACCGCTATTATAGTGAGTCTCTCCCAAGATTTATATCCACAACCTCTGACAAATATTGGCAGACAATCAGTCCAACATTTTCAGTCGGTGACGTGTTCGATATTGACGGTGTGCGAGTAAACGATGAATCTATTATTTCTAATGCATTTAACAAGCACTTTAAATCTGTCTTTTTACAAGACAATGGTTCACTTCCGATATTTGAAGTGAATTTTCCCCCCATGTCAGACGTAGTAATAATTGAAGAACGTATTCTTAATATGCTTTTAAAGTTTGATGTAAAAAAGTCGCCAGGACCAGACAATATCCCGAACATGTTCTTACAGCGTTACGCAGAATGGACTTCAAAATATTTACATGTCTTACTTTCGAGATCCTTACATGAGGGAGAATCGCCGAGTGATTGGAGAACCGCCAGAGTGAAGCCATTCCATAAGAGAGGACCCAAGCATATGATTAGTAACTACCGTCCAATTTCTTTACCATCAACTTGCTGCAAATTACTAGAACACATTATACGCAATCACATATCTGAATTTGTGGAAACACATAGTGTACTAACCAACTTTCAACATGGGTTCCGGATTGGATACTCTACCTACACCCAGCTGGTACAGACAGTGCATGACTTTGCTATCTCTATTAATAACGGCAATCAAACCTACGCCATTTTCATGGATTTTTCCAAAGCCTTTGATAAAGTTTCACACCAAAAATTACTTTTCAAACTAGACAAAATTTTCAGCAACAACCAATTACCTAAATGGATCTTGGCATACCTATCAAACTGGGAACAGTTTGTTAATTTTAAACAGCAGCTCCTGTAGGCTAACTTAGAAGTGTGGCAGCTTGGGCTAGTTGGTATGGCATGACGATAGTTATTGCGCGAGAACAAAACGACGACACAGAGACAAGAAGGACACGAAAGACGGTTAACGGTTAGCTCTGGCGTTCCCCAGGGTTCGGTGCTTGGTCCCATCCTCTTTCTGGTATATATTAATGATATAGTTGACAATATTCCTGTGAAAATGAAACTTTTTGCAGATGATTGCGTAATTTACTCTGAAATAAGCAGCATCTCAGATCAATTTCTTCTAAATGATGCCCTTCAAAAAGTTATCACATGGTGTGACCAATGGCAGATGGCTGTAAACTTCGATAAAACTGTAGTCATGAGAATTACCCAGAAAAATAATCCTTTTGTCTTTAACTACTCTGTGAACGCGATCACTCTGAGAGAAGTAACTCGGTTTATGGATAACTAATAATCTTAATTGGAATAATCACATTTATTTTGTGATTGCTGCCGCGAATAGAAAGCTTTTCTTTCTTAGATGAGCACTGAAGCTTTCCACTCCTGATGTTCGTTTACTTGCGTACAAATCAGTAGTTCGACCAGCATTAGAATATTGCGTCGTTATCTGGGATCCATACACAAAGACAAACATTACCAGGCTGGAAAACGTACAAAAGAAGGCTGCGTGCTACATATTTAACAAATTTGGGCGCACTTGAGTTACCGAACTTCTACGACGAGCCGACTTACCGTCGTTAGCACACAGGAATGTTTTATCGCGGCTGAAGTGTTTCTATCAAATAATCAAGGGGCATTATAAAATAGATTTTTCAGATGTGATTTCATTTTCAGCTGGGTACGCGACCAGACAAAGACACCAACTAACAGTCACCCCCCATCGCACACGTACTAACTGTTATAAGTATTCCTTCTTTCCCAGAACTATTTCCGATTGAAATAAACTTCAGAATTCACAAGTTTTACAGCCTTCTCTAAGTTTGTTTGAGTCCCACCTTAATTAGCAGTGTATACCAATCGTCTATTGTTGTTTTGTATTTTTTTGTATTATTTGTAACAACTTAATTAATTGGCTATCCCAGTCTCCTGGATCGGAACAGGTTGCAAGTGCTGTGCAACTACTGGAGTTGGCATTCTGCTGCGGGCTAACGCAAAGTGTCACTGAATTTACTCGGATAGGGACTACTAGGTCATCTATCCTTGATTTGGTTTTTGTGTCTCCAAAGCTGTTGCCGTTACTCAGCCGTTGTGAAGTTGTAGAAGGCCTGTCCGACCACAGAATGGTAGTAACGCACCTAGCTTTGTCCCCAGACACCTTGGGTAAACCCACACTTAGCACTGTATTGAATTTTATGGTGGCTGATGATGTGTCTATTTTGGACTATCTTGAAAGGTCCTTTGATGAATTTCAGGTCCTTTACAACACTGACTGCAGCACTGATAGGCTATGGCATTTCTTTTCAATTGTTGTAGGGAAGTGCATAGACAGCTATGTACCCAGGATTAGAAAACGCATTTGTAAAACCAATCCCTGGATTACCAGAGAAATCATTTACACAAAAAAAACTAAAACGGAAACAAAAATCTTGTGCAAAAAATTGTACCCCTGAAGGAACAGCTTGCATTTCTTCAATGAGACAAGAACTGAAACGTCTGATCAAACAGTCCAGGGATCGGTTTTTCAATGTGACATTGACGAAATACTTGAAGGAAGCCCTCTCAAGGTTTTGGCGCTTTATAACTACCCCAGCAATTCCCCGAGGCCACCTGAAATTACTCAACAACGTGTTGATGATTTCAATTCTTTTTTTGCTTCTGCGTTTACTCATGATAATGGCATTTTGCCCGAGTTTTCTACGTCATCATTGCAGCGGCCGATCGATGATGTGATAATTAGTGAAGAGGGTGTCCTAAATCTTTTACTTAATATAAATACAAGAAAAATCCCCGGCCCTGATGGTATACCAAACGAATTTCTGTACAGATACGCTGAATGGGCGGCTCGCTTCCTTACAAAAATATTTCAGTCGTCCCTGCGCAGTGGCTCTTTTCGGCTAGCGTGGAAGCGGGCTAAAATTACCCCTGTTCACAAAAGTGGCTCCTCACGGGACGAGCGCAACTACCGTCCTATTTCGCTTATCAGTACATGTTCAAAGATACTCGAGCACATTATTAACAAACACCTGATGTCCTATCTTGATACGCACAATATATTATTTTTGAAGTAGCATGGCTTCCGCCGAGGCTTATCTACAACTACACAGTTAATCGAATTTGTTCATGATCTTTCAAAAACTATCAATTTGCGTGGTCAAACTGATGTGGTATATTTGGATTTCGCAAAGGCATTTGATAAAGTGTCGCACTCAAAGCTCCTGTTTAAAATTGACAAAACGTTTCAAAATAACAACTTGACAAAATGGTTTTCATCCTATCTCAGCTGCCGTAAGCAGTTTGTTCAAATAAAAAATAAACAGTCTAGAGCAGTTGCAGTTATTTCCGGAGTTCCCCAGGGGAGCGTGCTGGGTCCCCTTTTATTTTTGTTATATATAAATGACCTACCAAACCGGGTTACGGTCCCGATAAGGTTGTTTGCCGACGACTGTGTTGTTTATAGCAGAAGCGAGACTGAACATGACCAAGTTAATCTAAACAACCATCTTCAAAGAATAAAGGATTGGTGCGAAGAATGGCAAATGAGTTTGAACACAGAAAAAACAGTCTTTATGACTATAACTAGAAAGAAAGCACCTCTAGATTACAACTACCAGATTGGCAATGCCTTCCTTAAGCACGTACAAAACTATAAATATCTTGGGTTATGGTTCACGCCCGACCTCCGGTGGAACACTCATATTGATAATATATGCTCCAGGGCTACCAAGGCACTGTATAGCCTTAGACGTAACCTTTATACCGCCCCATCTGATATAAAGTGTCTTGCTTACAAAACCCTTGTCAGACCTATTATCGAATATTCTAAAATTGTCTGCGACCCTTACACAAAGACAAACTGCAATAAAATAGCAAAAATACAGCGACTTGGTGCGAGATTTATTTTTAATAAATATCGCCGACATCATTCACCTTCTGAACTTTGTAAAAAAGCTGGACTGGATAGTCTTGAACTTAGGACGAGGATTGAGCATCTGAATTTCCTCTTCCAGTTAATTCATAATCATTTTAAACTAAACTATTCAGATTGCTTCCAGGTCAACACACAAGAACACTCCAGACATCGCCATAAAATGTACATACCACCCCTAGTCCCACGTGACGATTGCTTTAAGTTTAGCTACTTTCCACGTGCTATTGAAGATTGGAATATGCTGCCAGAGTCTATAATTGGTTGTTCCTCGCTTACATCATTTGAACAGATTATAAAACGTTTATTTTCTGAATAACAGTGGTGTGCGTGTGTACTTTTTGTTGGTTGCATGAGACTGTAGTAGTTGTCTTTCAAATCTTCAGCGCGGTGCAAAAGTGCCGCCTCAAATGCGTCATGTGCTGTTTTGCGCGTATGTATTGCATTGCATGAGTGTTCCATTTCTTGTTATGTATAACTTCGAGTTGCTGCTCACAATAATACCGTGAAATTATCTCGAGACCTGTACGGTACTTCTTTTTCGCAAATAATTGTTTGTACTTCCACCCTGTAACGGCCCACTTCTGGGCTAACAATATAAATAAATAAAATGAAATGAACTTTTTGTACCCGAGAAGAAGAGCCATTTCATCTGTGTTGAATTGTACAGTTGTTGTAAACCAAGTATCCTTTTTATGCACTGTAACCCACCTGCTAAAATCCCTATCAGGGATTGCAGTATTTATAAATGAATAAATGAATAAATAAAAATAAATAAATAGGCTCTGGCGGCACTCCCCCAAAAAAACTGACATGGTTCAGTAGTAGAATACTGGGCTGGCACCCAACGAATCTGGCAAAGCCAGTGGCATGTTGCGAGATTCGCGGACACGCCTTAAGGCATTGCCACCATCAAAACGACGACAGCGCGCCCTTTGCGTAGGGAAACGCTTTTTGTGAAACAAATGAGCTTTAGACAAAAATAAAAACTTTTTCGTTAAGTTTTATGCAAATGTAATACAAGCCAGTTGAAATATTTAAAGAATTGTTCGCGAAGGGGGAGTTACTAAGCACGGAAGAAAACGACACTGGCAGACGACTCATATGCGGGAGCATCAGCCGGCGCTGTCGCAGCAACCTGCATCAGTTCATGATAGCATCAAACTATTGTTCATATTGCTGCGCAAAATCTTGCAGCAGCTCCTGAAAGGAGGATCAAAACACTTCTTCAGAGTTCCTACAGACAACAGGTGCGTTCTACCACGTTATTTCATGTGAATTCCACTGACTAGTTGGGGGCGAGCAAAAACGCGTGCCATTCAGCAACGAAGCCGTAATGTAAATCGGTGAAAAATAAGCTTTATCGTTACCAATGACATCATTATGTAAGTCTGCTCCAATCTTTGTCCGCACAGTTCATGAGAAATGAAATCACCACATGCATTTGATTCCTCGCGAAAAGTACCTACTGCGCAATACTTTGGTAGGTTATTATATTCGCTACCACGCTCTTTATAGTGAGCCTCGTGATAGAATAGGTGAACTTAACACGGTACGAAGCTTTGTCTTGGAACTAAGGTACAAATATCTTTCTCGTAGATATGCTCGCAAAATACCCTCTGTTTGAACGTGGTAACCACTTATAATATATGCAATGTAAATGTACTCGCTCATAGTCTTCTCAGCCGTTTTCTTAAATATTGATAGTATTTTGTCACTGCAGAATACTGCCGAGCATCAACCGCGGCAGAAGCAGAACAAATTAGTCCAGGAGGTCATTATGTTGTTACTTAAGTCTGGATTTGCACCCGGTCTACTTTAGTCGGAAGTCTGTAAGCAAGTACCAACTAGGCCAACAATCAGTATTGTTACCAAGAGGTAGAAACACTGCAGTTTCAATGTGCATGAGAAGAAGCTGCGGCTTCTTGCCATGCCCAAACGAACTGCTGGAAAGCACTGCTAATTTCACCCAAGGGTTATTTCAACATGTGCAGGGGCTATGATAGACACATCATTCATTGTGAAAACACTCTCGATGGAGCGGATCGTTTTGAGATGCAAAAGAATGTCAGCCATGCTAAGTATTCATAAGTGTGCTCCCAAAGCAAGAAGAAATGAAATGCACGTGAAACCTTAGCTGCAGAACAGAAAACAGAAGAAAGGAATGTCAATGTTGCTAATACCACGGACAAGCTTTCCTAGCACAGTGCCACGCAGGAAGCATAAGGACAAAATAGGCACATGTGCGGGGCACCTAAATGGAGCGAAGTTTGTGCCATTCAAGGTAGCCACGTTAATGCTTCATCATGCTAACTTAACTGAAAAACGCGGCATCATAAGTTGCCAAATTCAATCATGAGCCGACTCACTCAGACTTCGATCAAGCCGCGGGTCTGAGCGAGACCCGGTGAGCAGTATTTTTGCAAGTCTGAGTCCGAGTGAGTTCCGTTAAAGAAAATAGTTATCAGCGTCCGTCCAAGCAAGTCCAGCTTGGGTGAATTTCGGTGAGTACAAGCTCGAGTGAGTCCTATGTGCAAAATATCGTTCATGAGTGAGTGTGAGTGAGCGCCATCGTTTTTGCCGACCTATGAACTATATTACTGTACCACTACGGTGCAGACAGGTTTTTTTTACAAGTGCAACTCCACAAGCCTTTCCCATATTCTCATTAAGGCAAGCTACTTGTCAATCATATGTGCATTTGAGAGTCAGTTTGTTTTTCCTATACTGATGCCACAGTTTCACCTTCACTGGGAATATGTAATGTAAAAGTACGTTTTCCTTGGTGGGTTACTAGCAGTCCTCCAGATGTGAGAAACATGACTTGTGCTCATCTGGAAGAATTCAATACGCTCAATATGGCTACAGGCTCCTCCTTTATGCATGGCATCTTAGCTGCATTGGTTTACTTCATATCATTGCTTTGCTTATGACTTCATTACCATGCTTGAGCGCTAAATAGTGTGATCAGTGTTGACATGTACAAGTGAACACAAGCAGAGAGAGAGAGTGCGTGAAGATTATGAGAAGGCAGACGGGTCAGCCTGAGCTATTGTGCTCTAGCCTACTCTGCCCAGAGAAAAGTGCAAAATGGGTGTATGGGAAAAAAAGGAGTTACGCGTATATGCAATAGCTATGCACCAGAGTTGTTTCGCTAGAGCAGCAACTATTCAAAACAACAGCATATAAAGCTAGTTGGGAAACTTGATTTTATATGCGCACAATTCTGTAACGTATACATCTCGCCTTTTTGTGTCTCATTCAATATTTGTTTTGTAGTTTTCTGCCGATGACTCCCACCCAGAAGCCACACCACCCTGCTCAACAGCTGCTGCAGCTTTGTCCCCACCAACACCAACAACGGCCACACAATTTGGCACACCACCTCCGTCAAAGACAGACAGTGTTCCAGATGAGTATACGTCTATTAACTGAACTACATGTTGGTTCACAAAACTATTGCACATTTAACAGCTGTAATTCCCCGATGCCTTTAGGCTGGCATAACATTTAGGTGTAACAGTACGAAGAACCATGTTTTGCGCCCAGTGATAGAGTAGTTTGGCATTTCAATGTAACATTTTTTGAGGCATTATGTCAGCCTCACGATAGAAGCACTTATAGTACCATGGTAAATATAGGCGATGTAGTAAACCCAAAAAGTCCCACAGAGTGTGCTGCAACAGTTAGAGCAAAGTGTTAGGAATCCACCTCCTAAAGAGCTTCAGTGACGGTTCCTTGATTTCAAAAGGTGCAAAGCAGCACATGTAAGAGTAGTAAAAGTAGTGAACCAGAATTTTTTTCATAAATACCGAGAAGATACTTCTGTATAAAAATAGAGGTGAAAAATTACCTCGGGGTGTCTCTGGAACCAGAGATTCAACAAACAGCGTTGAAAATTCTACTATTGTGGAAACATTGGCGAGAGCAAGCCTCCGGATATAAGAAACATGACGTGTTTTCATCTGGAAGGATTCAATAGAAAGACTTCGCAGCAAACATGAAGTTCCAACCGTTGCCGCTCAGCAGTTGGCATCACATCATCTGTTTGACAGGTACCAAGAATACACTCACGTGTACACTGACGGCTTCATCACCAAAGAGAGAGCGACATCAGCATTCATAACTCCGGAATTACACGAAGAATATGCATGTCGGTTGGGCCACCTCTCTTCTTCAAGAACGTCGGAGCTCGTAGCGATTTTGCTAGCCATACGGTTTATTAAACTCTCAACGACACCAAGAAAATGGGTGGTAATTACAGACTCTCTGGCAGCACTGGCTTGTGTGGAAAGTGCCACCTCAAGACACATTGATGTGCGCATAGTATATGCTATCCGAAAAGAGCTCTCAGAAGCTATGAAGTCGAATCATTGAGTGGCATTTCAGTGGGTTTCCAGTCACTGCGGAATAAAGGGAAATGAAATGGCGGATGAGTTGGCGAAAACCGCTCATAATTCTACGTGAACATGCCCCATTCCGGTATCTCAATATGATGCAAATAGAAATTTAAGAACAACAAAACGTCAATTATGCCAGTCTACCTGGTTCATAGACAAAACAGAGGAATCGATCCTATATTCTATTGATCCTAATCTTGAATACCAATTCGACCATGACCTCCCAAGACGTATCGACACACTCATTCATCACCTGCGAGTCGGAACTGCTTACACAAAGCACTTCTTACTTCGTATTCATCGTGCAACATCGTTAGCATGTTCATGCGGCCACGACGACGAGGATATCTGTCACCTTTTGCTCGACGGTCCGAAACACGAGACACACCGAAGGTGACTAGAACAGAACAAGAACTGCATAGGTTAGATCTTGGGCGACCATTCGGGTGGACTAAAATACTAGGTCCATGGCCATCTAAAACAAACGGCAAAGCAATGAAGGTGCTGCAACAGTTCTTCGAAGAAACGAAGATTTGTGACGAATACTGAGCGGACAAAAATTGAAAGTGAGCGTGTGGTCTACGTGTTTGTTTTGCTCATATGGGAGAATTTTCGCTGTCACCCATGTATATATGTATATATGCTAATGTTTTTTTTTCAATTTTTATTTGTTTCAATTAAGTGGAAAGGGGTAGTCGTTGCCAAGTAACGGTGACAAAAACTCCTTCGTGTATTTTCTATTTCAATATTAAAAAAATATTCAATACGCTCTACTATATGACTGCAGGCTCCTGCTTTATGCATGACATCTCAGTTGCATTGGTTCACTTCATATCAATGTTTTGCTTACGACTTCATTACCTAATTATTAACTTCATTACAACAGTATTCATGAATTTTTTCAGCCCTTTCTTGCTTCCACCTTTCTTTGAACTTCTGCCTGTCTTGGACATGAAGCAGTCTCGTTAAAACGCATACCAAATTCGATTTTTAAATACAGGTAATAAGTTTTCTGTTTATTTTATTTTCATACGGCCAAAGGCATCAAATCACAGCAATAACAAGATTGACATTGTTTTCTAGCTTCTGCTGGTTCCAGTGGCCTCTCTGGGCTCTCATGAACTCCCCCGACTGCAGCGATGTCCACAGGTTTTCAAAGCACACCAAAACCAGCCTGCAGAAAACATGCTTCTGTGTAAACCCATAAAACCAAAAAACGTATGGATGACCTTGTGAGTGAACAACAAATACCGCCAGGTCATTTACAAGAATTAGACGAAAACACCAAGTTAAAAATATAACACGACTTCAGGCACTGAACAAGATTGAGCCACATGTACCAAGAGACCTCTTTGAATTGGTCAAAGCTCAAATTCGGCTCTGTTTTTATACAAAATCAAAAAAGCATAGGTAAAAGGAAATGAAACAATTTAGACTAAACTTATTTTTCCATTCACCAAAAGCCTATCGCTTCTTGAGAGAGGTGCTCCACCTGCCGTACGTGAGAACATTAAGGCGCTTTCTGGCAGACATCCCCATGACACCTAGCATCATACTTGGTGCCATAGACATAATTTATTCTATATTTAAGGATTGGCCAATACATGATAAAACATACTGTCTGCTATTTGATAAAATAGCTTTAAACAGAATTTATTGGATGACTGGTAAAAATATTGTAATTGGCTTTTCAGATTACGGACATAGCAGAACTTCCCGTGTGGCAAACACAGTCTTTGTGGTGGCTGCATTTGGCATATCGAGAAGTTGAATGCAGCCAGTCGCTTTTGTAGTCTCTCACAATCCAACTCTAGCCCTTGTGATGTGACGGCTTTCGCTAGACTTAATTCCACAGCTTGAAATAAAATGTCTCTTGGTAAAAGTAGCAACGTTTGATCAAGGCTCAAACAATGTGAGTTCGTGAAAAGTGCTTGTCCATTCAATAAATGAACCCTTTTTTGAAGTTAACAACGTAAGAGTATACTTAATGTTTGACACTCCACACTTGATCACACGGAACAAATTGGGGTGACTAAAACCTACAATTGGTTCACGGGTTGTAGTATAGAAACTCATTGAAACCCTGTGCAAAAAACAAGTCGCACAAATCCAGCATTCAACAAACCTGAGGAACATTGGAAGAGTAGATTAACAAAAATACTCAGGGATCAACACTTCTACAGTATGCCTTTCGCTGACATAACAGTGAGGTTTGCAACTCAGGTTTTCAGCGAATCTGCTTCTGTTGTATTACTCACTCTAATGGCCATTGGAAAGCCTCCTATAGATGCAAAAGCTACAGCGGAATTTATAGAGAGAATGAACAAGCTTTTTGACAGCTTTAACAGTTCAGCAGTGGAAAAAACAGAACGACATTACTGAGGAATGATATGTCAAATGGCTCTGAACACCACACCTTTTTTGAGCAGTGCATAAATGAATTGCTGGCTGGCACTTTGGTGGTCCACTAGACAAGCAGTGACACACCATCAATGCATGTTAAATCACAATCAAAGCCGTCCTTTTGCTTCGGCAAGTTTTACAAACAGAATTTGGCTTCTCAAACCCCCCAACACATTGTTTACAACAAGACCCATTCGAGAACTTCTTTGCCACCATTCGCCAAAAGCATGGTTGCAATGAAGTAACCAGTGTGTATCAATTCACAGCAGTACTAAAACATATTTGGATTGAAAAGCTTTTCCGGCTATCTGTACAGGGAAACTGTGAAGTGAGAACAAATGCATTCCTCACCAACATAAAGGATGCTTCTGGAGTTGTGTCACAAAGCAGCACACATACTCTTAGCCGTAGCACACTGCATGTCTGATTGTGATGATCCGCAGGCACCTTTACAAGAATGCAGTGATATGATATTTAAAATGTCGTATATATAATGCAACTGCAACTCTTGTAAAGGACTTCCTTGGCCATAGGGTTAATGACTGCACATGCAACAACATGTTACTGGACAAAGATGATGGAGTTTTCTTTGGAAAAAACAGGTTTTTGCAATATCAAGGAAGATGGTATTCCAGGGAACTTGTTCAGTGTCATATCAGCGGCCACTGAAGAGTGCATTAAATACATCAAGAAATGGGACAGCCACATCAAGCTCAAAATTCCCTACACTGTACATTTCACAAACGTATGCAAGCAGCTAATCAATGACTTGCCAAAGAAGCCCAATCATTTTGTTCCGCCATCTGCAACACCAAATTTCTATATATGTCTTGTAGCAAGAGGCTCTATAGGTACGTCAAATGTATTACCAAAAACACAGAAACCAAGTCCAGGGAAAGTATTGCGTCAAGGAAAAGCTACACACTTACAAATGAAATAGCTGAGATTAGATACAAAATCACAAATATTTTATTACATAACTGTGTACTGAGGGGCTTCAAATAATTTTGACCATCTGGTGTACTTTAATGCGCACTGACATCACCTGTATATTCACTGCCAGTATTTATTTAACATCCATCAAAATGCAACAATTGCACCTGGAAAACATGCATCTTTCGGGTCAGCAGCTCACCACTGTATCCACTGTGCTACTGTGGTGCCTATTTTTCTTCTTTGTTTCTAGTTACCAGCTTTTCATACGTGTACGTACACATCTAAATGCCTGTAAAACTGCCTCTTCAGAATTGCATACATCTGTACCAGACAAAAATGAAAGGGGTGTAGACAGAAGCTGTCCTCTTGGTCTGTGCTTTAGACAACATGACTACTCGTGATCAACACAGCATTGTCTTTACTTTATTATTTACGCACTTTGCTGATATTTCGCTCTTCTGTTGTATACGAAATTTTTTATGTTTTGTGTAACTCAGGTACACAGTATAACTCTAAACTCTGCAGTGTATCTTATTTGTCTGAATACTTGCAAAGCTTATTGCATGCATTGCGTTACATCGAACTGGTGAAAAGTGTGCCAACATGTGCTCTGCTACAGATTTACACTTTTGAAAAACGTTCTGAATTTGCTTGCCCATCCCTACTGGTGGGCAATGTGGTGGGCAATGTGCAATGTGTAATAGTGGGCATTGTGCAAACCACCACACATCATTATAGTGGAATTTTGTAGTGGGTGAACGCTAGAAAGCGTCCACCATGGTTCATGGTGGGATATGATGGATGATGCAGTGCCAGCAGTGCTTCAGCATGTATTGGCGACAAAATAACCGTGACGAGCTGCCACAAAAATATACTTTTTAATACAAACAATGTAAAAACACACACAAAAACAGGCGACATGAGAGATTTGAACGTGCAACCAGCGGATTCACATTCAAAGACAACTGCGCCTTACCAACATGGCAAAACTTGCGTGTTAAATAGTTGGTTTATAAACAAACTGACCGTTCAATTTCAGTTTTGTTTTCGCGTACTCGACATACACGTGTTCTGCACCTGCTACTAAAATTTGCACATTTATTAAACACAAGCAACGGCTGCCTGTAACGATTACCACTGCAAATATGGCACCAGCGCTATGTTTTTCTTACAATTCACATCCGCAAGAAAAAAAACCAAGTGGACTGGGGAGCAGGTACAGTCTACCGGCGGGGTCAGCCAAGTTTAATATCCGTTTCTCACTCGTTCTAAACGGCGACATCTGCTCAGGCTTTATGACGCCTCTAGGCTCATTTCATAGATACGCCCACCTCACTGATTGAGTATTGGGGCGCTTTTCGCGCAACGTAAAGTGCAGACGTACCAGCGCAATGTTGTAGCGCTATCGTTCGCAACAACTACATAACGGCTTGGCCAAAACAAATGCAGTGGCACGAAACATTATGCTGTCATATTGGTTCCACAAGCATACGAATAGCCAAGTCTGTGTTCTTGCATAAGAGCCAGAGAAGTGCCGGTGAGTGCGACCAGCGGCTGTAGGTGAGGGGAGACGTTCGTTCTTTGTAAGAGCTGGAATCACGTCGCATTGATGTTTGTTGCTTCTTGCACTGACACCGTATACAATAATAAATGTTTCATTTAGGTTAATTGATGCCATGGCTATGCTGTATTATCATTCTTACTCGTCGAAATCGTGTATTCTGAAACCCAGAAGCGCGTTCAACACAATTGTACGGGCTTGGTTGGTAGGCCTACCTTTGGTGTAAATCACGGTTGTAGAACATGTAGTGTACAGATCCCAGCTTTGTACACTATATATACTGCCCGACATTATAAACAAACCCATCGTCTGCTTACTTCTTCCCAGAATTATAGCAATGGTAGGCAGTGCTTCTCATCTTGGTACACCATGTGACTCGCCATAATGAGCATCATCTGCTTAGTGCTTACCAGCATTATCGCAATGGTGGGAAGAGCTCCCCAGCTTGGTAAACCATGTGGCCCTTCATAATAGGCAACACCCACCATCTGCTTAGTGCTTCCCAGCATTATCGCAATGGTGGGCAGAGCCTCCCATGATTTTCCGCTATCTAGCCGCTACTTCCCACCATCGTTTCCACTTTGCCTCTCTTCTCTACACCATGCCACCCAGTATTTCTCGGCATATTCATCATAATTTTCACTACGTTCCGCCATATACATCATAATTTCCGCTATACCCACTCCTATTTCCACTACACCCGCCGTGTTTTGCAGTATCCAGCATGGTAGATTTTCCGAAAGGGATGTGTGCCAATGTTTGTTGCTTTTTGTCTGTACAATGTACATTCAAACGTAAAGTACCTGTAAAGCAAGTATACGATAATGACACGGCCACTTTCTATTTTGCCGTGGGTCCGCGACCCGCATGTTAGTGCTGTTAGATTATACACACGCTATCAATTGACGCAGGTCTCCTCTCGTCGCGTGAAAACTTTTTGGAACACTTCCTTTAATCCAGGTGTGCCTGCATGATGCAAATATGACTAACTATATCGTACAATGCTTATGTGGTCAACGCATTCAATCTGTTACAATATATTTATTGATACACCTTCCTTAGAAATTATGTGCATATTATGGCCATTTGCGCATGCATACCGATGTCACATGACCCATTCTCCGGCGAGGAATTTGGTTTCTCAATCGCGATTGCCTTATTAGCACAAACTGCAAAAGAGGTCCAACCGCAGTTGTGAAATTTGATACTGAGAGAGCCTTTATTCCCATTGCGATCAGTGCAGTGTTCGTATGACAGCCATGCATATTGCATGACGGCTACTCAAATGAACATGGTGCACTTACAGGCATACACGAGTGATTCGAGCTACAGTCCGCAAAGACTGTCTGCATGTGTCAATTGCTGAGAGTGCAAACTGTGCGCGCAATAACGGAACTTGACGGAACCATGGAAATGCTGCCACAATAAAGGTTTTTGTGTATCTGCAGTGTACACTGTTCTCGTTCTGTGTTCGCGCAGCTATGACAATCTACAAACGTCATACTACGTATAGGGATCACATTTCAAGAAAATAAAGGTAATGAAAACAATTAAAAACCGTTTAAAACGCTCCACAAGCACGGCCTACCCACCATAAGCCACGAGTGAGCTGCGGATTGCTAGCAGACATGTTGGATTATTTTTGGATTGGTACGATGCGCCTGGCGAACAGATGGTAATCACTGCAGCCAACAAAATTGTCCGCACTATGATTTCTTCACTCACACTACTTATTCAAATCAATCAAACTATAAGACGTAGTTTTAAAGAAAATGTAATATTTTAATAATTTTGTTCCAATAATTGTCACAGTTGCAAAGTGTATACATTTTTTTTCTAATTGCGTTTTTCTACAAAACCCAGACGGCGCTACCACCGCTTTCGAATTGCTGTCCCCATTGGCTCTATGAACAAGTGAACGGCCTGACTCGGGTTCGAGCCCCACTAGCTTTTTTTCTAATTTCGCGCGATGTGATAAAAAACACCAGCGGTGGCGGGCAACTATGTCGCTGCGCAAGACCCTAGTTGGGATCTCATAACAGCTTTCACTGTAAAAGTCACGCTGTGTGCTCGTCTAAATGTTTTACGTATCCTTTTAACCAGCCCACTGTGTGCGGAACTTTACCCACAGACTGGACGGTGATAAGTTTAAGTCAGGTAACCCGCAATGTCATCTCAATTACCGACCCATTTTATGAACTAGGGTGTCTTGCAAAATCCTTGGACCTGTCATAGATACTAATCTCGTTTTCTTTATTTATTCGGACTCTTCTTTTAATCCATTTCCGCATGGGCTTCACAAATCAAGGCTTGCAAATGCTGCCAATATCGTTGGTCAAAAAATTTTATCTTTCTTAGACACAGACCAAGTATAGCGACAATACTTTTCTGTTTTGTTAGAGCCTTTGACAAGGTCTGTCTCATTGTAACCTTACTCTCAAGCTCTGTACTCTTAACCTTCCCTATAAAATTCTCATTTTTATAGAATGTTCGCTTACTAATTGTACTCAATTCGTAACGGCTAATGTTGCTACATCCCCGCGTTGTGACGAAATATCAGACGTCCCCCCGCAAGGGCGTCTGTTCAAGCAGGCATTTGGAGTGTGGCAACAAGACGGTCTCGAGCCAATGGGGGGTTTCGACTCTCTCCCACGCGTTGCCGTGTGTTGCTTAGCCGTGCCCGAGAAAAACGGAGCCGGGGCTTGAGCTGACACTGTATGATTGGACTTTTAAGGCCCCCTAGCTGAGGCAACACACCCCTTTGGCCCTGCCTCACGTAGACGGCACGCCTGGGCTGACCTGAAGCCAGGCAGACCCACCCAGGGGAGACCGACTGTCGCCTCGTCCTGGCTCTATATCTCTCCACTTTCAAAGTGAATTTTCTTTTCTTGGGGACCTTCGACGCAAAAATTTTCGTCTGTGTGCGTGTCGGTGGTCTTGTATGTTCGCCGAAACGACACCGAAACGGCCAAAACCAAACGTCATTCACAGCACCCATCAATATTGCTCATGTTTGAGAGTTAATACTTGTGCGATTGTCAATTAAAAAGCAATCATTGCGCATGCATGAGGCACAATACCAACACGTAAATATTCTGTATGACTCTCTTCATAATATAAAAGGGATACATAAGCAATTGTAAGGACCGTAGCGTTCATCATGCTGCTTTGATAATGCAACGCTTGCTCGAAAAGGCAACTGTTTCTAAAGCTTTGCTAAGACGACACACTAGTGGCACTTACCCATCGCCTTGCGTTATACACGTTGTCGCCTCCGAGACGGGCGCGCACGCCACGCGCTTTGATTCTTGAGATACCTGCCCGATAGCGTTCATGTCTCACGTGCAACGAGACTGGACGCGCTCGTTCGCCTCCGCTGCACGCGTCGAGACACTCTAACGCAGAGCCCCCAGAATACCACTCACCAATTATTTTGCGCAGAACACCAAATAAACGTTTTGTTTGCTCTCTCCAGGCGCAAGAATATCGTCTTTCGACGAAACTTGCAGTGAAACAAAGAGATACGGGGCATTTCCTTTTCTATTCTATATCTTTTGTACCTATGATGTGGTCTTATACATTCTGGTTACTTCATTTTTGAGGCGGAGAAAGTTAACCCTAGAAATATAACTTGCCTTGCTCAGAACCACAGGGTTGTAGTAGCATTGTATGGCAAACGTGTGTATATGTTCCCCAGTTGGACTCTTGTGGGTGGCCAGCATTGCTGCCAAACAATCATTTATCTCTATAAAAAAACTACCTTTTTTGCAATGATTCGTCTCGTAAAAGAAGCCGCACCGAAGCAAAGGCAATTTGTGACCAAAGCAAGTGAATACACGAACTTTCTTTATTGTACCATCTTTGTCTCAGGCCAGAGTGATGGACACGGAAGCAATTTCAATCGCAAAAACAACCAAAAGATGCATCGGAAGTAACTACAGTGCCAAAAAAAGATGAATTCAGGAGATTCAATTGAGGTTGAAAAAAGAAACAAAGTGAGCAAATCAGACATCTAGGAAAAAATTTACAGCGTGATGTCCGTGTTACAGCTCATCGATCCTTCAGTAGCACTCGAGGTGTAACATCCGAGAATGAACGGCTCAAGTGCACCGACGCAGAAATTAAGGAAACTGTAGCGGATCAAGGTGTTCTTGCCGCACAAGCAATTTTCATCCGTAGAGAAAGAAGGAAATTCGCACAAAGAGCTTAGTACTAACCTTCGCAAGCATGATTTTTCCTACAGCAGTTAGAGTAGCATACCTCTACCTGCATGTGAGGCCTTACATACCATATCCTCGCAGGTGCTTTCGGTGCCAGAACTTCGGGCCCTGGTCTCACTCGTGCGTGGTATTCCGATTTGCGTGAAATGCGGGCGGAATAAACATGTTAATGGCGAGTGCAGCAATGTTTTGAGCTTGAACTGCAAGGGGTGCTATGCAGCTCATTCACGCTCCTGCCTAGAATGGCAAAAAGAATAGGTCATACTTACACTGAAAACGAAAGAAAACATACCATATCAAGAAGCACTCAAGCGATTCGCGTTTGCTCAAAAGGGCCCCTAGACTGAAGCGGTACAGAGGGGGAAGGCACCACCGACGGTCTCCGTAGGCACACGGACCGAACTCCAGGACCTAGTGACCGCAGTCCATCACCCAGACACAAGCGCGAAGGAGGCACCAAGTGCGTTTTTTTTTTCAGGGAGTCCCCACATCCTCGACCATTTCTGGTGTCAGCCAACCTAATTTCAAGACAAAAGAGGCCGCAACGCCGGTGCCAAGTAGCTAGCCTCCTTTGAAGAGGCTAGAATCCTCACCGGGTACAAGGAGTGTTGAGCACTCTGGTGTTGCAGATTCTATGGACGTGTGTCTGCCAGATACTGAAAGCCTGAGAGACCCTGCTTCAACCAGCAGGATTATCAGGCAGCCAATCATCCCTCCCTGCAAAAGACAGAAAACACAGTTTGGGCTTCAGAAAAAAAAAAGAAGTGATGGAGCACAAAAATAGCATCGCTTTTTAGCTTACGCACAACCATCTCGAGGTGCTAAATCTCATATACATTCTCTCAAATAGCGGCATACATTATTCATTGGAACTGTTGAGACATGACACGAAACTTAAACGACGTTAGGGACATAATACAAGCTTCTCTTCAGTAGCTCTATGCTTCCAGGAAAGGAACTTGTGACCAAAAACACCAGAATATTAAAAGATTACACTGTCATACACCGTGACCGGTCGTCAGGCTGCGTCGCCAGCGTTTTTCAAAGTGGTACAGTAGTAACTTAACTTTTCATTAGCAGCTTTATTTAAACGGCTGCAGTCACAGTTTTATCACATAAAACTATCAATATTTGCCCCTTACACATTCCATCCCGTACACATTTTACCGTAAAAGATCAAGAATTGATTGCAGAACAGCTACCTAAACAATCTTTATTGACAGGAAATTTTAATGCGCACAACATACTATGGCTTAGTGTAAAGACGGGCATTAGAGGGCAGGTAGTTGAAGATTTTATTCTCACTGATAATGTGTGCAATTTATACGCTGTATCACTGACATACTGCTTTAGGCACAGGAAAAATGACTTGCTTGGATTGTGCAGTGAGCTCCAGCTGACTGTTTTCTGATTTTACATGCGAAACAATAAACAACCTTTACGGTAGTGACAATTTACCGTTTTTTGTAAAACTAACATCTCCACTTTGAACCGTATGCTCCCGACCACAGCGTTAGAAGCTTCGCCTAGGTACCTGGCCTTTGTTTAAACAGAAAGCTAATCTACAGGAAGAATTCACTGAACACCTAACAATGGATAAAATAAAAGGCACGTGTACTGCTTGCATACTCTCTGTGACAGAGAAAGCTATGCCCCGGAATTCAAGACTGGCGAAAAAAAAAAAAAACTAGAGCCATGGTGGATCCATGAGTGTGCAAAAGAAAAAAACTGCAAAATAAAGCATGGTGCAACTTCCGCAGGTACCCCACGTGCTACAAACTCCTCGCATTCAAACAAGGTAAAACCGGAGCACGATATAATTGTAAAGATGTAGCAAAATATTCTGGCGGAGGTACATATCTACAATTAACAGCACAAACACATTCAAGAAAGTGTGAAACAAGGTTAGGAAATTCAGCGGTGACTACTCATCATAGTTACAGACCCAGCCACACAGACATCTCCAGAGGAGCAGGCGGACAATTTAGGCGAACATTTTTACATCATATCCAGTTCTGCTAATTACACACAACAATTCCTAACAAACAAACAGGCAGCCGAAAACAGAAACTACCAGTAACCCGTGGCCTAGATAAGCCGTGCAACGCTTCTTTGACACTTCGCTTTCAGCGAAAAAAAGAAGACAGCAGTCGAGCAAGACAGCATTCATTACGCAATGCTCGCGCACCTGTCGCAAGCTGCCGCGCAAGCATTATTGAAGTTCTTTAACTATATTTAGAAAAATAGAAGAATGCCCACAAAATCGAAAATGACAACCATTGCGCTACTTCTAAATGCTGGAGAACAACTCACTTCACCGGGCAGCTTATAAGCCCATAGCACTTACAAGCTGCATGGCGAAATCTCACAAGAGCATAATGAACATCGGACTAACATACAGCACTCAAATAGATAATTTACTAGATGACCATCAGTGTAGGTATAGGAGAGGCCATTCAACAATCGATCATCTTGATCGCCTCCAACGCACAGTGCATAAGGCCTTCTTCCATAGGCATCACTGCTTAGCAGTGTTTTTTGACCCAGAGAAGGCCTTCGACACCACATGGAGGTACGGTATAATGAAAGACCTGAAAATATAATATCATGCAGCAGAATGCCTAATTGCCTTTCTGATTTCATATCAAACCAAAACTTTCAAGTATGGTTGGGTTCAGTGTTCACGTGTTTTTGTTTAAGAGAACGGTGTGCCGCAGGGCTGCGCGTTAAGCACTACACTCTTCGTAGTGAAAATGTATTCGGTTAATGATGTAATCCCACCCTCACACATGCACTCAATATATGTTGACGATCCTCAAATAGCATGTTGGGCTTCAAGTATGTCCTCACGTGAAAGGCAGCTGCAGCTAATTATCAACAAGCTGACCAAATGGAGAGATCGAAACGGCTTTCGCTTTTCTACTCAAAAAAACCGTTGCCATACTTCTTTTCGCAAAAGCGTGGCTTGTATTCGGATCCTCTTCCTGAAACAAACAATAGCGTACTACCACACAAACGAGAACATTAGCTTCTGAGTCTAGTCCTTGACAGCAAACTGAAGTTCGTTTCCCACATGAGTAACACAAAAAGGAAGGCAAACAAGGCGATTAATGCCTTGAAAATGCTATCGTTAAAACACTGGGGCGCCACTCGAGTCTGCCTTTTACGCATGAACCACTCAACTGTGCACAGCCTACTTGACTACGGTAGCGTTATTTATGGGTCAACCAGAAAAGCTTACCTCACACGCATTGACCCAATACATTTTCATGGATTGCTCTTGGTGACTGGGGCGTATAGAACTTCACCCGTCCAGAGCTTGTATGCTGAAAGCAACGAGCTTTCCCTGGAACAAAGACGAGCACTGCTTACTGTATCCTATGTATTAACAAGCCCATCAAAACCAAGCCACATGTGTCACACTATTGTTTCTCAGATCGGCACCAATATACAATACAACACCATACAGCACATAATAGGACGACTTCTCTTGCGTTTTGAAGAAATATGTCTAGAATATAAGATACCGAATGAGGCACTAAGCGTTCTGCGAACACCGGAAAAACTGGCTCCATGGTTGGACTTCTTGTACTACACTCACTTTGCCTTAACTCATTTAATGAAAAATTAAACTCCACGGGAACAAATTGTTCAGGATTTCCCAGCTGTACAAGAAAAATATAACACACATTCTGAATACTAAACTGATGCTTCAAAAGAACAGGAACATAAAGGAACTGCCATCATATCAACACATTGAGAAACATAATTAAAACGGCCACCATTTGTATCGGTCTTTGAAGCAGAAGTATAAGCTCTTTTGATTGCTCTTGAAGAGTTTTTATCTGGAAATCGCGAAAAAGTTGTCATGTAGACTAGCTTCCATAGCGAAACAAAAGCCCTGCATTCTAGGTTGGAAAGCGAACCGTTTCTTACAGACATTTTACAGATGCTAGAAACAGCTGAGAAAATGGAAGACAATCTCTCTCGTATGGATGCCGAGCCTAGTGGACATCTTAGGAAACGAAAAGGCTGGTAGGCTAGCAACAAGGGCAAGTCATCAAAGTGCTGCAAAAGTAAAGGTACCATTCAGAGACTTATTTTGAGAGATCTTGTACAGACTTTCGGGCAAAATTGCAAGAATAGTGGCAGCCTCAAGTGCATAACTAGCTTCAAAGCATCAAGTCTATTCTAAAAGAATGGACGTCATGCTATTACCAAAAGCGCTTCATTAAAGTAATGCTATGCCACCTGTGGATAGTTCATGCTGATCTAGCCCACAACTTTTGCTGCGCGGAGAAGATCAGCCATAATGCGTAAATCGCAAAGAACCTCTGACTATCAAGTATATTTGAATAACATGCCCCGTTTTCGAAAAAGAAGACACGCTTATTTTGAACAATTATACTGAACAGAAACACCTTAACACCAAATGCTATAAAAAATGCAATCATCCCTCCAGAGGACGTTTTTCGGTTTCTAGGGGCCGCAGGCCTTTTGAACAAATTGTAAGGAAAAATTCATTTTTCTTCAACATTTCAACCCTTTCACCAAAAATTACCTAGTGTCTGGCTCATCAATGCCATTGTTGATTTGGCGCCATAAAACCCAACATAACTAAGTATCGGACGTTCCTGTAGGCTCTGCCTTCGGCCCATTGTTATTTCTATTTCACATCAATGCGTTACGTGACATTCATTATTAGTTGCACTATATTATTTGCTATCGATTATGTTTTATACTACAAAAAAGTAACAGCTTAGCCGCAAATGCCAAGAAATGAACGCGACAGCAACAACTTCGAAGTTCACGTGATGAATGGCAAGCAGATCAAAGCGTGCTCCACGTTTTGCACGGACAAACGAAACGTACTCATAGGTACAGACGAGCGAGAATAAGCGTCCGAGTTGTCACTTCGCTGTCTTGAAAGCGGGCCCTTTTTGAAAACGAAGAGCGTGCAACGAATGCAGTGACCTTTGTGCACCCTGTAACTACAAGAGAATCGTTTCAGTGAAAGACCAAGGCGTACGATTATCTCCAGTGCGGGATGAGCACGTGCGCGTGTTAGCACCTCCTCTCCGTGGGGCACATTGTGCCTGAGAGGTGAGAGCACGCGCCGCTGTGTCTTAACGATCTGGCGACGGGCGCTCACTGCAGTATCTCGCTGATAATGCCGAAAGCACGACAATTCTCCCGAGAAGCTCATCACCAGCGATAAAATGATATATATCAATAGCTTTGTCCTTTCAACGTTGAAGGATGTGCTCCTTCATGGCTATGTGGCTAACGCCTTGCACTCATAAGCTGGAGGTCGGACGTTCAATTCGGCACGCTGAAATCTTTTTCTGCATTATTTTTCATTTTTAAGATTTCATATATTCAGATACATATACATATGCAGTGAATGACGGCGACCCCGACGTTGGTGGCAAAATCCAACCGAGAGGGTTCATATAAATGCTATCGCAATGTCAGCCAATCAGCTTAATAACACTATTCTTTAATCAGACCTAGATAGCATGCTATTTGTGTGCTCACAATGACCAGTGCTTCTAAATCCTACTAGAGACAAAATCTTGCATTGGTCGCACCGCTTTGACTCATCCTGATTTTTCGGCTGTGTTATCAACATCAACCTCAGCACGTAACATCAAATAAATACCTCGAAAATCAGCGCATCACTATCCTTTGGGTATGCGCTCAATAACTACACTAATATAAACCAATAGATTTGTCGGATGCACGTGAGAATTTTTTTTTAAATCTCAATGACATTTCAATTATTACTCTAAAAAGCACTAATTAGACATACCCACACTCGAGTATGATTCTTCTCTTTGGGACCCCGGTCAAAAGAACATCAGCAGAATTCAATGACCCTGTTTAAAATCCTTCAGAAATTTTTGGATATTCCCACTATTTCTGCACAGCTTGCATTTCACGGATGAAGTCACACCTAGGACTAAAAGATTCAAACTTTGAAGAAAATTTTCATGTCTGCCTTTTTCGAAACATCAAACAGAAACTCAACTCAGGCCTTCATACATGTCATGATGGGTTGACCTGAAGTTCAGTATAAAGATTTGATTTCAGATTCCTTTTTGTCTAGAGCCACTCCGTCAGAAACCACTTTCCCTTCTCAACCGTCTGCACGGAGGACCCCTCATCGTTCAAGACAGCGCTAACGATTTTAGTGCAGTGTAAACACGTGTTCTCAATAACCTGTTGTACTGGTATTTTATTATTTTGAATTTTTGTTGTTTTTGTATTACCCACCTCCTCTTAGCTCTTCATTGCGCCCTTAGGGCAAAATAAATAAATAAGTACTTAATACGACAGTACATGCACGACAAGGTACGCAAGAAACGGAGCATCTTTTAATTAATGTGTATATATACCCCCTGGTGCAGTTTAGAACGCTGACTGACCTGAAGCCATAAATTTTAGGCAAATCAACGGAAAGGCGAACAGGTGGATGATAGAAAAATAATTTGCAGACCCCACGCACAGTGGGAATTGATGATATACGAATGATGAAGGCTGATAGGTCACTCTAAAATCAGCACAAAGTTACGAGGTGGACGTAAAATATGTCGTAGAGGTCTTCGTCATCATGATTATTATGTTCGCACACGTTATTTACATTTTTCATCTATTTACGTCACGTGATACAAAATTTGGTATATGTGGAGCTAGTGAAACAGACGCAAGCGAGCTGTGAGCGTAGCAAGTACTCATGTTTTACACGGCACGCTTGTCTTGGTTATAGTGTTTAGGCGTGTCATTTAACTTTGTTATCCATTCGTTATCCATTCGAAGCACCCGATACCCCATTTGGTATACGTGAGACTATCGAAATGGCCGCGAGCGCATCATGAGTGTGATATGTTGCAATGTTCTCACATCACATGGATGTCATTATTTTCAAGTTTGCAGCAGTCATACACTTTCGTCATTCATTTAAGTCACGTAACACAAAATTTTGTATATATGAAGCTAGCGAAACGATCACGACCGCACTATGAGCATAGCATGTAGCCGTGTTACATGGCACGCTTGTCATGATTATCAAGTTTGGATGTGTCCTTTATCATTGCCACTCGTTCGCGTCACATAATACCAACTTTCGTACACGTGAAGCTAGCGAAACAGCCGCTAGTGTATCATCAGTGTGGCATGCAGTCAAGTTTTAACATGACACGCATTTCATGACTATCATGTTTGTACCCAGGCAGGTACCTTTGTCATGCATTCACGTCCCATAATAAAGAAACCTGATATATGTGAAGACAGCATAACGACCGCTAGCACACCATGAGTGTACCTTGTACTCATGACTCGTGACTTACATGACGTGCATATCTGATTTCAATGTTGGGGTCGGTCACTCGCGTTCGGCATGAAGTCATGTCAAACCATACCGGCTTTTAAAGATGTCATGTGAACAAACCGTCCGCATGAGCAGCAAGACTATGAAATGTAATTCATGATATTGATGGCATGCATATCAAGATATTCAACTTATGACTATGCAATTATGCCTGCCATACAGTCATGTAATGCCATACCAAATTTTGTATCAATACAATAAATGAAACGGCCAGGACAGCGAAAGTCGTAGGCGGCCAGATAGATAGATAGATAGATAGATAGATTGATAGATAGATAGATAGATAGATAGATAGATAGATAGATAGATAGATAGATAGATAGATAGATAGATAGATAGATAGATAGATAGATAGATAGATAGATAGATAGATAGATAGATAGATAGATAGATAGATAGATAGATAGATACGCTCAAAGTCACCGAAGTTCGCTAAGAAATGCTTCACACTTATAACTTGGAGTATATTCCGGAAGGAAATCCTGATAGGATGTGAAGCAGCAGCATTGCGCACAGGTGTCTTTATAGGTTGAACTGCACTGACATGGTGGCAGCGGTGATTACTGGAAGATTTGTTTGAAGTGATGACTCGCCTAAATGTTGTAGGTGACACATACAGACGTGTTTCAACGCGAAAGTTAGGCGCGCATCAAGTTTATTGGGCGTGAACTGACGAGTTGGTGATGAGCGAGTCATGGTCGCGGCAGTTGTTGCGGCGAACAGACGAGGCGGCAGCTGCTGGTGCTGCAGTGAGCGAGAAAGTGACGTCAGCGCGCACTGCGAGGGCAGCGTGACGTCAACGCACAGTAGCAGTATGAGCTTCTTGGCAACGTCCCAACACCTGCGGCTCGCAGCGCATTTATATGGAGAGGCAGCGTTACACAGGCTTGTCAAAGAGCTGGTTCACATCTAAAAAGCAAAAATGAGTGCCACATATATGAACGAAAAGTAAGCAGAAGGCAAAACATCAAGCAGAAAAACTAAGATTTTTCATCAATAAAGCACGGAAAGTTAGCCTGTGTATTCAATTTCGTTGACATGGAAGTAATTGCAATGATAATAATCTAGCAGTGTTAGAACGTGACGCAGAGTTATTACTAGCAAAACAACGATTGTAAATGCTTATACACTTTTTTTTGTTGGCTTGCTCAATGGCGTCACTGTCAATATTGGCGATGCGATTTCATATCACACTTCCATAGTCAAGTTGAGGAAGACATATTGCGAGTTAATATTTGTGGAAGGCTGTAGGAAAACTCAATTCTCGAGCGATTCAGCGAACACAACCGAGAAAACGACGGCCACGCATTGCATAATACTAAATCACTGAAGATTTTAACCATCAATAAGTAAGTCGACAACATGCTTCGACGCGATGTTATTCGACCATCTAAAAGCCTCTGGTCGTCTCCTGTCATTCTGAATGGGGAGTAAGGCGGTTCTGTGTGGTTCTGCCTGGACTATCGACACCTCAGCATGATCACTCGTAAGAATGTCGACCCACTACCACGAATAGATAACGTAATTGACAGCCAGCAAGGAAAATAATTGTTTTTATTCCTCGATTTGAGCTCAGGGTACTGGCAAGTACCTATAACTGACAACGCTAGACCGAAGACCCTCTTTGTCACGCCCGATAGCTTTTACGATTGAACATCATGCCGTTTGGGCTGTGAAATGCGGCAACCACCTTTGAGCGCATGATGAACATCATTCTGGGCGACCTGAAATGGCACGCCTGCGTGTGCTACCTCGATGACATCGTCGTTTTCGCTCCGGACTCCTACATGCTTCTTCAATGCCTGCGGCATGTTTTTGACGCGTCTGAGTGGCACCAGTTTGACATGAACCTCAAGGAGGGCCGATTTTCAGCCTATCATACTCGTCTACGTAGCGTCCAAGGATGGTATTCTCCCCGATCCAAGAAAGCTTCGGGCCGTGACCAAGATTCCCAAGCCGACATTTTTCAAACAACTGCCCAGTTTCTTAAGACTGTGTTCCAACTTTTGTCGGTTCATTTAAATTTCGTGACTATCATGTCACCTCCGATGTAGCTCCTCGGAAGTAACGGGCTTCTTCATTTGAATTCATCCCCGTGCGACGATGCTTTCACAACGCTCCGTCGTTTGTTGATGTCGCCTACCGTACTCCGTCATTAAGACACTATGGCCTCTACGGACGCCAGTGGTGTCGGCTTTGGCACTGTCCTTGCGCAGCGCAAACCAATTTTCCCGGAGTATGTCGTGGCGTATGCAAGCCGTACGCTTACAAAAGCCGAGACCAATTACAGCGTCATGGGAAAAGGATGTCGGGCAATTATCTGGGCTCTTACGAAGTTTCGACCTTATTGTATGGTCGCCCGTTTGATATCGTCACCGACTATCACTCCCTATGCTGGTTGTCGTCATTGAAGACTCTCTGAGGACGTCTCGTCCGTTGGGCACTTCGCCTGAAAGACTACGACATCAGTTTGCGGTAGCACAACGGATGGCACCGTGCTGATGCTGACGCCCTGTCACGCTCTTCCTTGACTGACGACAATATCCACAGGTTAGCGTATATCCTTGCCGTTTCTTCAATCAACATTAATAGGAACTCTAAGAACAGCGCAGAAATCAGTGGATTGCCACAATTATTGACTTGCTGACTGACACATTCACTTCATCCACTCTCGCGTTGCGTCGTTAAGCCCACCATGTCGCCGTTAATGACGACCTCCTTCATCGACGCAAGTGCATTGTTGACGGCCGGCAGTGGCTATCAGTCACACCCCGCCGTCGGCCCTCTGACAAATATGAGTCGCTCCACTCTTATCCGCAATGTCTGCACTCCGGGGTATCGAAGACTCACCACCGTATTCGCCAATGGTACTTTCGGCGAGGAAGGTACCTGTACGTCCAAAAATCTGTTCACACCTGCATAGATTTTCAGAACTGCGAATCTTCAATGAACCTGTCGCTGGCAGGTCTCCAACCTCAACCTTGACCTGCCCCGCCATTTGAGCTCGTTGGCATCTTTCTACTTAGGCCACTTTTGCTGACGTCTGCTTGTAACCGCTAGGTAATCGCCGCTGTAGACCACTTCACCATATACGCCGAAACCGCCATCCTCTCCGCGGCTACAATGAGTGATGTGGTCTCCTTCCTGCTCCAGTGATTCATGCTGGGACCTGGTCCACCCCAGGAACTGTTCAGTGATCTAGGCCGTGTCTTCTTGTCCGCAGTAGTCGAAGCGTGCAACGTTGTGCATCATAAAGCTGCTGCTTACCACCCGCAGAAGAATAGCCTTACCGAACGCTTCAACCGTATACGCTCAGCGACAGGCTCTTCATGTACTAGGTTGCTACCGATTACACAATTCGGAATGTTGTTTTTCTGTTCCTCACCTACGCATATATTACCGCCCCTCAGAGTACTACTAGTTTTTCACTTTTATTAATATATGGAAGGCACCCATCGCACACCATCGTAGGAATACTTCCATACAAGCCAGATTGGTCTGAATGTGTGTCTATTTCTGCCACAGCCAGGCTTGCTTGAAGGTGTTAAGAGCTTGCAAAGACCTTCACAACACATGATAAAGAGCAGCATAACAGCATTTGCGCTGACACCAGCGCTACTGTGCCCACGTTTCTTTCTAGAGCACTCGTTTGACTCTTAATCCCTATCTTTGCAACTTCGCTATCTTCAAACCTACTGCCCGAATACGAAGGCCACTACCATGTAGTTAAACGCACTTTCGCTGTAAACTACAAAATGAAATAATTCGAACATTTTCGGACATGCGCCGTTGATGGCGCAACATCGTCAACGCGAAGAACCTCAAGGCCTACCTTGAAACTGTCATAGTACCCAGCTGTTAGATCACCAGGCGGCTCGCTTATTGTACCCGGGCTAAATGTAGCGAAGGCTTGCAAAAGTAGGTTGTCCTGCCTAGCACCGTCTAGTGGTTCGCCCTCTTCATAGGAAAAAGAGCCGCTCGGGCAGAAAGTTAGTCTCCGCCTTGACTGTCGCTTTCGGGCATCATCGACGAGAGCCTGCCAACCCTATTGCAAAATCCAGCGCTACTGGGTACCAGGGTCCAGCGCCAATGCCTGTTTATCGGCCCAGTATGGCAGTGGTACCAGCGCCATCCAGCGCAGGTACTGAGACGCTGTAGCGGCAGGTCCTAGCACTCGGCGCAAAATGGCTTCCCAGGGATAAAACTGGGACGCCTATTCACCATAAATAAATAAATAAATAATTAAGTGAATAAATAAGTAAAATAACCCGCATTCACAATAAAAATAAAAAAATAAAAACATTGTTTGACGGGAGTTGAACTTGCTACCTCCTGATCTTCGACCGAGTACGCTGCTTACTACGCCACGCCAAAACAATCTTGTGGGAGTTGTAAAACGACTATGTATCCGAAGAACGTGCTGTTCAACATGCTTACGAGTCGCACAGTCAAGACTGACACGATATTCGTTTCCAAATAACAATTGCGTTTTGATCCGACAGTGGCGAACGGCCTCCGGGCACCGATTGACGTGCAGATATTAACAAGAGCGCAAAGTTTTTGAAGCATCTACATCTTAACAACTCTGAAAAATCTCGAATTGACTGAAGGAGCAGCCACAGATTGTCAGCTGTTGCGGCCGATAGTCTTTTTTCATTTGATAGCCGTTTCTAGCAACTAGTCAACAAATGTTGATGACTTACATGTCTTGTTTGGTAGATATCCACGCACACGAGTGAATACTGAGTACTTTTCTTTCGCGCAAGTGACAATGTAGCACTATACAGTGGGCGTGTCAGTGTACACATTTGCAGTTATATTGATACCTGAAACTAAGAAACCACCGAAGAAATGACTAATGCAATCCGCTGAAAAAGTATGCCCGTAGGTTAGTTCACTAACGCGTACCTAATCGCAAACTCGAAATTGCGTGTTCTTACATACGGGTCAGAGAAGTACCGGCTCCGGCACTCAGAAGGAAGCTTTCGGTGACAGCCTACGTTGCTGAAAGCAGGACACGTCGATCGTCGCCGCTCCTTGTGCGGGCACCGCACACGCGGACAAATGGTCGATTTAGGCTCAGGAATGTCTTAACTGTACTTTACAGTCATTTTCCGCTTTAGATTCATGCCTACTTAAAGTAAAAAGCGCTGGCAGCAGGTACACCGACACGGGCGGCACGATAGGCCTCGCTAACATGGGGCACTAGGTAAGCCTGCTTTCGAAGCAGCTGAGTTGCGATGCTTGAAGTTTCTGCATCTGAGCTTCGCAATGTATCTAGCTGTTACCTAATATGTACCTGAAGTAAGTGGAAGGTCAATCAATGCCAGATATGCCTTTACGGAGTGGCGCTGAGGAGCGACAGCTGTTTTTCTGGCCTCTGCTCGCAGTAAACAGCGGGCGTGCCAGTGTACACATATATGCAGTTATATCAGTACCGACAATTAAAAAAAAACACCCATAGCAATACCAATTCAATCCACTGAAAACGTATGCCAGAGAGTCAGTTCACGAAGGCGTATTCAACAACTGAAAATTGCGTGTTACATATCAGTCGGAGAAGTACCGGCTTAATACGTCCAGCAGCAATTGGTGACAGCCTGCGCATCTGGAAGCACGACGATCGATCGTCAGCGCTCCTTCAGCGAACATCGACACAAGACAAAATAGTTCAATTAGGTTCATGGATGTCTAAACTATACTTTACAGTTATTCTCACACTCTAAAGTTGTGTGTACACGAAGCAAGAAGCGCCGGTAACATATATACCAACGCGGCTGGCATGACATGTTTAATGCTCCTTGGGCCGGGCACTGGGTAAGACCGCTTACGTACGCTCGATATCTGCTAAAAAATTACGTATGCTCGGTATCTGTTAAGGTAGCATATCTCCCTGCCGTCGAATCAAGCGTTTTATATTGCCGGGAACCATGCATTGGCTTTGTTTATTTGTGTTTTGCTTTTTCGGCCTGGCTGCGCCGGCCTGTGCTATCACTGTTTTCACAACGTTTCGAACAAACGCTATCACGGCGCTTCAAACAAACGCTATCGAACAGCGTTTTGAGCGTTCCGAACAAACAGCGTTTCGAACAAACGCTATCACAGCCTTCTCGATACAATTCGACTATTCGAGAAACGCTCGCGCCGAGGGGTATAAATTCCCGCACAGCCGATGCCACGACATTCGATCGCCGACGCTCACTAGAGTGCACGTCGTTTTGCCGACCGCTGCTTAGCCGCCTGTGTATTCTTTCAGTTGTTAGGGGAGCATAAGCTCGCTCTAATAAATACGTTTTCCTTATAGACAACTGCGTCTTTTGCTGCGTGACATCTGGTGGAGGTGCGGGGTACATGAACCCTAAGCCGTTGCCAAGCCGACAAGCAAGCCCAACACGACAAGCACGCCCAATTCGTGTCAGCCGCCGACAGCAAGGCCTTCAGCCAGAGTTTGAACTGCTCCCACATAAAAAGAGGAAAGAAGACGTAAAAACCACGATGATCAACGCAGGCACCATCACCAGCGCTACCAACCCTCCCGTCTTTCTGCAACAACCTCGTGAGCCCCCATAATTCCGAGGATCTCCTGGTGAAGACCCGGAAGAGTGGCTGGAGAAGCTGGAGCGCATCCGCATCTTTAACAGGTGGGATGACGAAGAAACGTTTCGTCATGTCTTCTTCTATTTGGAGGATGCAGCTCGAACGTGGTTTGAGAACCATGAAGACTCCCTAACCGACTGGGCTGTCTTTAAGAGCGAATTCCTCAAAACATTCGCTACGGTTGTGCGGAAAAAACGAGACGCCCTTTTGTTGGAGACGCGAATGCAACACCCTAACGAAAGTGTTGTACTGTTCGCTGAGGAGATGAAGATGCTGTTCCGGAGAGCTGACCCCGAAATGGCAGAAGAGAAGAAGGTGTGCTTTCTGATGCGGGGAGTTAAACAAGAGCTCTTCGCTGGACTCATCCGCAATCCCCCTAAGACCGTCGCTGAGTTCGTCACCGAGGCTTCGATGATTGAGAGGACCTTGGATATGCGTTCGCGGCAATACGATAGACCACTCAACACCCTTTCGGTGAACCTGGTAAACGCCCATGGATTGGCGACGGAAGACTTGCGGCAGACCATCCGCGCCGTCGTTCGCGAGGAACTGAGGAAATTGTTACCAGCAACGCCGCAGCCCCAAGTCGCCTCCCTCACTGACGTCGTCCGCGAGGAGGTTCAGCAAGCACTGGGGAATTCTACGCTGTCGGAAGCATCTTAAGAACCACAAGCGATGACCTACGCCGCTGCTGCTCGTCTACCCCGACCCGTCCCAACCCGTTATTAGGAGGCCCTGCCGTACCGCCGCCCAATGTCGCCCGCCCAACCCCCTGTAACCCGAAACCAGGCGCCCAGGAAGACCGAGGTGTGGCGAACGCCAGATAATCGTCCGCTGTGCTACCACTACGGAGAGGCCGACCACGTCTACCGCCGCTGCCAATACAAGAGGCTCGGTTTGCGTGGGTTCTCCGTCGACGCACCCCGCCTGCGAGCCGGCCAGCGCCCATTTGAGATCGAAGAATACCTGTCGAACACCAGCCGTGGACCATCCCATTTCGACCGTTCGCCGTCGCCCTACCCGTACCGATCCCCCAACCGTCGCAGCAATGCTGACTTCGCCCATGGAAGGTCCCCCAGCCCACTAGGGGGAAACAACAGCAACTTCTGGAGGTGAAGTTGCACAACGGCGAGAAAATGAAAACCCTCCAACGACGCAAGACCGTGATTCACGACATGCCCTCAGCCCGACTACCCGACGACACCCTGACGAGGCCCTCGAAAACGACGACAGCTGCGCTGCGCGACGCGTACCCGAAATGACGAAGCCTGCCGCTGAGAAGACGACGATAACGACGCATAAAGCCCGACCATCAATACGCGCAAGCCGCGATACGACGCCCCGACGCACCCGAAATTCGAGGAAAGCGCCATCCGACGTCCAGTTGTCCATCGACGGCCTTGACGTAGTCGCCCTCATCGACACGGGAGCCGACTACTCGGTCATGAGCGGGTCTTTCGCGTCCAAGCTAAAGAAAGTTACGACCAGATGGGACGGTCCCCACATACGCACAGCAGGAGGCCACCTCGTGACCCCAAGTGGAATGTGCACATCGCGCGTCACCACAGACGGCACTACGTACCCTGCTCCCGCGACGTAACTGCTCCCGCGACGTAATTCTCGGAATGGACTTTTTGACGGACAATGGCGCAATAATTGATCTGCAGACCAGGTCGATAACGTTTTCTTCCGATCACTCCACGACGCCGCAGCCGAACCTCGGACACCGTGCTGCTGTAAGGATCACCGACGATCACGTCACCCTGCCACCCCGCGCAAGCTTGATGATCGCCGTCTATTGTAAAGGTGCTGCTCCTGACGTCGACGCTATCATAGAGACTGACTAAAGGTTGCTTCTAGACCACGGTGTGTCTGTCGCAAGAGGCATTGCGCGGTTTAAGCAACGCAGATCCCACGTTTTGGTCACCAATTTCACCGAGGAGTACCAGCAACTAAACAAGGGCGCTGCAATTGCGTTCCTCGAAGAAACGCAAGAAGCGAGTCAAGTGATCGCGGTCGCCACTTTTGAACGCGCACGCGCATTTGCTTCCAAGCTGCCGTATCCTTTCGACGTGAACCCGGCGCTGTTGCAAAAAGATCGGAACAGATTACTGGAGTTGCTCCGTCGCTACAGCGAGTGTTTTAGATGCGGAAGCATCTTATACTCGCGCCTTGTAGTGCGCCGTCCGCACCGCTTCTCGAACATTCGACAGCTGACGCGCGCGCATGCGCCGTCGCGCCGTCGCCCACCATCTGTGCCGCGCGCGCTTCTCCTTCGAGAACATTCGACAGCTGACAGCGCATGCGCCGTCGCGCCGTCGCCATCTGTGCCGCGCGCGCGCTTCTCCTTCGAGAACATTCGACAGCTGACAGCGCATGCGCCGTCGCGCTGTATATATACTCAAGGTCGGCGCTCGCTCGCTCAGTTGCCGCTCGTCCGTTGGTTTGTACGGCGCGTCGACGTCCGAAGTCGCCGTGAAATGAATGCCAACGAATCCACAAACAGAATGATCGACGTCCCTAAGCCATCGTCCTCAAAGTTCGTCGCAATAAATAAAACACCGCCCTTTCGCATACGTGCCGTACGTGTTCACTCATTTAACACCCCATTTCACAACCACGTTAACCAATTTAGCCATCGACCCAAGTAAGTCGCAATTTAACACCCGTTAACCAATTTCCGCATCCTCCTCAGTGTTCCCCCGAGGGAAGCTGCGGGCAATTTTTTTTCCTCGAACTCGAAGTTACGGCAGACACCTTTGGCGAAGCACCGGATAATAACTGAAGATGGAGCCCGACCTACCAGACAGTCACCGTACCGCGTTTCTTCACACGAGCGCGAAGCCATCCGGACTCAAGTAGATGACATGCTCAGCGACGACATAATACAGCCATCGAAAAGTCAGTGGGCTGCGCCGGTTGTACTCATGAAGAAAAAAGATGGCACTTTAAGATTCTGCGTTGACTACCGGAGACTAAACAAAATCACCAAAAAGGACGTGTACCCCCTGCCACGAATCGACGACGCCCTCGACCACCTCTGCCACGTCAAGTACTTCTCATCCATGGATCTGAAGACCGGCTACTGGCAAATTGAAGTGGACGAGAGAGACCTAAAGGAGACTGCATTTATAACCCCGGGCGGTCTATACGAGTTCAAGGTGATGCCGTTTGGGCTGTGCACGGCGCCCGCAACGCTTCAGAGAGTCATGGACACTGTGCTAGCAGGCTGAAGTGGCACACTTGCCTCGTATACCTCGATGACGTTGTCGTATTCGCCCGGACTTTCGACGAACACCTCAGAAGGTTGAAATCTGTACTCGAGGCCATTCGTACGTCGGGGTTAACGCTGAAGCCTGAGAAGTGCCGTTTCGCGTAAGAGGAACGCAACTTCTTGGGTCACGTCGTGAACGCCGCGGGAGTCCTACCTGACCAGGCAAAAACATCAGCCATTGCGCACTTCCCAAGGCCGACGGATAAAAAGGGTGTGCGAAGGTTTCTCGGACTGTGCGCATACTACCGGCGCTTCGTCGCAAACTTCGCACGCATTGCAGAGCCACTCACGCGCCTGACGAAAGAAAGCACCCCTTTCAGCTGGGAAAGCGACCAAGAAAAGGCATTCTGCGAGCTGGAACAACGCCTGCAAAACCCGCCCGTGCTCATTCGTTTCGAAGAAAACGCCGAAACGGAAATGCACACGGACGACAGTGATATCGGTTTGGGTGCCGTCCTCGTCCAAAAGCAAAGCGGTTACGAAAAGGTAATCGCTTATGCAAGCCGTGGTCTGTCGAAGGAGGAGAGAAACTACTCTGGCTCCGAGAAAGAGTGCCTGGCTATCATATGGGTCATTTCAAAATTTCGCCCATACGTCAATGGTAGACCGTTTAAGGTTGTGACAGACCATCATGCGCTGTGTTGGCTCGCCAATTTGAATGACCCCTCTGGCCGTCTTGGGCGGTGGAGCTTGCGCCTGCAAGCGTTGGACGTTACAATATTCTACAAATCCGGCAGGAAACATGCCGACGCCCACTGCCTGTCCCGCGCCCCCGTCGACCCACCACCACAGGACTCCGATGAAGACAGCATGTTCTTTGGAGCCGTGACAGAAAGCGACCTAGCCGCCCAGCAGCGTGCCGACCCTGACCTCCGCGCCATGATCGACTACCTCGAAGGACGCAACGTCGCCGTGCCTAGGGCGTTCAAGCGCAACTTACCAGCGTTCATCCTCAAAAACTCTATCCTAGTGAAGAAGAATTTCAACCCCGGAACGAGAACGAATTATCTACTTGTCATCCCCGCAGGCCTTCGTGACGAAGTTTGAAAGCGTGCCACGACGACCCGTCTTCCGGACATCTCGGAACAGCTCACACGATTACAAAAATTAAGGCAAAATACTTCTGGCCCTTCAGCGAACTGGGAGCGCAGAGAAAACACAAAGGACGAAGCGAGGAACCACACAACACGAGCGCTGTGGTTCCTCGCTTCGTCCTTTGTGTTTTCTCTGCGCTCCCAGTTCGCTGAACGAAGAAAATGAATTACCAACTGGCCCACATTTTGATCCTTCTGCAATGTACTTCTGGCCCTGCCTTACATCCGATGTCACCCACTACGTCCGGAGCTGCCCTGACTGCCAGCGACGAAAAACACCACCGACGAGACCCGCCGGACTTCTGCAGCTGATTGCCGTCCCAACGAGGCCCTTCCAACAGATCGGGATGGACCTTCTCGGCCCGTTCCCTACATCCTGATCCGCGAACAAATGAATTGTCGTAGCGACAGACTACATGACGCGCTACGCAGAGACCACCGCTCTTTCGAGAAGAACTTCACAAGAAGTTGCAAAGTTCTTTATTAACCAAGTTGTGCTGCGACATGGAGCCCCTGAGGTCCTAATCACAGACCACGGAAAGACCTTCACCGCGGAGCTCATGCAAGGAATCTTACGCTACAGCAACGCGGATCACCGAAGAAAGACGGCGTACCACCCCCAAACGAACGGACTAACGGAACGGCTGAATAAGACAATCGCGGATATGCTGTCTATGTACGTCGACGTTGAACATAAGACGTGGGACGAAGTCCTCCCGTACGTCACGTTTGCGTACAACACGGATATCCAAGAGACCACGCAGATGACACCGTTCAAGCTCGTCTACGGAAGACGGCCGACTACGATGCTCGACGCCATGCTTCCGCACGTAGAAGACGACGACCTCAACGCCGACGTCCAAGGATACCTCCAACGTGCGGAGGAGGCCCGCCAGCTCGCTCGAGTTCGTATAACGGACCAGCAACTGGTGGATGCCAGACGCTACAATCTCCGACGCCGAGACGCCGAGTACCATCCTGGAGATCGTGTGTGGGTGTGGACTCCCATTCGACGACGTGGACTCAGTGAGAAACTTCTACGACGCTATTCCGCACCCTACCGGATTCTACGACGTGTTGGCGAACTAACGTACGAAGTGATCCCCGATGGTGATTCTCGTACATCACGACGACGCACGCGGCCCAAAGTCGTCCATGTGGTTCGCTTAAAACCTTTCTACGGACGATGACGAACTTTTATTTTAATTTGTTTGGACTGTCCCTTATGTTAGCATCAGGTCGATGCACTCTTAGAAGGGAGGGGGGTAATGCCGCGAACCATGCATTGGGTTTGTTTATTTGTGTTTTGCTTTTTCGGCCTGGCTGCGCCAGCCTGTGCTATCACTGTTTTCACAGCGTTTCGAACAAACGCTATCATGGCGTTTCAAACAAACGCTATCGAACAGCGTTTCGAGCGTTCCGAAGAAACAGCGTTTCGAACAAACGCTATCGCAGCGTTCTCAATACGATTCGACTATTCGAGAAACGCTCGCGCCGAGGGATATAAATTCCCGCACAACCGATGCCGCGACATTCGATCGCCGACGCTCACTAGCGTGCACGTCGTTTTGCCGACCATTGCTTCGCCGCCTGTGTATTCTTTCAGTTGTTAGGGGAGCATAAGCTCGCTCCAAAAAATTTGTTTTCTTTATAGACAACTGCGTCGTCCTTTGCTGCGTGAGAATATTCAACTACATCGAAACAAACCACGGCACACGCTACAATAACATGCACGCTGCAGCTGTGCTTGTAAAAACAGTGCGTGCCCCAGTATTCACCAGCGCTTGCCAGTAGAAATTCCAGTGATTCCAGCGCTTCGCAGTGTGCACCAGCATCACAGCGGTTGAGCCAGCACCTCTACCAGTGCGACACTGCTTTTTTCCAGTGCACTCAGCGAAGGGCCAGTGATTACAAGCGTGTACCAGCGTCTCTAGCGTGTACCAGTGCCATAAAACGTACTGGCATCACGCTGTTTTTGAAATAGGGAATGAATGTCTTAATATTTATAATAATAATAATAATATTACTAACAAATAATAAAAAGTAATAATACCAAAAAACAGCTTCGCGGAACGCAGATCGTGGTCCCGTTATAGAAGGTACGCTATTTCAAATATCCATTCACCACTCTCATCGAAAAAACTTTAGTGGTTCCTGACGCATTCGCATAACAAATCGGTTACCGTGCCATGGGTTCCCTTCTTATATCGTAGCATGGGTGACGGAATTTTGAAAAGAAAGGGAGTTTCGAAGATGGCTTTTTTTTTTTCTACAAGCACAAGCAGACGCTAAGTGTGCCTTAGGGATTGGTCTCCAGGCAGCTTACCTGACCACAATTATTTACATCTTGATGTGTACTGTTCCAATCCGATCAGGGGTGCAGACTTATGTTTATGCGGACGACATTGCTTTTCGTGATATGGCTGCTGACATGAATCGCCTTTACAATACTTTACAGTCGAACCTGGTTCATCTCGGGAATCGCCTAGATGGTCTAGAGTTGAGTCTTAATAACAATAGGTCTGCTATTCTGTTTTTTTCTGTTAACGATCTGGTAAGATTATCTCTAACTTACAAGCTGCAGGATGTCTCGAAAGTTGAATAATTAAAATCCGTAAAACAAACCGTAATAGAAATTATGAGATCGACATGAGTGAGTACAATGAAAATGAGTGGCGGGAGGTCGTATAAGTATAGTGCCGTAAAAATAATCGACTAGAACGGATGCCTCGCCAGTTCCCTTGAAGCTAAGGGCTGGGAGACCGGTGCTTTCTATAGAGTAGGTATCGCAACTGCAGCTTATGTTGAGAAGCCGTGCTACGGATTACCAGGACAGAGTACATTGAAAGTATGCGCCTGTTTTAAAAACTCTAAAAGTGACTCGTGTTTTATGAGACATTTTTCGTCTAAAAACACAAAAGAATGTAACGAAATTTTGTGCTTGTGAAGTAATGGAAATTCTTTCTTCTGTACGGCTCAAGTTCAGCACATTGTATGAGGATATCAAATACTGTCAGAGGCTCACCACATATACCGCAGCTAGGTGGGTCACCTCTGGACAAAAGGTCTAAGTGAGTACTCTGTGTCCTATTCTTAATCTGCACAGTGTGACTTCTGTGCGACGTGTTTTTGATGTTGCTGGCCAGTGACCTAGCTCTGGCTTGACCATGTGCAGCTTATTTTCTGTTTGACCCTCCCATAGATACTGTAGCGAGAGAGGAAGACGGGATGGCGGCTAACGTGGTCGTGTCGTTGTCTCGCCACTTTATTATGAGAGGTGATTGCCGAAGCAGAACGGCGGTGGCTGCAGCGTCCAATCCGCCAGGCGCATGAGCCCGATCTACTCCACCTCGCGCATTGAGCTGTGGCATGAGCTGCACGAGAGGCGCAGCGCGGTGGCTAGAAAAATGACGATGATGATGAATGGCGATGATGATGACGCTACAGATTATTCCCCCCCACACAGAAATGAAGCCGAAATGAAAAAAGATGGGGGCGTATATACAAGAAGGTTCGTGACGCGATTCAAAGTGCAGTCCAGGTCGTCAATGGTAATGGTGTATCGGGAACCAGTAACTCTCTGGCGGATGGCTCTGGGAGAAGCGCAGCAAACGTAGAACTGGCGGAAAGTACGCTGTGTTAGTACCAAAGTGGGCATCACGACGACCTAATGGAGCCTTTATGTAGTGCAACGGGTCTCGAGAGTGAGCGCGGCCAACAGCGGTGTCCACAGATGCAGTTGTGGGCGGGTGCAGACGTCAGTGGTGGCAAAAATTTGGTCTCGGCGTTTTAGTGCGGCCGGCGTGGTGGCACGGGTATACGAGTAAGCGGATGCGGAAATGTCGTGATCGAAGAACCATGTCGCGCGCAATGAGAGTAGTGCTGAGGTGTGCGGCACGTGGTAGGTAAGCGCGTCGGGTAGAGGTAGAAGACCCTTGCGCTGTGTCGAAGGTCATGCCTGCATTCAAGGTGAAGCCCTGCTGGTTTGCGTCCGCAGTCGAGAACCCCGGAGGATTGATGTCGGAGAACGCAACACGTGGGAACACTACAATACAGCCAGTGTGACCTGGGTGTTTTTTTTCAGAGGAGGCTTCAGGTCCAGTGAAGGGTTCTTCTTGGATGTTTCAGAGCCGTCTGTATGGACAGATGCGGCTAGCCGGTCAGCTATTTCATTGTCCTCGATATCTCGGTGCCCAGGCACTTAACAGACAACAACGTCCGCTGGGACGAGCAAAGTTTGCATAACAGTGAATAGAGCCGCGTTATTACAGGAATTTTGTGTTTTTTATTTTTGACAACTCTCACGATTCCTGAAGAGTCCTTGTATATAACTGCCTTAGGTAAGTTCGATTGGTAAATGTGCTCAACAGCCACTAATATTGCGTCTGATTTTGCTGTATTATGCTTGTATTTGAATGCAGTATGCCAGCCTCTGACAGGGATGGGCCGACCGCTGCATGCAATGCGCCGTCACGAGGCTTTGATGCGTCTGTGAAGAATAAGGTACAATAACATTTATGCTGTACTTCAAGAAAGTGTGTGGGAATATGCGCGGCAGGGGCATGTTTTGTAAGTTCAATAAAAGACAAATCACAGTTTATGATCTGCAATTCTTAAGGCGGGATCTGTACAACAGGAGCCATGAGCTGATATTCAATAGTTGGGACGTTCATTTCCTGAGTCATGGCTCTTAGTAGCAGAACGGTTATGGGACAAAAAAGAGCTGGACAGCTAATTTACAGTATAATATGCTGCATGTTTGTTGTTTGCGTTAACAGTTAGGAAGTACGTGAATGGTAAATATTATCTTTGCAACTCCAACGGCCATTCGTTTGCTTCTAAGTAAAGGCTTTATATATACTTGACCTGGAAGCACCTTTGTAAAGGCGGACACCCAAATGGTGGACCGGATTCAACATCTTCAAAGCAGTTGATGTGGCGGACTGATAGACTGTAGCCCCCTAGTCTATGCGCGAGAATATAAGGCTCTTCATTTTATTTTATTTAATTTTATTTACCCTCAGGGCAATATTGCATTATAGAGGGGAGTGGAAATAAAGTTTACAAGATAAAGGAAAATACAGCATGAGAATATACAGCATAGAAAATACATATTATACGGCAGAATGTGCAGCAGAGAAAATACAGCATGAGAATAAACAACGCAACAAACATAAAAATAAAAAATTTAAGAAAAACTCCTGATTATACAGTAGTAGCTGTGCAGTGACGGTGAACATAATACAATTTTGAGTAATGTTTATCTCGTGCAATACTGAGTAACGTTTGATGGGAAACATTGTTATTAGTAATAATGACTATGTCTTCGGGAAGGTGGTTCCAGTCTACGGATGTACGAGGTATAAATGATCGAGAAAAACACTGAGAGTTGCAGGATGCGATTCCAACCTTATGACGATGGTCGATGCGAGGAGATATGTACTGAGGATTGAGGATTAATTGGTTATGTAGGGTGGGATGATGGGAAAATTTTTGAATTATACTCAAACGAGATATTTTCCGACGGGATGCAAGAGAAGAAAGGCATAGGCTGAATTTCATTGAACTGGCCCCGCCGCGGTGGTCTAGTGGCTAAGGCACTCGGCTGCTGACCCGCAGGGCGCGGGTTCGAATCCCGGCTGCGGCGGCTGCATTTCCGATGGAGGCGGAAATGTTGTAGGCCCGTGTGCTCAGATATGGGTGCACGTTAAAGAACCCCAGGTGGTCTAAATTTCCGGAGCCCTCCACTACGGCGTCTCTCATAATCATAGAGTGGTTTTGGGACGTTAAACCCCACATATCAATAAATCAATTTCATTGAACTGATACTGGTGATGCGATTGTAGTTAGAAAGTATGAAACAGGTGGAGTTATTCTGTACGCGCTCAAGTGAAGTAACCAGGTTATCGTGGTAAGGATCCCACACTAATGATGCATATTCAAGTTTGGAACGCAATAATGTTTTGTACAACAGAAATTTTAGTGCAGAAGGTGCTTTTGAAAAGTTACGACGTACGTAGCCTAACATGCGATTAGCAATATTAGTAATGTATGCGATGTGGGGAGCCCAAGATATGTTAGAAGGGATAAGAATTTATACGAGGAAACTGGATCAAGCGGGACGTTGCTTAAGTAGTATTTTGGTGGGGTGTTAGCAGATCTAGTTACGCGCATTACCTTACATTTAGCGATGTTTTAGTCCATTTGCCATGTGCTGCACCAAGCTACTACTTTGTTAAGATCAGATTGGAGGCTTAAACTGCCAATATTACTAGTTATTTCACGAAAAATTACGAAGTCATCTGCAAAAAGACGAATGTTAGAAGAAAGTGAAGACGTGAGGTCATTAATAGAAATTAGAAACAAAAGTGGACCAAGAACTGACCCTTGCGGTACACCTGAGTGCACTGCAGCAGATGACGAACTGTGATTGTTAGCAGTAAAATATTGAACACGGTTAAACAAGAAACACTCAATCCACTTCAGTAAACTATTGTCAATATTTAGTAGGCTCAGTTTGAACAGTAGTAGTTGTTGACAGACTTTATCTAAAGCCTTACTGAAGTCTAAAAAAATGCAATCAGCACATGATGAATGGTCTGAAATGTGATGCAGTTTGTGAGTGAAATATATGAGCCGTGTTTCGCATGCAAATGGTTTGCGAAAACCATGTTGTGCTGGTTTAAAAAAAGAATTCAATTCAAGGAAGGTAATGAGGTTGGAGAAAACAACATGTTCTAATAATTTACAGGAAGTGCTTGTTAACAAAATGGGGCGATAATTTTTCGGAGAGTGTTTATTGCCTGACTTAAAGATTGGGACCACCCTCCAGATTTTCCATTGTGTAGGAGTGGTTGTTGTATCTAAGGACTGTTGAAATATTTTTGTTAGTATCACTGAACTGTAAGTAACGGTGCTTTTCAGAAATTTGGTACCAATATTGTCATGGCCAGGGGATGAGTGAATGGGCAAGTTATCTATGAGTTTAGCGATACCGGAATGATCAATGGAAAATGGTGGCATGGCAATATAATTGAAGTTTTGCACATGGGTTTGGATGACGTTAACAACTGGAGAAAAGTTGTTTTTAAAAGTGTCATTAAGTAGATCGGCGCACATGTCAGTAGGAACTGGATTGTCAAAATCATCTACTAGAACTAAGGTGTTAACTGGTAAAAGGTTTAAGCGCCGAAATTTACGTACAATATATGCAAGAATAGCTGGGAGAGTTCGAGAAAAAATGAAATTTAGAGGATTTTAAGGCGGTAAGGTAAGCGTTGTGCGCTGCTTTGTAAATCGCCCAACGTTCTTCAGAAAGAGCTAGTTTTGCTGATTTGTGATGTCGTTTTTTTGGGTAGATAGGCGTTTGATGTAGGTGTTGTACCATGGTGCCTGGTGATTAGAAATGATGGTTCGGTTAGGAATATATTTCTTAGTAAGTTCGTCCTTTTTTGCAGCAAAAATATGCCAGTTCGATTGGACACAGCGATCACTAAACTGGATAAAAAAGAAAGCAACGAAGTTCAATAGTTCGTTATTAACGGCATCGAAATTTGCATTGCTGTCTTCATAGGTCAAAGTGCATCATGAGTCTTGTAAAGACTCATGATGCATTTTCTGTCAGTGCCCCAATTTGTGCGCGATAAAATCTTTGAATTATTCATTGTTTCTATGCACTTGTTTCTAATATATTTGATGCGGGATACGAATGTTAGTTTCATGTCTAGTATGACTCCTAGGAATTTGTTTCGTTTTTACCGTAAGACGATGGCCCTGCAGGTGAGTATCTGGATCTGAATGTGGGTCTCTACTCCTGGAAAATAGTTCACGGGTGCTCTTCTGTGGGTTAGGGCAGAATCCGTTTTCCTATGACTATTTTGACACCCTATTCAGAACAAGCTGGACATGCCTCTCGCATATTGCAAGGTTGCAAGATTTGAAGCCTATCTGGGTATCGTCTATGTATGTCGAGTAAAACATAGATAGTGGGATACATAGACACAAGGAATTCACTTCTTTATAAAAGGCGTGCAGCTAAGCGCACCTCCTTGTGGTACTCCGGTTTCCTGTCAAACGGTCGTGACAAAACGTTCCCCAGTTTCACAAGGAAAGTGCAGTTAGACAGGTAGCTGTCTATAAAATTCAACACTTCACTACGAATACCAGTTTTTGAGAGGTCTCTCAGTATTCCGAATTGTCATGTGATGTTGTATACTTTCTTCATGTTTAAAACACAGGGGTAGTGGTTATTTTTGTGGGATGGAAGCCGACAATTGCCTTTGAAAAGAGGAAAAAGGGAGAAAAAAGCGCAGTTCCTTTACTGCCTCTCTCAATTGAGGGCACATCCACAGTTATGCGCAGAGAAGGGGGGAACGGGAATGAAAGACAAAAAAGAGAAGAGGTAAGAGAAGGGCAGTGAAAAGCATTCGATCACTCGCATTACGCACGCGTGCGTAAGAAACCAAACGCGGCTGAAAGACCGCCGACAATGCGGAGGCGAAGCAATGCGTCCGAGAAGCGAAAAAAAAAACACACTACCGTACAGATAGAAAGAAGTTTTGGCACTCCCCGACCACGAGGGAAGGGGCGATGGTGTCTGGATGGATGGGATGGATGGATGGATATGGCTGTACCCTTTAGATCGGGCGGTGGCTAGCGCCACCAAACCGTAATACTTAATGAACCAAAAACTACATTTATATTTTTCTTTAAAAAGTGAGTTTGACGATTCGTACTTTGCAGTGAACGGTTTAATTTTCACTTGTGCCTTGACTTTAGCCACCAATCAGATAACCTCCTTCTTGTTAGGTCTACCCGCTTAAAGTCTATTTTGCCCTCCCTGTTCCTAAACCCCAGTGCTGTGGAAAACTCTGCGCCATCATCCTGAACTATAGGGTGAAGCCCCTTACAGAACATTATAAAATGTTCGGCAGTTTCTTCTTCCTCTCCACACGCACTGCATACTGTGTCTACCCCTTCGTATTTGGCCCGATATGTATTTTATTTATTTTTATTTAATGCATACTGCAGACCTTCACAGGTCCAAGCAGGTGGGCACGGTACAAGTAGTAAATACATGTTAGGCACTCAAGTCACATAGAAAAGGAAAAAGAAAAGAATTCAACATACAAATACAGGTTTACACACCCAACACACAGTTTACACACAGTAAATTAACCAAATTGAATCTTTATACAGAGTTTAGAAGGTTCCATTCTTCCACTGTTCGTGAAAAAAAAGAAAATTTAAATACATCCGTCCGTGCAAAATAAGGTGTTAGGGTTCCGGGGTGATGGTGTCTCGTGTGCCTTGTCGATATGGGTGTCAGGTACTGTGTAGGGTCTAGTGCTGTTTGTCTTTGAAGAAGTTGGGAAAGAAAATTAAGCCTAAATGTCTTCCGTCGTGACTCAAGGAGTTCAATGCCATTAGCTCTAATTAACTCAGAAGGTGAATCAGTGTGACGAAACTTAGAGTATATATACCTTACAGCTTTCCTTTGGATTCTTTCTAGTTTGTTGACGTTTTTCTGTGTGAACGGGTCCCATATTATGCATGCATATTTTAACTTTGGTCGGATTATTGATTGGTAGGCCAGGAGTTTGACATCAGGAGGAGCGTTTTTAATTTGTGTCGTAAGAAAGACAGTTTACGGAAGGCGGAAGCGGAGATATTGTCAATATGTTGATTCCAAGATAAATTACTTGTGAGTGTTACTCCTAAATATTTGAACTCAGAAACTTGCTGTAGAGGTGACTCATTTAATGTATAAGTATACTGAAGTGGATTTTTCTTCCGGGTTATACGCATGCATACAGTTTTATCTAAGTTCAAAGCCATCCCCCAGCGATTGCACCATTGAAAAACATTAAACAAACTGTGATTCAGGTCATGTTGATTTTCCGGGCAAGTAATTTTATTATATAAGACACAATCGTCTGCGAACAGACGAATTTGCACAGATGAACATACCACACTTACAATGTCATTTATATACAGCAGGAACAGTAGGGGTCCCAAGACACTCCCCTGCGGTACTCCAGAGGCGACAGGAAGACAACCCGATCGCTGATCCCCAATTTCTACGTACTGAATTCGGTTTTTCAAGTAATCAATAACCCAGAAAACTAAGATGCGAGGAAGACCAATATTGTTCAATTTTAGTATTAGTCTGTCATGAGGAACCCTATCAAACGCTTTACTAAAATCCAAGAATATCGCATCAGTTTGACCGTTCTTATCTAGAGTAGATGCAAAGAAATGACATATAGTGAGCAGTTGAGTCACAGTTGAAAACCCTTTTCTGAAACCATGTTGAGAATCAGTTAAGGCAGCATTTTTTTCAAGATATTCGGTGATATGATGCGCGATTATATGCTCAATTATTTACAGCATGCTGATGTTAAGGATATTGGGCGATAATTTTCAAAAAGCAAGCGGTTACCTTTTTTAAATACCGGTGCAACTCGGGCTGCCTTCCAGTCACTAGGGAGCTTTGAAGATATAAAGATACACGGAATATAATCACAAGATATTTCGCTATAACTTCAGCATATCGGCAAAGAAAGGTGTTTGGAATATTATCAGGACCGCTTGATTTCTTAGTTTTCAGTTTTAAGAGCATGGAAAATACACCCGGGTACGAAACAAAGTCAGCCTCTGTCGTGTGAAACGATGGAACATCAGATGGATATACACTTGCGCTATTAAACACGCTATGGAAGCATATATTAAAAAGCTCAGCTATAGTCTTTTTGTCCATAACAATAGATTCATTTACTAACATTTCGGATACAGTCTTTTTTTATCCGTCAAGTGGTACCAAAATTTTTCAGGGTCATTTTTTATGAAGTTGGGGAGAGTTGTTTGGAAATAATAATCCTTAGAAGAACGCACAGCTTGTGCGAGGCTAGCCTGTAAAGGTCTGATTTTAGTCAAATCCGCACGCTTCTTTTTTAGACGTTTAATTTTACCTTTCAAGTGGATAATACCACGCGTTATCCAGGGGGTCTGTTTGTGAGTTTTCCTTTTTCGGCTCGGGACAAGTTTAGCTAAACAGTGTTCACACATTTTTTTAAACTGGGCCCAGAGAGCGCATACGTCATCACTGTCAAAGTCAACAAGACCGGTCTCCAGATAATCAACTATGGACGCGTCATCTGCGCGGGAGTAGTCTTTGAAAGACCGTACTTGACAGCGTTTCTTATCACCACGTTTCAACAGTGGGACGGAAAGGCCCACAAGATAGTGATCAGATAATCCGGATTCGACAGACACGGTATATTCGCTGAACGCACGATTGAAAAATATCAGATCTAAAACTGAACTGCAAGACCCTTGGACACGCGTTGGGTCGTGAACCAGCTGGGCCAAATCATGAGTGAACATAATACTAAACATAATGTTAGCATGCTCAACATTCTGGTGACCAGCGTGCATTAACTCCCAATGATTAGTTGGTAGATTGAAGTCACCTACAAGAATAATTTTGTGTTTGTGATATTGAGACATATGTTGCTCAAGTTTGCTTAAGTATTCAGGGGGCGTGTCTGGAGGGCGGTAAAGCGCGTATAAAATAAAATGCTGACCCCAACAAGATAAATTCTTGCACAAGCACTCCAAGTCAGCAATATCGTCCAGCAATATGGCTTCAATCTGTTGTTTGATTAGAACCGCCACACCGCCACCCCTAGAGGCGCGGTCTTTGCGAAAGACTTTGTAGTTCGGTGGGAATATTGTATCATCACTTATTTCGTTGCGTAGCCATGTTTCAGTAATTACTGTAACGTGCGGATCATGCTGGAGTAAAGTGATTTCAAGGAGGTCAGTTTTATTTACAATACTTTGCGCATTTACATTAACAAGGCGTAGGTTTTTGTTTCTACTGCTGAATAGGGGTTGATTGTTCCCGTCATCATACTCGTTAGGTACATGAAAAGAGGCATCGTTCAAGAGTCTGGCGTCGACAGCAACTGGGCGCGCTGCCTCGTCATGGGGCAGCTTAGATCTGGGTCGTTTTTTTTGATCAGTACTCTTTCATTCTTGACATCATCCCACATATAACATTGCTTATTAATGTAGAGTTTATCAAAAGCCAATGACACTTTTTCCTTATTCAATCGGTTCTGTTTTGCACTGTCCCAGAGCTTCTTTCTGACATTCCTTATTTTCCGTGAGAAGTCTTCGCCAATAGAAATTCCTGTGTTCTTAAGCTTAGCTCCCCTTTTCAGTATCTGTGCTTTGTTCCTGAAGTCAAGAAGCTTGAAAATGATCGGCCTAATCTTATTTGGTGCCGGTTTACCCAAGCGATGAATACGTTCGATTGCTACTGGATCGAGCTCGAGGATATTTGCAATGACTTTGCTATTAACGGCTTCTTCAAGGCTTTTGCTATTTTCGTCCTTTTCTTCAGGTAGTCCGTAAACTATCAGATTGTATCGCCTGTTGTGGTTCTCCAGATCATCAATTCGCCTTTCGAGCGTTTTGATTACGGAATTCAACATTCCTATTTCATTCTGGCAGCTAGAAACGCTATTTTCTAGTCTAGTCAGAGCCTCTAATTTCTTGTCAATATCACCCAGTCATTTTTCCTTGATTTCTTTAATGTCAGCGGCTATTTCGTTTAGTTGTTTTGCTATTTTTGCAAGGTCAGGACCAGGATTGACTTCAATGTCACCCGCCAGTAACAGCAACTCCCTCAAGAACGAAGCAAGCTCACAAAACACCTCACATGGCCGAGGGCACGGCAGCACCAACAAAAATGGGCTATCAGAGCGGAAGCACTTTCCGTATCGTCTCACCTGCGTGAAGAACACAAGCGGATTGTCAAGCAGCCGCATGCTGGTGGTGCCACCGTGCCCAGTGAACGCCGTCGACGAGGTAGGCCCTTTTATATTCCATTCCAGGGGTGGCGCCGCCCGAAAGTTCTCTGCGCACTCATTTGCGCATGTCGTCGATGCGTGGCTTGTATTCAGCAACCACCGAGGAGCAGGTCCAACGTTGCTGTCAGTTGCATTCCAAAATTGATCATCCATGATTAATCCGGGTCGGCCGGTGCACTCGCCATCCGCAGGAAGTACGATGCTCAGAAGAAACTGCGTGAAGAACACAAGCGGATTGTCAAGCAGCCGCATGCTGGTGGTGCCACCGTGCCCAGTGAACGCCGTCGACGAGGTAGGCCCTTTTATATTGTGAAAATGGAGCATTGCACTACTTGATTCGTCCTTGCCTATTGTGGTGCATAAAGCACTTCTTTGTAGAAATTTTTCTGTCATCCTTGTTCTTAAATATTCAATAGCTTCTTATAACTTCTTATAACTTCTTAATAGCTTCTTATAACTACAGCCCTTATAACTTGGGCTGTAGTTATAAAACTCTGCTCTAGGCTCGTCTCGTTTCTTAGGGAGTTTAGAGGGTTCCGAAATTTCGCAGCTGCCTTTCTATCTTTTTTATGTACTTCTGCCAGCCACTGAGCTCCTTTTCTTCTAATCTTTTCATTGATCAGACGGCATGCATCCCTTCTACAGCTTAGAAAGGTTTCCCATTTTCTTTCAACATCATCTGTCGGTTAATCCCACTGCTTAGCATGTATGTGTTCCCTAGAGGCTTCCTGACGTTTTGCTATGGCTCTCTTAACTTCCTCATTCCACCAACTTTTCGGTTTTTGTCTTCTTTCCCGGGGTGACTTGTCACGCGTATTAGCAAGCTCTAGCTCAAAGAGCTTATTTAGACTCGTGTAGGTCCACATTGTCTTATTATCCTCCGTGATTACTTTCTCAATTTGTTTAGTGGCTATTTCAATTTGCCTTTCTGGATAGAAATTTTCCTTTAGTTGCTCATCTTGTCTCCTTCTCACTTTCACTGCTCTTCCAAAACTTAGCTTGATACGTTTGTGACCACTACCCAGACTTCTGGAGCCACCTTCATCTATGTGCATTCCCCTGAGCTTATCATACATCCTATGTGACATCAGTGCATAATGTATCGTCGACTGCAGCCTTCCTACCTCCCATGTTATTTGCCCTTCACACTTCTCGGTACTGTTGAAAATTATCAAATCAAGCCTTTCACACATATCCATGATCATTTTGCCTGTCAGGTGGGTATACCAATATATATCTTCTGAGTGCACATTCACGTCTCCTACTATAATTATCTCGCACTCTCTTCCTAACTCCTGAAGGTCATTTGATATCAACTCTACCATTGCCTGGTTTTCCACTCTGGCCTTTACTTCCGTTGACATGTACACGAAACCATGGAGTGCCATTTAACCTGCCACTTTCCCTTTTAGCCATAAATGTTCCTTGCACTCCTGCTTGACCCTTTGCCAGTCTGTACTTTTATGAATGAATGCCCCAATAACACCCCCTTTCTGCTGCCTTCTGTTCTATTACAATATTCCCACGCGTAGTCCGCATTGTTCGGAGGTTGTTCCATGTCCTTGAGATGTGTTTCTACAAAACCGTATACCATCGGCCTCTCTTGCCTTAGCTGTTCTTCTATCTCTTCCTACTTTAGCCTGTTCCTACCATCCTGCATCTTAAAATACCCAATGTCTGAATTGTCTCAGCGCTCGTGGCTACGTCTATTTATGCCCCGGACTTTACCTAACTTAGATATTGGTGCCACTTTGAAATTGTATCTGTCCATACCACCTGAAAAAGAGTCTCCCTGGTTGTTTTCCTCATTACTAGCTATCCTGCACCCCGAAGAGCTCGCTAGCCCCCCAAAAAAGCTACTGCGCGTACTGCAAGTCGCCAACCCACCTCAAGACATAGCCGCCCATTGAAGTGAATTTTTTCTCGTTTGAAACCACCTCATCTATGCACCTCTGTGTTTATTTTCACCACCTCGAATCCTTTCTCTCGACTCATCCGCCATTACTCTTGGTTTGCGTTGACTACCGCTTTTTGCAGGTTGCTATCACGCACCGGTACCTCCGGTATTATGCATATCACTACCTGTACCTTAGGAGAAGTGGCGTGCATGTCATCGACGCCTTTCGCCAGTGTGGTTGCTAGTCCTGCTGAATCTTCACTTAAGACATCGTTTAAATCGCCTGAATTTATCACGAGGTTTCGTCTATCAGCTGTAGTTTTGAGTTTTGCGCTCGCTTGCCTCATGACTGCTTCAAGCTTGCGTCCTGGGATTGCCCCTGCTGCAACCCTCTTGTCACCTCTTACCCTCTCTTTGATGGCTTCTGTGCATCGATTTAAATTCGAGTCCCCGGTGATTATCACATGCTGTGACTTTTCAGCTGGAGCATCCTGCACCTGGGGGCAACTTGCACTTGTGACGCCGACTCCTTTGTCCCCTCCCAGCCCCACCACTACCTCGCTGAAGCTGGGCCTTGCGACAATTGAACCGGCTGAACCCGTTTTTTCCAAACTTGCTTGCTCTTTCTTCTCCACCATTCTGGTTGTCGTTTCCCTACTTTTCTCTCCGTATGCCGGTTCTTTGTTCACCTTCGCTAGTGCTTCCTCGGCGGACTTCAAGCTTTCTCCTATGGCCCTTGTTTTCTCTTGCTCTGTCGCCAACGCAGCCTCGAGCTCGGCGATTCTCATCAGCAGTTTACTCTGGGCAACCATCATTTTCTGCATTTTTTCCTCGACCTCACATTGCGTACACTTCGCGTCAGTTATTTCTCCATCCGCTTCTACACTTGGGTCCACTTTCAAGCCCACTCCACATCCTGAACAATTTACAGTATTTTAGCCATGTCTTTCTGACACCAATTGTCCCTATACTCAATGATTACTAAACTCGAGCCCTGCACTACGAAACAAAAAGGTCTAACCTCTACTACAAAAATTTGCGTGTTTAATGTACGTGCACCTTCCCCACGGGGTGACAAAAAACGACAAAAAATTCAAACACACACACCCACACTAACTAATAAATGCCTGGTGACTGGCCCCCAAAAAAGCCGTACTATAAAATAAGTGCTACGAAGATGTCAACTGCTGCCTTATAATTATAAAGACAAGCAGCTCAAAACATTCAAAAACACTTATCTGCGCAGTCGATCTGGAGCGCTCAAAAAACACGTCCATCCACCGTGACAGCCCGAACCGAACCTTTGCTCCGACGGGGCAACGCCCCCTTGGGGAAAGGACAAAAAAAAGAAAAAGACCGTCAGGTAGCTCGGAGCAGCTTACGTAAGCAAAGTCACGTGGGACTCCGAGGAGGCGTGGTGCGTGGCGTGTTGTAAACAACGACATGTGCGTGTTTACCTCTTTAGAGGCGCGTAAAAAGGTCTGCGTCACCGAAATGTCCAGTAGTGCATGGACGTTTTCGCTATACGCACACAGACCATCAAGCAATCATGGTGGAGCAGCCATCTATGTATTATCAAACCTGGCGTTCAAACGACGGCATGACCTTGCACTAAATTTACCTAACTGTGAAGCTGTTTGGGTAGAGTTTGATCTTTTGTTGCTTAACATCGACAACAAAAATTTTATTTTGGGTTGTATTTATCGTTCACCCTCTACCTCCATTACCGATTTTTGCAACGCTTTAAACAATGTGCTTGAATCAATATCGTCAGAAAATAAAAATGTAGTTATCGTTGGTGACATGAATATCAACCTGCTTGATACCGCGTCCGCAAACTTCATGACATATTCTAGCTGCTATCACAGTTATGGTTTTGAATGCCTTATTACTCAAGCTACACGTCTTTCTCGTGACGGCGGATGCTCACTAATATATCATGCGCTATCAAACCTTCTGGTCGCTCCTGAAGCAGGCATTCTTTCCAGTGATATTACCGACCATTATCCCATTATTCTTAAAACTATTTCAACTCCTATTTGTCGTTCCGCATGCTTTCATAAACTTGTTTTGGATAAGGAAGCACTTATTGAGAACATTAAGAAATCAGACTGGCTTGCTGTACGGGAAACCAACGACCCTCAAGAAGCATTCTCGCGCTTTTTTTTTTACTTTTACATTACCATCATTTCCGTTCGCATAGGCAAAAATGCAAGAAGATCATTGCGTCACCTCAAAACCCATGGCTAACTGATAAATTACTTAAAGCAATGCGCAGACGCGAGAATCTTTACAAAAAAACCAAGAAACAGCCTTTCAATGTTAAGCTAAGAGCAAGGTACAAGAAATACTGTAACAATCTCTGTGCGTACTTAAAAAGAGCAAAAAAAATACCTCGAACAAAAAATATTGGAATGTAGAAGTAACTCCGATAAAAAATGGAAATTAGTAAATTCCTTTCTAAATAGAAACGGCGACCGAGGAAGCATTACTTCAATAATTCATAACGGCATTGTGCACTCAAATCCACGTGACATTGCTGATACATTCAGTGACTTCTTTTTTTTGAACAATCTGCCATCGGACCAAGTTTTAGATTACGAAATCACTCGCACCCCAGTCCTTCTATTTGTTCGCCACTTCTGCCGATGAAGTAACCGCGGTAGTTCGGAATCAAAAAAAATTCCGCCATATCCACGAAGTGAATGAGGATGAGTGGGCGAAGCTCCGGAGGTAAACCTGGTAAACCATGAATCCTCTGTACATTTTGCCCACTCGATTTTATTACATCGCTCCCCCTAGCGTACGTCGCCGCACTAAATCGAACGATTGCCTTCAACCAATGACACGCGCCATATGTGACATCATTCTTATTTTATAAGATCTCGCGTCTTTCATCAACTACAAGTACCGCTTTCTAGTTTATAACATCTTGCATCTTTTCATCATCAGCTACAAGTACCACCATCTAGTAAACACTACAAGAACTAAACGAGAGGTGGCTACATACAGGAGACGGTACCGCCATCTAGTGAACACTGCAAGAACTAAACTAAAGGTGGCTACATACACGGGACGGTACCGCCATCTAGTGAACACTGCAAGAACTAAACACTAAACTAGAGGTGGCTACATACAGGCTACAGGGGACGCACAGCCCACGCCCTAAGGAGCTTCGCCCCTAAAACCACTAGCACTGGTCTAGACGACATCAGTCCATCACACATAAAGCTGATTGCTCTATATATGTCTGACATTCTTGCACATGTCATTAATCTAATATTTAAAAAGGGGACTTTTCCTCGCGAACTTAAGCGTGCTAGAGTTACCCCAGTATTTAAAAAAGGAGACCGATCATTGGTAACGAACTACCGGCCTATATGTGTGCTCCCGTTCCTCAGCAAAGTAATTGAGAAATTATTTGAAAAGCGCCTAACTAATTACCTTCGAAAGTTTAGCATTCTTACTGATTTCCAGTTTGGTTTTTGAACAGGATATTCTACTGATCTCGCTTTAATAAATCTTACTGACTTTCTAAAGCAGGCGATTGACGATGGCAGTTTAGCTGGATCTGTTTTTGTTGACCTAACAAAAGCATTTGATACTAATAACCATAAGATACTCTTCATAAAACTGGAAGCTATGGGAATATGTGGTCCTGCTCTGTTATTTATTCGCAGTTATCTCCTTAATCGAAACCAAACGGTCAGTATTTCCGGTACCTACTCCAAACAAACAACAACGAACATAGGAGTACCACAAGGGTCCATTCTGGGCCCACTTTTGTTTTTAATCTATATCAACGATCTACCTAATTTTATCATACACTGTAAATATTTGCTCTACGCTGATGATACGACGATTTTTAGTTCCGATAATAGCATAGACTCTTTAATAAATAAGCTGAGCACAGATCTTCGCAATATACTACACTGGTGCAAGCTAAACAAACTACAGTTCAATCCTCAAAAAACCCAATTCATTCTCTTTCATCATATCAGCGATCGCTAGTAACGGCTCCCTCAATTAGTATCCCAAATCATTCGATCCACGCTAGTAATGATTGTGTTTACTTGGGCGTCAAACTAGATAGAAACCTAAAATTCCACTCTCATATTTTAGACGTCAAGAAAAAGCTTTCTTATGGTATACGGATCCTCATTCGGTCTCGCCCTTTTTTTTTTCACGTTCCATTCTCTTGTCACTATACTACGCATTTATTCATTCTCACATCAACTACTGTATAACTACCTGGGGCACTACCTACAACACTCACCTCGCACCGTTACAGACTGTTCAAAACAAAGCAATTAAAATAGTCACTTCTAGTTCACATTACACCGATTCAAAACAACTATTCTACAGCTACAACATCCTTACAGTGCGCGATATAGTTAAGTATATTCTAGTCATATGTTTATCCAAGCATATCAATGAGCTATTTCCCATTTCCATCATCCCATCCTCTTCACTTCTCAATACCAACAACACTAGATTTGCTTACCACAAAAATTTCATCTTACCGAAAGCCCGGACTTACTATGGCAAACAAACCGCTCATTTTTGTTCACTTTCCATATGGAATTCACCTCCATCCATCTTAAAAGTAATGAATCCACACTCGTTTGTAAAAGAATTAAAAAAGCTCTTTTTCAACCAATACAACACGTAGCACTTCATTCTCATAGCCCCCAAAAGCATGCTCTCACACATGTATGTATGTGTGTATATATATGTGTGTATATATATATATATGTGTTTATGTATGTGTGTATATATGTATGTGTGTATATATGTGTGTATATATTTATATATTTTTTTCCTTTTTCTCTTTACATCTTGTGTTTACATGATTTTTTATATTATGAAATGTGCTTGATCACCCATATTATTATGACTATTGGAATTTTTCCCTTCCTGTCGAAGCTATGTTTTAATTGTTTTTATGTTCATCATGCACAGGAGGTCCCAATTCAGTCTCCGACTACGGAACCTCCTTCTGTATACTGTCTGTAATGACTTTACTTCATAGTAACAATAAAATATGATTCTGAAAAAACTCCCGGCGGAGTGTCACAACGTTCGCCTAGGAGAACAACATGTGTTATAGACTCACGTGTGGCTGTCCGAGTAGCGCGTAGGTGTTTCAGGGACAGCGACGAATATCCGCGTATGCCGGGTTCTGGCACAGGATATGTTCGACGGTCCCATCTGCCGGACACTGCACGTACGAAAGGCTGCCACTGCTGCTCTGTCTGAAGGGTTGGTGCGCGGTTCGGCTGCATCCAGTACGAAGGCCAGCAAGAAAGCACGAGCACGCCGACCAATTCCTGTTGACGGCAGGCGTGCAACAGGATTGCCGGCTGCAGTGCGGGGTCCGGGTGAAGAGCACGGACGTGGCGTGCAATTATCTGCCGCGTCACATCGAAGCTGTGAACGAAGTTTGTTGCGGGTGTGGAGAGGTCGTTGGCATTCTTTGCTAGTGCGTCGGCTGCCTCGTTGCCGCGCACTCCAACGTGTGAGAGCACGTACTGGAACGACACAGCACACCCACTTCGCACGATCACAGTAAACTTGCGCGTGAGGCGCTGAGCGATCGAAGGGCCATTTTCACCATTCGCGAGGGTGAGGAACGCCTGCCCGAGATTCGCAGAAGATGACGGCCGATGGCGGCAGTAGCTCGGCCAGGTGATCGGCCGCTAAGTTCAATGCCGTGAGCTCAGCGGTCGTCAATGTCATCGGGAGCGGAAGACGGCACTTCTTTTTGTCTCGGAGTGCTGGAATAATGCTGGCAGCAGCAGCCGAGCCGTCCCCCTTCACCGAGCCGTCGGTGTACAGATGGAGATGGCCGGAGTACCGCTCTTTGATCATGACACAGGTTTCCTGTAGTAGGCCAGCCCGAGGTGTGTGTGCCCCTTGCTCGTATACCTGGAACTCTTATCGATATGAGCAGCCGGGAGTCCCACTGTGGTGAATTAGGCAGGAGTCCTGCGAAAGGGGCTCCGGAGATAAAGCTTGCGTACTCCAGCGCGCTGCGGCCCATGCCAGTGTCGGGCAGCGACAGCAGCCGATTGACCAGCGCCTCGCCCCCTCACGTCATGTGCATGTGCTCCACGTTAGGCAGAGCACAAGCCTTGGCTCTGAGCGAGAGGGGAAACTGGTTGGTTTCGGCATAGATTATGCCCACTGGTGACGTTCGAGGCGATCCAAAGAAGCGGCGGATGATGCCACGATGGACCATCTCGAGTGTATCCCAATGAGACGCACACAGTGTGAATAAGGAGAACGCATAGAGGGCCCTGGCTCCGGCGACGGCGTTGTACATCCTCAGGGCAATGCCAGGTGAACAGCCTTTGCCCCGCGCGAGGAGAGAGGATTCCGCTCCTGCGACTCTGCGAGAGCTTAGCTGGAGGCTGGCAACTGCTGGCTTCCAGCTTAGGCGGTGATCTGGCGTGATGCCGAGGTATCGCACCGATCGTCGCCATGGCAGAACGCGTCCCCAGAAAGCGAGGTGGCCAACTTTGTATCGCCCCGACGAGGGTGGGGTGGACGAGAAGCGCTTCGGTTTTGGCAGTGGAGAGCTAAAGTACAATGCTCGAGATGAAAGCATCACGGCCTCGAGAGAGCGCTTGATGCTCTGTCGCACTTGCTTTCCGCACGAAGTGGTTCTACTCGCAAAGAGGGCGATGTCGTCCGCATAGATGGTAATGCGCATCGCGTACTTCAATTCACGCAGGATGTAGTCAACGATGCGCATGAGGGTAGGATTGAACAGCATGGGCCCCAAAATGCTGCCCTGTGGCACACAAGCAGGGGACGGGTGAGGCGCGCTGAGGTCGCTAGCAATGCGGACACGAAAGGTGGTGCCACCGAGGAACTCCTCGACGTACCCGAGAAGCCTGCCACGCACACTCATTGCACGCAGAGCGTCCAAAACGGCCGCATAAGGCAGGCAATCGAAGCCCTCTTGATATCGAGGAGTACCAAATGTCCGGCTTCACCGCGGAGCATTGCATCCTTCAGAGTGGTGACAACGTCGGAGATGCAATCCGCGGTTGATCGGTGGCAGCGGAAGCCACACTGCACGTCTGCCAGGAAGTTTAGGGCCGCAGCTATCCATCGAGACGCTCTATAGCCATGGCCTCCATCACCTTCCAGCTGCTGACGTAAGCAAAACCGGCCTGTAGGAGGTTGGTTCCGATGCGTGCTTGTCCTTCTTGCGTACCGGAACGACGATCGCCTCCTTCCACGTCGCCGCAAACGCACCCGAGCGCCAGATGCTGTTGTATCCCTCGAGCAGGCCAGGAAGTCGGCTTTCGTCGAGGTTTCGCGGCATCTGGTTCGTGATGCCACCACTGCCAGGCGCCGAATGGTTCTTCCGCGTCGCAAGGACGTGACGCAGCTCGCCGAGGGTGAAGTCCTCCGTATAGAGGGACTCTATCTGCCTCACAATCTCCGACGTGGGGAAAAAGCGCTCAGGAGCAAACGGTTCGGGCCGGTGATACGCTGGCAGATGGGGTGGTTGCACTGCGTCAGGGATGAGGACAGGGGCATAGAAGGTGTCCGCGAGTAGTTCCGTAAGCTGGGCCGTGGTTAGGTACAGGGCAAAAGCGATGAAGAGGACCGAAGCCTGCGGGGCCCATGGTCGCAACATCGCCCCGAACACCCGCCAGGCACGCCGGCTGTAGCGCTGCTGTTCGCAGGAGCGGCAGAGGCTGGACCAGCTTTCTCCGCAGTGATGGTGGGCGTGGTGCCTACACACCGCGTCGATGTGGTTGTAGACCGTCCAATCCTCCGCCCTCCCGGAGCGCTCAGCGCGGCGTTGAATCAGACGACAAGAAGCCCGGAGGTTAAGCTGTTTGATATCCGGCACTGGCGTGTTGGCAGGAACGCGGCACTTCACTGTAGCCTCGCGCGCGCTCTCAGCAATGTGGGTAGACACGTCGCCCGCGACTGGCGCTAAAGCACACATTTCGCGAAACCGTGAAACGTTCACCACCGAGTAGGCACGCGTCTGATCAGGTAGGGCGCAGAGGGGCTCGAGGCAGATGAGGTTACGATCCGACCCCTTCGTGTTGGGTCTTCTGGGACACCGGTAGCGGCAGTTTTCCGTGACAAATGAGAGATCGATCGCACTAGGAACCGAACCGCGCCTCAGGAAGGTGTGCCTGCCATCGTTCAGGAAATGGAGACCGGTGGCACAAAGAGAAAGAATTGCTTGTGAATTAAAGTGTTTCCATAAGTACGAGGTGGTCAGTAGTGGATCATCCCTCTCGAAAGCTACACGGGCGCGGATTAAACAGGCACTTTGATTTCAAGAAAATTGTTAATAGATGGAGTATATTTCCTCCTCCTCTACTAGCTTCAACAATAGCTAAGGAGGGAAGATGTTTGAGGTTCGGAATGTGTCCCCTCGATGACTCGAGAACGCGGTGGCAGCGCGAAGGAAGAGCCGTAGTACGGTGAAGAGACGCTTTATTGCAGCCTCAGGCTACTGCCCAAGTCCAAGCACAAACATCCGCACTCCATTTCAGATTCAATCATCCTCTTTTCAACCCTCCGTTGAACAAAGGGTCTTCACAGAAGCCAATCACACGTGCCAGACCGTGCTGCTTCTGTCGGTCGACTTCCGTCGGCAGCCCTTCTCACGCTCGAGCCCCATCAGCTCTATTATTAAATGTTGCTTCGTAGAAGCCTCCTTAAGAGCACTGAGTACACCATTGGGCTCTGTGCGCACCAGGTGTGCATGCGACATCGAGGCTCCCCGACATCCTAACAACAGCGGGGAAGGTTACGCTCGTCTCCCTGCCCCTGCTATGTCTGGGTCAGCCAAGTAGTCGTGATGCCAACATTAGCTTAAACTCAGACGGCGGCGCCTGGCCTGCTTCTTGCCAGACGCTCTTCCGAGTAAGCTTTCCCCTTCTAACCCCGAACGGGGGTGACCTTGACGGCTCCGCTCGTGAACCGTGTGAACGAAGATGTTTCCTTTCTTTCCCGTGCTCGGGTCTTCTGCGTTCGCCTTCGCGGAACCGATCAGCTTTGTTAGTTGACAGGACGGAAGCTGGCTACGTGCTCTTCATCAGCCGCATGATTTGCGCTACACGCAACACGCCGGTAATTGGTGCCTCATACTAACTCCTTCCCTCAAGAGTGTTACTGGATGATCGATGTCCAGTAATGCGATACAAAAACAAACAAAATCATCGCTCAAATAAACTCACTCTCGGTGCGTGCACATGTGTGAACCGATTTTTACTTCATTCTCAACAGGAGAGCTTCTGCGTCCTTCAGCGAAATAGACACAGCAACACACATACATAATGCCCTCAAATAGTCCTCCGAAGGAAAACACTCTCGTAATGCACAAAAAATAAAAACACACTCTGAATGAAGTTCATCGTGCCAGTCAGTTCTCATTGGCTTGAAACAGGGAACGCGCACCGTGCATAGTCCGGCGAGAGATTGTCCTTTAAATTTGCAACACCACACGATCATTGCCCAACACGACAGACCCACTCCATGCACCCTCCAGGCCCCACATGACACACTCAAAGGGAGCGACGGACTCAGCGCTATAGGTATACCTCAGTCTTAACAGATTGCACCACAAAGAAAACGAACTGGCCTCACAAACGCTACCTTATTTCATTCACACATTTATTCCCACACAACACATTTAATACACCTGAAAGCAGTTCTACCACTTGGAGGCAAGCTTGTATCATAACAAGCAACTCAGCAAAAAATGCACAACAAACTAGACATTTTCACATCAGGCTAGAGCTAATAGTCTGTTCAACCCACTTAAACATCACGCATAACACTTTAACGATTGATGTAAACCCCTTTACGGTCAATGAATTCACAGAGACTACTACGGTGGCTACATAACAACAACAACAACGACAACAACAACAACATCATAAACAACAACAACAATAAAAAAACACTCAGGCATATGAAACAGACAAAATATCACCTTGCCGCTAAGAGTCACGTCACTGATTCCAATAATCATCCGAGACGCGAAAGAGCATCAGCAGCCTCTCTCAGAGTGCCCTTCTTTGGAACAAGTTTGGTTTCACACTCGCTTCTCATTAACTGTGGACGCCTCCCATTGCGACTAGTTCACCCTCTCTCTGAAAAATGCGACTGATTGCTGACCTGCCCCTATGCTGTGGGAGAGGCAACCTCTCATTGCCGTTTGCAATGCGTTCGTAAACAAACAAAAAGATTCGCTGAGACTGGTTGCCGTAGCCTCAGAAAAGAATGCCAAGCCCTCAAGCTCAATCAACCGCTACCTGCGCCTCTACGTTGTACGGCAACGTGTTCAACACTCTCGAATGGCCGTAACCGACAAATAGTCGACTTTTTACTAAAAGCCTTTCACCATGTCACCATTTTTTGGTAACACGCCATACGTAAAAACTAAAAAATGAAAACGCAAAACTTGTCACTACAATAACTACTCGTCACATAAGATAACTGTGCGATACCTTAAAAAACAATGCGAACTAAAATTACCTTCAACAAATCTGGTACTTCGATTCCCCGAAGAACTTACGGCTTAATTTTAAACTTCAGTTGGGCACACGATTGTCCCGTCCTGACAACCTTTCCTTTTGACCGGGGAACACTCCAGACATAGAACCCACAGGTTCCACCGCCGAACCCCAATGCTAGCCGCTTTTTAACCCGCTTTCTCCTGTTCTTTTCTGAAAAGTTACCACCGCAGAGGCCGTCGTGCGCTAACACTTGAACTGGTTCCACTGCCATAACTGCTTTCGATCCAACTGCACCCTATCAGTTAGCCTGACGTGCAACCACTTTTTTACCTGATGCCGCACATCGGCAAGTGGCTAATCACGTTCCCTCTCTCCATCGAGACAATTTCTATCGAATAGACTAAGCCACGCGCTGTTTAATACATTCACTGCAACTTCTCAACTGCGCTTGCTGTACAAGTGACGCGAAATTAGTCGGTTACGGCTCTCTTTCTCGGCTGTCCCGTTTCTCCACTGTGCACTGCACAGCGTTAGCGCTAAGGCTGGAACCTCGAGGCACATGCACTGGCTCCCTTATTGGTGAATACTGCTCCGGTGTACTGCTCTGTCTTGAACAGCTGATCTCTCTCTTAATACCCTCATTTACGCAGAAGTTTTTGCCGGTAAGGACGAAGACACTCATAATCAACGAGGTGGAGCAATGCCAACGCACTCGTATTCGACTGATCGGTCACTGCGCATCGCAATATCACAGGCTGAGCAGCTTTTCCCGACGAGGTTGCAAGAGCTAGAGGTAGGTACAGCAGGCTTGCGGTAAAACCATGCCCAAAAGCGTCAGTTAGCCTTATTGTGTCACTGCTCTTACGCAAAATCTCAACGGATACGTTATTTGCCCGTATCTGTATACAGATACTGTGTCTGTAAGTGTCTATACACAGATACACAGATACTGTGTCTGTTTTGTCTAAGTGTGACCGCTTGTGCTCTGTTTTGTCTACTGTGAGGGGGTGCAAAATCTCCCCTCGCCAGGTAGTAATGCTTAGTAATTTCATTATATGTCATGGCGTATCCCAATGTATATTTTCGAATCCAGTAGAATAAAAGCCATGTGTAAAAGCGTTCCAGTTCATAACTTCACGGGCAATGCTGTTGGCCGATTCATTTGAATTCATGGGAATGTCACCCAGTGATCCAAGGTGCGCTGGGAACCAATATATGTAAAGTGTATCAAGGGCATGTTTACTATTATTATTTCGAACTGCTTGTGGTGTGACCCTGCCTCTACTGAAGGCTCTGATGGCTGGTTTTGTGTCATTGTATATCTCAATGTGTCAATCATACGTCAGGGCCAACGCAATAGCAACCTGTTCAGCGACTTCCGGCTTGGAAGTGTGAACTGTGGCGCAGTTGGTACACCTGCCCTGGTGGTTAACTACTACCGCGGCGAACATATTTGAGCCTTAATATGAGGCTGAGTCGACAAAGCAAGCCCCGCTGCCTTCTTTATCAAACTTCTTCAATAAACCCTTAGCCCGGGCTACCCTTCTGGCAACGTTGAAAGTTTGGTGCATATTTCTTGGTAAAAGAGCAACGATGATGCTCTCAGCAAAGTCCTGTGGTATCTTGGTGTACGTCTCCTGGTCAATGACAGGCTTGATGATGATTCAATCAAGGATCGATCTCCCCGTGCAAGTTGTAGAGAGTCTTGCTATTTGTGACCTTTTTTGAGCCTCCGCAATTTCTATAGTCGTGTTGTGTACTCCTAGCTTGAGCAATTTTTGAGTGCAAGTGCGAAACGGGAGACCCAGTACACTCTTTATGACTTTCTTGATCACCGCGTCGAGCTTCTTAAAATGGGTTTGTGTCCAGGTATACATAGAAGCCGCTTATGAAATATGACATAGCACGAAAGAGTTTATCAACCTGATCAGATTGTTTTCTTTCATACCTTTTCGTCTCGCTGCAAGTCGTCTGATCATCCGATATGCATTCTCTGCCTTGAAGATAATTTTCTTGAGCGCCATGCGATTCCTGCCATTTTCATCTATAAAAAAGCTCAGTGTCCTCATCGTGTCGACTCTGGGTATAATTACCCCGTTTTCGGTCAATATGAGTATGTTACTTTCGGATAGTGGCTTCCAGCCCTTAGGTCTCCCCCCTTTCTCTTTTTTGTAAAGTAGTAAATCCGATTTCTGTGGGGAGCACCTGAGACCAGTGGACCTCAAGTATTCGTCCACTGTCTGCACCACTTCTGTAAGTGCATCTTGTACCTGAAGCTTCCCTACCACCAGCACACCATATTGTAGGGTCATCAGCATAGGTGGTGTGGTGAATGTTGCTGATATTACTCAGTTTCCTGGACAGGCCGATCATGCACAGGTTGATGAGGACGAGAGAGATCACCGAGCCTTGAGGGGTTCCACGATCACCGAGTGGAACCACGTCTGAGTTGGTGTCTCCTACCCTTAACCTCGCCGTATGTGCCCCTAAGAAAGATTTTGTCATTATACATTTTCGATCCAAGTCCAATTTCTTCTATTGTTTGAAGAATGTATTTGTGCCTAATGTTGTCGAATGCTTTCTCCATGTCTCGTCCGAGGATGGCTTTGATATCTCTAGAGTATCCGTCTAGAATGTCGTGTTTATTCTGCTTCATAGCATTCTGAGTAGATAGCGAAGATCTGAAGCCTAACATATTATAGGTGTATATGTTGTTGTCCTCCAATAAATCTTCAAGCGTGTTGAAGATTTAGTGCTTGGCAAATTTTTCTACACATGATGTTAGCGATATTGGTCGCACGTTATCCAGGCTTGGAGATTTACCCGGTTTTGGTATTAGTATGACTTGAGAAATTTTCCGTTCATCTGGATCTTCACCCGAATTACATGCTTCATTAATCTCGTCGAGATTCCTGAGTGACTTGTTGGGGACGCCATCTGGGCCAGGGGCAGACTTTCTGTTTAACTGACGCAACACCCTTCTGATTTTAGATAAAATGAAGGGTCGATCCAGCTCCAGCTGAGGGGCTCCCCGGTATTGCGATCGTGGAAATTGTTCTGCCTCCTCAGCGACTGGTAGGTATTTGTCTATGAGCTGTTTCGTAACTGTTTTAATGTCTTGATTTTTAAGGGCTGTGTGTATGGCTCGGGCAAGACAGTGTCTCTGGTTGGACCTGGTACCTTGCTCGTCTAAGAGGAACTTAATAAGTTTCTATGCTTTGCCATTCCTCATCTGCCCATCAATCGTTTCACGAAAATTACCCACTGCTGCTTACATAGGTTGGTGCAGTGCAGTTTGATTTGTTTATTCAGTTCTGCTATTTTCATTTTTTAGTTTACGATTCAGTCTTTTAGTCCGGCATTCTTTTGTAATGGGCTGCTTTGCTTTATTTAAGTGGGCTAGTTAAGAAACCATGGCTTCCACGTTAGCGTCAGTGAGAAGCTTTCTGGTGGCTGATTTGATATCATTTCTGATGGATTCGCACCGCTCTTTGAGGCTTGGTTTGGCAGCATTTGGTCCGCTTTGCGTTCTAATTCTGCGAAAGATATACCAATCAAGAACCCCAAATTATCGAGGGCGGCCTTTTTCAACCTCCAGCTTAACCTCGAGAACATAATGATCACTGCCGAAGTTATGACCGGTACTTGTTCATATGAAATGCTCTACGTTCTTGACAAAGGTTAGGTCGGGTGTGCTGTCTCTACAAACAGAATTGCCAATTCTTGTGGGCTATGCTTTAACAGTATTCAATACCAGGTCTTGCTTGTCAGCATGCCATGCCATAGATTCCTGCCTTAGGGGTTTGTCGCAGTATAGCCCCTGAGTTCATGAACAGCGTTGAAGTTCCCTAATATGATGAAAGGCCTTGCTTCTACGAGTTTCGTAGCTTCCTCGAAAGTAATCTTGAACCCTTGCTTGTAGTGCTTCAGGTTACTGCAAATGTTGAGGACAAATAAGCTGTTGCATCTTTGATTTTTGTATGAGACCGGCACTAATACCTTCACCATGACATACTCTAAGGTCTTGTCCCGAATGCCCAGCTCGTGAGAGATGTGTGTCAGCTGCCTATTTACAAAATCGTATAAGTCTCTACCATAGTTTTCGCACTCTAAAGCTATACCCTGTGAGCGTGACGTATCCGTACTCAGTTTCTTGGAATGCTATAATATCCGGCTTAGATCGTAGTGACCTGAGATATTGCTGGAGTGTGGCACGTTTGTTGTTGTACCCCCCGCAATTTCATTGCCACACTCGAAATTATCTTTTAGTGTGGGCCATATTGGATATTCGTATCCCCTGTCTGGGGAATCATGGCGCTGTGTGAAACAATGGTCCACACTGCGCTCTGTCGTTGCCGGACATACTCTTCGTCTCAACAGTTTTCACTCTTTCGCTAAATGCCTTAAGTCCTTCCCTAGGATCATTTAATGTACTCTGCATCTGTCCCACACACATCGTCAACTGTGAGACGCTGTTCATGATCATTTTCATTTTATCCGCAAATGAAGCTAGTGTTTGTTTCATTTCCTCAATGTGCGTTTCAGTATTCTTCAGCTTACTTTCCACGGCACTGCGCTTGGCCGACATGGCCCCGTCACCCACAGGTGCAGGAACTGGTGTTTCCTTTGGCGTGTTTTTATTCTCGGCCTGCTTGGTTTCGCTTAAAAGTTTTTTAATTGCTGCTAATTCTGTTAGCCTATTTTCGTTCATTTCCCTTAGCTCTTCATTTTCTTTCTTTAGCCTCTCTATTTCCCTATTTTGCTCTGGGGGTGGGTCGCGAAGCATGAAACTTACCAGTTCGGTTCGCGCACCATCGGCCCAAGCAAGTCGTCTGGTGTTGGAAGATTGTCCTCTGGTAGTTAGCGTCTTTTCCGTCATTACCAATCCCTCGACTTTGTCGGCCCACGTCGAACCAATGCCTCCTTCGGATTCTGAGTTGATCAATGGACTCCGATTCCCACACCTCACCACGGATTTGGACCTGGATGCACTCTTTCTTCTGGATATAGATACACTCCGTTCTCTGGATCGGGAGTGATTTCTAGACCTGGACCTGCCACGAGATGCTGCTGTTGGCTTCGAGTCATCCATCGGAGCTGATGTCGCGGAGTGCAGCTCGGATGAGTGCAGGTTCAACGGATTGTCGACTTCTTCCTTTTCAGTATTGGCTGCCATTGCCCTTTCACTTCTTCTTCTGACAATGTATGGCATTGTGTAACGCTGTCTGCATATCTTGTCCACCATGAGGTGTGAATCAGCGCAAAGTTCACATCTGGGTTGACACCTGTGTTCCTTAATCACGTTTATTTCGCCACATTTTCTACACACGGTCTCTTCCGGAGTGGGGCACACGTCAGCTGTGTGACCCAGCCGGCCACAAGCATAAGATATATTGATCTTTTTCTTGTAGAGCGCACACTTCATCAGGGTCAGAACATACCTGACGAAATTTTGAACATTGTAACTGTGACGTGTGCCCCGGAGTGGGGCACACGTCAGCTGTGTGACCCAGCCGGCCACAAGCATAAGATATATTGATCTTTTTCTTGTAGAGCGCACACTTCATCAGGATCAGAACATACCTGACGAAATTTTGAACATTGTAACTGTCGAAGGCGATGATCACAGTGCCGGTATTCTTAATTCTTTTAGCCGCAAGCGCCAAGAGGTTTCTTGGGTTGACAATATTTCTCTCAAGCTCCGCCGGCACGTCGGCGATGTCGATGTTTCTTATCACTCCTTAGTACGTATCGTCTGGTTCAGCCTCATAAGCGCTGATCTCATAATTGCAACCACCCATGTCTATTGATCTTATTCTCACGCACCTCTCAGCATTTTCCTGCTCTACTGCACTCGCCACCATTATGTTCTGGCTGAAGTTCGGGCAGAAGATGTGTGACGCCGTCTGATCCAAGCTTAATCCTCCAGCTTCTATGATGGCTTTGCCTACCTTGGTGGAACCAATCTTGTTAATATTGATGCCACCACGTGGTTTAGGATAATCTTTCAGTGAGCTTTGGCATGTAGGGCATGCGGGACGCCCTGGTGACTCTGTTCTTGACCTAATTGCACTTATCAGATGTTCTAGACGGCGCATCCGTGTTTAGCCCAGCTCCGGCTAAGTTCCGCTAGCAGCGGATTTTGTCGGCATTCGATTGAAAATTGCTGCTTGCCACCCGTACTTTTCAGTACATTCATCGGCAGATATGCTCTCCCCGTCCGTCATTACTTGCATGTCGAGCGCCCGGCCACTCGCCCCCGACGAACGCCACTTGGCGCACGTCCGTGTAGCGTTGACCTGGCTCAGCGTAGGCCTATTTCAAGCACGGCGTCGTCGGCACAAAAATCTCGTAAAATGACGAAAAGTTCACCCAACACAGAAAATTGATGTAGCCTTGTTCTCCTCGATGTTATGCGTCGATCGATGTAATCTATTCAATGGCACACACAGATTAACTGGCGGAAACAGATGTTGAGAGTGGGAGCCCATCTGTTGCTTCGCAGAAGCCTCCTTAAGAGCGGTGAGTACACCGTTGGGCTCGGTGCGCTTATCAGGTGTGCATGCGACAGCGAGGCAACCCGACATCCTAACAACAGCGGGGGAGGTTACGCTCGTCTCCCTGCCGCCACTATATCTGGGTCAGCCAATTGGACGCGTCCCCACGGCATTCTCAATGGCACGCGTGCATGCCAACGATAGCTTAAACTCATACGGCGGCGCCAGACCTGCTTCTTGCCAGACGCTCTTGCGAGTAAGCTTTCCCCTTTTAATACCGAACGGGGGCGACCTGGACGACTCCGCTCATGAACCGTGCGAACGAAGATGTCTCGTTTCTTTCCCGTGCTCGGGTCTTCCGCGTTCGCATTCGCAGAACCGATCAGTTTTGTTAGTTGACGGGACGGAAGCTGGCTATGCGCTCTGCATCAGCCGCATTATTTGCGCTACACGCAACACGCCGGTAATTGGTGCCTCATACTAACTGACGGCTTACCATTTTCTCGAAAAACTTACAGAGGCAGCTTGTCAGAGCTATTGGTCTGTACCTCGAAAAAGAGGACGGATCCTCGCCTTGCTTTAGGATAGGGAGTACAATGACCTCTTTCCATGAGGTAGAAATTACACCGGAACACCTAATGGCATAGTGTATTGAAAGAAGAGTTTCGAGAGGCAGGTGCGCCAACATTCTATATGCTACACGATCGCAACCTAGGGATGATTTCTTGCAGCAGTTTAGCGATGCCTACTGCTCAGCTAGGCCGAAAAGTTCAGTGTAATCTACGTATTTTGTACACCTGCGTTCTAGTTTCTGTCCCTCTATTCTTGCTTTCAGAGTAATGCAAGCAGCTAGACAAGTGTTCGAAATGAGTGCCCAAGATGTTTGCTTGGCTCTCCAGCGTATTTCCCAGCATATCAGTCAAATAAAGCGGGTGTGTTCCTCGTCCATGTATTCTGTCAACCCTGTCCCATACTTTTTTTTCATCTTTATACCAGTTTATATTTGACAAGATGTTTCGCAAGCTTTCTTTTCGAACCTGCCGGGTGTCCTCCTTGCTTGAGATTTTGCGTTTTTTGAAATTTGCGAGGTTCTTCGCTGTTAAAGAGTCCCGCAACAACCACCACGGTTTTTCTTTGTTCCGCACGTGCTTTTCTACATTCATTGTTTCACCAGGAAACGTGTTTTTTAGAACCGGAGCTACTTGGTTATGAATTGCATTGAGAAGCAGCATCAAACAGAAGATCTGTAAAATACATTAAGGCATCTTCAATTGCCAGACCACACATTTCCGCCAACGTTGCGTGAGTAACAGTTCAGAACCGTTTCCAGTCGCCCGAGTCAAGCTTGCACCGAGGGACCTGGGAAAGAAGGTTATTATGCTTCGGCCCACTGAAAAATATCGGGAAATGGTTTCTTCCGTAAGGGTTTTCAGAAAATTCTCTTTAAAATAGGTTAAGAGCATTAGCGATGAAATGCCAAAGTGTACGGAGGAGTATGAATTATTTGTGAGACTAAATTATGTGGGCTCATTTGTATTGAAAAGGCATAGCTTAGAAGAAAAAGTATCTATTCAGTGAGACGTCCTCGGGCATCATAGCAAGAATCGGCCCAAGAACATTGTGGACATTCAAATCACCAAGAAGCAAATTGGGCTCTGAAAGCTCGTCTATTAGAAGTTCTCACTCCTGTTTGTGGAGCTGATGATGAGGTGGTTTGTACAAAGGAGGTGGCGTGTACAATGAAGGTGGCATGTACAATAGAGAAGTGGCACGCACAATAGAGATAAGGTGGCATGTACAATGGATGGCAACTGCCTCAAGGGGCATTTAAAGTGGTAATTGAGAACACGCCCCACTTCAATTTACAATATTAGCCACATCACCTAATGACACCGCAGCATCACCGTGATCCTTTCGTAAAGTGCGTAGTGACGCAGGAAGCTGGTATGTTTGAACTTTAGATGGGTCTGCTGTACGCACAGCACTTTTGGGTCAAATTCGTGGCGGAGTCACTGTACGTCTTCGAAGTTCCTAAGACGACCTCTTAAGTTTCATTGTATTATTTGTGGATCCATATTGTACATGAAGTGGTGCTGGGTGTACTATAAGGACTTGTGTTGCAAAGGAGGAGACTGTTTAACAGGACCTTTGTGGGACCCTGTAATTGGTGTTCTGTCTTTTTTGGAGGGGTCGACGAAAGGTCGCCGCTCCTTTGGCGCTACCTGCGCCGCTCAGCTAGAAGTGGTGTCCATTGCATCCTGCGAAGCACTGGACGCCCGCTCCGCAGAGCGATCTGTTTGTCGCTTAGACTTCACCTCAGCCGACGGAGTATTTGTCGCCGCCGAGCCAGGCGCACACGGAATCCCCTTGGCCTCTTCATTGTCCTGGCTGCTGCCAGGTCTTGCAGAGACCATTGGTGTCGACCGGTTGTTTTAGGCGGGGCAGCACTGGCTGCTCCCACCATAGCGGCAAGTGGCTTTGACCTGGGCACGCTAGGCGTGAGTAGGTATTCACCAAGGGCCGTTGTGGTGCAGTCCTTCATTGCACCACTTCTGTGAAAGATGCTCTTAATACAAAAGATAAATGTAGGACTCGTTGCCGTGCTTCACGAATTATGATATTTTCCTTAACTTTTATTGTCATAATTTTCTTTTCGCTCTTCCAGGCTCTACCCGCTGGAGAGTATGCAGGCCGCAGGTCACGGGTTCAAATCCCGGCTGCGGCGGCTGCATTTCCGATGGAGGCGGAAATGTCGTAGGCCCGTGTGCTCCGATTTGGGTGCAGGTTAAAGAACCCCAGGTGGTCAAAATTTCCGGAGTCCTCCACTACGGCGTCTCTCATAATCATATGGTGATTTTGGGAGGTTAAACCCCACAAATCATTTAGAGTATGCAGGACGACTACCTTCACAGTTTTCGCAGAAACCCTCATCGTGTTTGCCATCATCGGTACCGTGACCAGTCGTGGTGCACTTCGCGCAAGTCAGCTGATCTCAGCACGTCTGTGATCCGTGTCCAAATCACCAGCATTTGAAACAACGTTTCAGATTCGGTATGTACGCACGCACAGGAAGTTTTACATAGCCGGTTTGATTATCTGAAGTGGAATGGTTGAGTTGAAAGTGAGTATTAGGAGCTTTGTTGCAGTTTCAGTGTTGCATCTGATTGTGATGCGCTTCAATTGTGTTATGCTTTCACCCTTCCATTCATCAAAAAGTTCATCTTCGGTTAAAGTCATCAAGTCTACATCGAATACTACGCCCTTCGCTGTGTTCATTGTACGGTGTGCGCTTACTGACGCAGGGATATTGCCAAAAGCAACGAAGTGTACACGTTTGTCGAACTGATCCTTGTCTTTTAGTCCGAGTAGAATATCCCCACTTGCCATCTCTGTAGCTTTAGAGTCTGTTTCGATGGTGTCATTCAGGCATTTGGCCACAAGAAAAGGTTAGAATGCTATGGATTTTGTTGAAGGTTCTTCACAACGAAGCACATGGTATTTCTGGAAGGTTGCTATGGTTTGGTGAAGAAAAAGAGATGCTAAATCAGTGCGTACCCTTTTGGAGGCACGATCAGTTACGAGAGGGCGGGGGACTCATAGGTTTCATAAAAATTTTGGTTTCTTCGGCAGTGGCACCTACCACCCTACACAGAGCTCAACAAGGAACGTACCAGAACATGTTCACAAGTATGAACTACGCCAGCAGTACACCGTTGCTATACCCGGATATGGGTTATGCTAGGCAGGATAGCCACGCAGGATTAACCCTTGCCGCCAGAAAACAATAAAATAGGAAAGACAAGAAGACAGGATAGATTTAAAGTGGAGAAAAGGACGAATATGTAAGGAGAGAGAGAAACGAAAAGGCGACTGCCGATTTCACCTGAGTGGGTCTGTCCAGAGGGGCCGTCTACATGAAGCTGGGGCCAAACGGGTGTGTTGCCTTCGCCGGGTGCCCTTAAGGTCCAAGCACCCAGCATCTGCTCAACCCCAGGATGCTTGTTTCCCCGACATGGAAAAGCTGCGCATGGCTAGGCGTGGGAGGAACTCGAACCCGTCCCCCCCCCCGTTTGCTAGGGTCCGTGATGTCGCTACGCACCAAACGCCTGCTTGATTTTTATTAAAATACCTCCGAGATATATATAATGAAAATTTTAACTGGCAGCCTCATATTGAATATATCACAACAAAAATAGCATGGGCAATGGGGTATTGCTAATGCTGATCAGCAACAGATGGGGTATGTATGAGAAGAAAGCACTCTTGATGATCTACGAAATGTACGTATGACCAGTATTAGAATGCGGCTGTGTTTTTACCGGTGCACCAGCATACAAGCTTCGGCCACCAGTCCCATTAGAGCGAGAGGTTTTACGGCTGTGCTTAGGCCTTCCAAAATATGTGACAAATAAGGTACTTGGAAGCGAGAACACCACCCTTGTTAAGCCGACTCTACCTACTCCTGGTGCAGAAGTTTTTTACAGTTGTACGAAACTTTGTTTCACCATACTCAAATAATTTTCATCTCCAATCTCAACTTATTTTTTTTGAGTACTGGCTCAGATTCTGCAAGTCACAAATCATATATGTACAATCATGTAAGTGTACAAATTCTTGATGTGCGTTCTTTGAAGATGCAACAAAAGTTCGTAAACATCGTCTGTCACGAAATTTTTCTGAGCCATGCGAAATTATTGCTTTAGGAAACTTAAACATGCTGCTAAACGAGCATGTAAATCATCTGCAAACAAATATGGTTATAAAAACGAATGCATCGGAAACTGAGGAAAAAGCTGGCGTGGGAGTATTTTGTCCTGAACTTAGGTGGTATTTTTTTTACAACGGCCTGATTTCATTCCAATTTTTAGAGCTGAACTTATGGCCATTATATTAGCTCTCCAAATGTTAGCCAGTTCAATTACAGTAGAAGAAATTATCACTGACTCAATATTTGTGCGTTCTCTCTCCGCTTCTATTGAAACGCCTCAACCAAAGCTTATCAGAATATTGTTCACGCGCACCTTCAATGCTTCCTTTAATTTATGTAATTAGACACACAGGTTTATTTCTAAACGAAAGCACCGATTCTTTAGCAAAGGCAGCGCTTTTGGTGCCAATCAGTCGGGTTTTCCTACTGAGAGCCTACATAGCGATTGCAAGATTCCACACGCTAACATCCAAAAAATGCTAGTCAGACCATGTCTTGGCAGCTTCTCCAGATTGTAAGCACGTGCTATTTCCCTGGAGCAGTGAGTTATTGCGGTTCAAAACAACAGAAGTGGCTATAACCAAACTTCGCTGCCGGATTACCTCCCTCAACTTTTACCTGCACAGAGCAAGTCAAGTGCTGTCTCCTCTGTGTCTCTGCCGTAATGAGAAGGGAACAATCAGTCAATACTTTCTATCTTGTCGCTGGTACATGTCATTGAGAAGAGGATTCAAAGAAACACTTCTTCAAAACTTAGGTCTGAAAATATGCGAATCAGTTGTTTTTTCTTTTGGCGCCTCGACTCTAGGTTACAGTCACAGGAGTGTTTACTACGGCATAGATGTATTTATTAAAGAGACTAAAAGAATAATGAGCTAAATCATTGATTCTTTTAAACGTTTCAATACACATAATCTGCCAATAAATTTGCTGTATTAGCCATTTCTATAAGTATTGCGAAGAAACACAAAAAATGAATTCACCTAACACACAGCCGATCCCCTGCATTGGTTAAGAGCCATGAAAAGCACTGAAAAAGAAGAATGGCAGGTAGGCGAAAGTCATTTTCTTATTATTATTCTTCTTCTCAGTCAAACTCGAAAGATTTCTGCCCCTGGCGTGCTTTGCCTCCGGGAACAAAGAAACCGAAACTTCTTTGTCTCGGGGATCAGCCCACCTGTTACAATGCGAAGGTGATATCCGTTGACGTCATGATTTTACGCTACTTTGAGATGTCAGTGACATTGCAATATTTTTCATGATGCCAAAATTTTGGCGATATACGACGGCGCACGGCTTGCTTATATTAACATGATTTTTTGCAACACACGCCGCTATCTTCTGCCTCATCCGCACCGAAGAGCTTTGAGACGACGCCCCCTGAGACGGGCCTCCCGAGGTCAGCCACTTGGATCGATGGGCTCGAGTGGTTGGCGAGATCGTCATAAGACCGGAACTAGGGTTCCTTCTTACAAGCTTTATATTTATTAAATTGTTTCCTTTCTCGCATCGACACTGACCATTATTTTCGTGCTTAAGGCTTTAACAGCATAAGCAAAACACAATTGCAGAATTTTAAAGCCCCTATACACAATATAAATGGCAGACAACAGCGAAGAAAAAAATGGCAGATCCCACATCCAGTGGGAATCAGTAATACGCGAAGCACAACTAAGGAATGTTGCAATGTCACGTTAAAATCAGCACAGTTTTTCAAGTTAGACTTAAATGGTGCCGTACATGATTTCCATATAATGATTATCATGTTTGTGCCTCCTGGCGTTTGTGCTCGTTGTCTATTCACGACACGTAATATCAAATTTCTTATATGCAAAGCTTGCGAAACGGCCGTGACAGCCTATGAGCGTAGCATGTAGTCATGTTTTACGTGACATGCATGTCTTGACTATCATGTTTTGACGTGTAATTTATCTTCATCTGTTCACGTCACGGGATAGCAAATTTGCCTTATGTGGAGCCAGCGAAACGGCCATGAGTGCATGATTAGCACGGTTTGTACTCAAGGTATTACATGATACGCACAACACGATTATCATGCTTGCATCTGTCAGCTATGGTCATCTTCAATTCACGTCACGTAATACCAAATTTGCAATACTTAAATCAGGCAGAACGACCACTGACGCATCATGATCGTGGCATGTAGTCATGCTCTTATATGACACGCATGTCATGATTATCATGTGCGCACCAGTCATTTACTGTCATCATTCATTCACTTCACTTGATACTAAAGTTTGTGTATCTGAAGCTAGCGAAGTGACCGCGAGCTCATCACAAGCATGGCATGACACACGTATCACGATTTCCACAGGAGGGCCTGTCAGTTGTGTTCGCCAAGCAGTCACGAGATACCATACCAATTTTTGCGATGTTATGTGAACTAAACTATTACAGGAGCAGCAAGACCATGTGAATATGGCATTTATGGCGCGCATGTCATAATTTTCATGCTATGAGTAGTGACTTACGCTCGTCATAGAATCCTGTTGTGCCATACAGATTTCGGTATAGATCCCATGATCCAAACAGCAAGAAAAACTAAAAGTCGTAGGCCCTGGAAAGTAGTCTTTCTTGGGTCTTTTCTAAACACTATTTTGGTAACTGCTACAAGAACATGTGCAGCAGTCATAAATCACCATATTGTCTGTTTAGTAGGGAGGAATACGCAAAGCAATACTTCATTCCTCTGAGAAGCGTGGTCTCCGCTACAAACTTTCAAGGAAATTTGTGCAATTTTTTTATGTTGTGGCTGACGACGATGAAGAACTATGCGTGAAACTTTTCAAATGGCTTGGAGCATTTAATGACCCACTTGTTTCACAGTTTGCATGGTGTGACGCGTCATTGTTCGATTGCTGTACTAAAACATATTATTACTCATAGTAACGCGACTGCTTTCCCCGACATCAGGCCTGCCTGAGGCCAATTTGCAAATATGTCTGAAGCACTAACCTTGCTCTGGCCCCGCCGTGGTGGTCTAGTGGCTAAGGTAATCGGCTGCTGACCCGCAGGCCGCGGGTTCATATCGCGGCTGCGGTGGCTGCATTTCCGATGGAGGCGGAAATGTTGTAGACCCGTGTGCTAAGATTTGGGTGCACGTTAAAGAACCCCAGGTGGTCGAAATTTCCGGAGCCCTCCACTACGGCGTCTCTCATATTCATATATTGGTTTTGGGACGTTAAACCCCACATTCAATCAACCTTGCTCTGGGCTATAATAGTGGTCTTGCACGCAGGTGACCCCTGTTCGAATCGCATTGAGCCGCTGTCGTTTTTATCTACTTATTTTGATTTGCCGCGATACTGGTTACGGAAATCGGTGGCTGCAGCGGTGGCAGACGACTTCGGCGCACGTGATCCTTTTGGGATCTCGTAAGAGCTTTTGTTGTCAAACAATTCACACGGATGTGGGACGTATTATCTTTGGTCTTCCCCGTGCGCTGGTGACTTGTGAATCAAAACAACTGTAAATTTATTGAAAATAAGTGTTTTACGCATGCATTTTCCCTTGCGTATAGATTGTTTTGTTTTCTTGCATGTAACTTAGCATTATTTTTTGGATCTCTTCAGTAATTGAGATAATCATGTCTTCAGGATTGGACATATGTCGCGCTGACCATCTACATTTCTTCCCGATGAGTGACGCGCAAAAGGTTGACGTTAACCCTTTCTTTGAGGATTCGTATAAGCATTCTACTACCGCACGCTGTCCAAAATATTCTTAAAATATTCCGCAAGCAGGGTAATTACTTTTCTGTTAGGAACCCCGATTCCGACTTTTCTTACTCGGCTCAAGGGGCCAGGGGTATTTAAAAGCAATACAAGTCCACATATTTTGAAGGCAACTATATTGTACAATCAACACACAGGGAGAATTCAGACAAGAACTAGCGCCAACTTACAACCAAATTTATTTTTTCTTCTTAGTCAATAAATACGCTAGACTGACGTGGTAGGTATTGAGAAAGCTCCCAATATCACAATCTGTAGATTACCACAGGCCACGTAAGAACGCCACTTCACCTTCCAATAAACAATCACGCTGGCTATAGCACTCAAGACTGTCGGAAATATTTCAAGACATTCAAGCGCAGTGCGTGCAAGGCAACGGTGAGGCGTTTAAAAAGTCCATTACATAAAAGAAAGCGCTCGTGGCAATATTTTGTTCCGTTCTCAGCAGCCCAAGTTTATTAACGCTCAACGTCGACTTCTTGAAGCTTCCTGATGACTTGACTACCTACGCACGCAAGCATGTACAGATAGAATTCCACTTGTTAAGAGCGGCGGAGCCCGAGGCTGCGGACACTCTGCTTAACTGCACAATACGGACTGATACTTACTTCTTCAACAGCGGAGACGAGAATGGAATTGTGCGGCTGAGCTCCAGACACCGTGTTTTGATCACGCATGCAGCGGTTGAATTTCGACGAAAATACGTTGGTCCCCGTGAATCTGTATTGCCGCTTGCGGCAATGTATGCTAAACCCTAGAACACAAACGTGGAAGTAACGCGAAATCGGCCTTTAAAAGCGCGATTTTTTCCCTGCGCTGTCGCCTTCTGGGCATCGCGTAATGTCGTGTAGCTTTGTAGTGCCGTTGTCGTCACTCACCGTTCTTAATCTCTCCATTCACATAGTAATTCTCACAGACACAGACAGCACTTTATTTCCACACTCACTAAAAAAAACGGAAGTGGTGTTACTCCAGTATCTTCCTGATCTGAGCGCTAAAGAGCTCAACATTCTTGGTGATCACGCGGACCTGGTTCTCGAAGGCCGCGAAAGCAGCCTGCATGGCATCCGACACCTGGCGACCAGTCTCCTCCACCCATGCCGCCACCTGCAGGCAAGAATCTTTTCACTCTCAAGGCTACATCACTTGCATACGATGAAGGGCAGTTCATCCCAGATAAATCTAAGGAGCGCTTTACTAACGAACTATAGGTGCTGATAATATTATTCTTAATACTAATACCACTATTGTAACGACCATAACAATAATTAATTTAACATCTCTCATATGATTATGAGGGACGCTTGAATGTAGGGTTGAGGTAATTTTGACATCTTGGGGTTCAGTAACGTGTCTCTAAATTTAAGCCCACGGGCCTCAAGTCTTTTCGCCTTCATTAAAAAAGCGGCCTTTCCTTTAGAGTTGAAGCTTCTTGTCACCCGTTAGGTCCCGGGTCAGGTGGATGGTTTCAGTGATAGAGATATCACGTTGACATCAACTAATATTATTTATATCAGCTAGTTATTTGCATCAACTGTTACCTGGATATCGCAAAAACTATTTAGAGTAATTCAATTTGTAAAACATATCCGGTCAAAATAAAATCAAGCAATTAACCCGTGCAGTGTGGATGACGCAACACATATTAAAAAGTGAAATATAAAAACTGTTGTCTCCTTAAATACTCATTCACCTACCTTTCTAAAACACCGATAATGCTATGTTATTGCAGCATGTACGCTAAGTAACAAAATGATTTATGTTGTTTACATAACACCAAACAGTGGTTGATCTCAAATATAAACGACACTCTTGGAAGAAACTCGGCTTGTTCACAGAAGTTCTACGTTTCATAACTATAGAATGCATTTGCTGCAACGATGTCTCATTCATGTCACCCTTCAACAGTACGGCAAGCGTTGACTGGAGTGCCTTGTCTTTTCTAAATTTGTGTTTCTGACGTAACTTGCTGCAACCTGGTATGCGACACGACGGGGAATTACCCTGCGACAATATCTCGTTTGGAAATGCATTTCTTAAAAAAAGAGAATTTTCACCAAAAAAAACAACTACAAAGGACCCTAAATAAAGCATCCATTGGTAGAACAACCCTAGAGAGAAAAAAAAAAGCCAGAAGCCACGTAAAGTGGGTATGAATCATATGCGAAGCCAGAATGTTGAAGGTGTAGTTGTTGTGTCGTAAATTTCCGTGTCATGATTATCACGTCCGCGCCTGGCATTGTGTTCCTCCTCCATTCAAGTCACGTATTACCAAATTTGGTATATGTGAAAGCTAGTAAAACGGCCACGAGCGTGCAATGTACGTAGCATGTAGTCATGTTTTACTTAACACGCATATGATGATTATCATGTTTGGACGTGTCATTTACCTTCGTCGTCAATACACGTCAGGTAAAACCAAATTTTGTATATGTGAAGCTAGTTCAACGACTGTGAGTGCGCTATGAGCGTAGCATGTGCTGAACTTTGAACTATGAACTTTATTTCCCATCTATGCATGGAACAAAAAACAGAATAAACAGAAAGAAGACACATAACGACTTGATGACGTCATGGCCCCCCCCCTCAATATTCTTTGGCAACATTGAACGAGGAAAAAAGTACAATGCATAAAAAGGTATTGTAAAAAAACTATGTGCGTTAAAACACGGCTGAACGTAAATAAGCCCAAAGAAACGTGTTCGTGCAGTTCTCAGAAAATTAAAAAAATTTATTTTATAGACAATTGAAAAAACACTTGTATCTGAAAAATCAAACTAATTCAAATAACATTTGAAACGCGTCGCTAGATACACTACACATAATAAGCAAATATTATGCTTAATGAACGAACAAGCTTAACACATATTCACTAATGAGTATGCAAAGTCCACACACACATCACCGTGTACTTTACACATAAAAGGCATGTTCATTGTAAAAAACGAGATGTATGATCAACACAATAACATCATTGCAGAAAGAAAATGTGGCAAATAATGTAGCGAGTTAAGTAAAGACGATAAGACATCGTGTAGCATTTGTTTTCCATATTTTTTCGAGAATGTGGGACAAAGAGGCTTTTTTTTACTAGTAGTGAGCATGTTTCGGTTTGACGTTAGCCGTGGTAGCTGCTCTAGAAAACCCATGCTATTTTTTTTCTTTCCATTAAGATTCCTCTCTTCTAAATTGTTTTATACACTGCCTTTATTCAATAGGACAGATGCTTGGGCTAGTTGGCGATTGGGAATAAACATATTTGCAAAGCGCAAGACTACGAGTAGTTACGGCGTAACTACAGAAAAAGAGACAAGGACAGAAAGAGCATTGACTTCAGCTGAAGTCAGCGCTCTTTCTGTCCCTGTCTCTTCTTCTGTAGTTACGTCGTAACTATTCTTAGCCTTGCGCTGTGCAAATATGCTACCTTTATTACCATGATGTCTAGCTGATCAAAAAGGGGATTGCTGTGTGCATTGAATAGAGCATTTCAACTTGTTCGAACAGCTTTTTTTGCAAGAAAAATAAAATGTTTACGCTTGAGCTGGTTGTCTTTCCCTAGACGAGATGGCAGTAATTTATATGGGAGAGAAAAAAAATATTAGGTAAGAGTTAAACTTTCAATGGCGATAAGAGACGTAATCTTACTAGAATACCTGTAACTGAGCAAGCTGGTTGGCGATAATGTTCACATGTTCTTCCCATAACATGTTTTTCTTTAAAATAACATATAGGTTCTTTGCCGAAGGCACTACTTCTATCATGGAGGTTCCTATTTGAAGTCACCCATGAACAATTTATTTTTTGTTCTTCGGTTGCAAAACCATGCCAGTTGTTTTCGTAGCATCAATTCTTAGCAAGTTCAATGAACTTCAGTTGTTTATTTATTGTAAAGCATCATTGGCAATACTGCTTAGCTGTGAAACCTTTATGGAAGTCAAATAAACTGGTGTCGCCCGCATGTATAACAAATCGCGTCCTAGTGTTGATGTTCGTCAAATGGTTTATATGAATGTTAAAGAACTGTAGTCCTAGTATACTTACCGGCGGAATCGCAGCACGTACTGTAATTTTTTTAGAATAGTGATTACCTATAATAACACTTTATTATCTATACTGCAGAAAGCTTTTGATGAAATTCAGAAATGTACTTTAAAGCCGTTATTGTTCCGTCAGTGAAGTGCTGTTATTTATGGTATCAAAGGCCTTTGAAAAATATTGAGTATGCCATGGCTAACCATATTTTCTTCAAAGCCTTGCACAATTATGTCTTTTTGAGTTAGTATTGCAAATTCAGTTGGGAGAGCTTTTTTAAATCCAAATTGAAAATAGTTTAGTAGAATGTGCTTGTTACAGAATGACGTTATTCTTACATGTACCAGCTTTTCGAGACATTTAGAAAAAAGTGGGCAGGTTTGCTCTTGGCCCTCAGTTCGAATACTTGTTTCTGCTGCCTGATTTGTAAAGCGCTGCTACCTTCGTGATTTGCATGCGATTTGGAAATATGCCGTTCACTGGCGAAATATTGTACTCATGCTCGAAGACAGGACTGATTATATCTAGTACATGTTTTGCTGGACAAGCCTGCAGATCATTGAAATCGCTAGTTTTCCTATGTCGTGTACTGCGAAACACGTTTTGTATCTCTTGAGTGTCAGGCGGGTTTAGGAATGCACTTTGAACGATTTTCAGTTTTACATAATTTATGAATTGGGGGTCATGAGAATTATTTACAAGTGACACAAAATAGTTGTTAAAAGCATGAGCTAATTCCATGCATGATATGAGCTCACTGTTTACCGTTAACTCCTCTAGTTTATGTGGCTCTTGGTTTCCATGCAGTAAATAATTTAGACTTTTCTATGTGACATCAGTTTCTGTCGTTCCTTCTTCAAGTCTAGGCGAATTTGAGACCGTACCATTTTATGGTCACTGCATCGTACCTTGCCAACCACTTCCACATCCTGCACGATTTCTGGGTGTGCAGTCATTATAAAGTCTATTTCGTTCTTATTTTCGCCATTAGGGCTCCTCCATGTCCACTTCCGGTTTTCTCGTTTTCGGTAGAAGGTATTCAAAATCCGTAAATTATTGCGTTCTGCGAATTCTACTAGTAGCTCTCCTCTGGCGTTTCTAGTGCCGATGCCATAATCTCCTACTGCCTGGTCTCCAGCTTGCTTCTTCCCTACAATTGCATTAAAGTCGCCCATCACTATAGTATACTGTGTTTTTACCTTACTCATTGCAGATTCCACGTCTTCATAGAAGCTTTCAACTGAAGCGTCATCATGGCTGGATGTAGGCGCGTAAGCCTGTACTACCTTCATCTTGTATCTTTTATTCAGTTTAATTACAATACCTACCACCCTTTCACTATTGCTATAGTATTCCTCTATGTTGCCAGCTATGTTTCTGTGAATTAGGAACCCCACTCCCAGTTCTCTTCTGTCTGCCAAGCCCCGATAGCAAAGGACGTGCCCATTCTGTAGCACCGTATAGGCCTCATCTGTCCTCCTAACCTCACTGAGCCCTATTATATCCCATTTAACACCCTCTAGCTCCTCGAATAGTACAGCTAGACTTCCCTCACTAGATAAGGTTCTAGCACTGAGCTAGCACTGAGAGGGAAAGTACAGTAATTCAGAGTGTCGCTGCAGAACAGGTACTCGGCTCTTAGTGAGGAAACCAACCTTAGCGTATATACAATGAATGATAATCTGACGAGTATCATTAAGGAGTGTGCAGTAGAAGTTGGAGGCAGGGTAGTTAGACAGGACACTAGCAAGCTTTCCCAGGAAACGAGGAATCTCATTAGGAAGCGTCAAATCATGAAAGTGTCAAGTACAACAGACAAAATAGAACTGGCAGAGCTTTCGAATTTGATTAATAGACGTAAAGTATGCGATGTAAGAAGGTATAACATGGAGAGAATTGAACACGCTCTGAAAAACGGAGGAAGCTTCAAAGCAGTCAAGAGGAAACTTGGGATAGGCAAAAGTCGGATGTATGCACTAAGGGACAAAGAAGGCAAAATAACTACCAATATGGATAGGATAGTTCAAATAGCGGAGGTGTTTTACAACAGTAGCCGAGACAGCCACGACCTTAATACTATAAGAACTAGCAGTAACCCAGATGACACCCCACCAGTAATGATAGAAAAAGTCAGAAAAGCGTTCGAGAGCATGCAAAGAGGCAAAGCTGCTAGTGAGGATCAGGTAACATCAGATCTTCTGAAAGATGGAGGACAGATTGTGTCAGAAAAACTAGCCACCCTGTTTACGAGGTGTCTCCTGACGGAAAGGGTACCAGAGTCTTGGAAGAACGCTAACATCATCTTAATACATAAGAAAGGAGATGACAAGGACTTGAAGAATTACAGGCCGATCAGCTTGCTCTCTGTAGTGTACAAGCTATTTACAAAGATAATTGCTAACAGAGTAAAGAAAACATTAGAACTCAATCAACCAAAGAAACAAGCATGATTCCGAACAGGCTACTCAACAATTGACCACATTCATACTATCAATCAGGTAATAGAGAAATGCTCAGAGTATAACCAACCACTATACATAGCCTTCATAGATTACGAGAAGGCGTTTGATTCAGTAGAAATATCAGCCGTCATGCACACACTGCGGAACCAGGGCGTAGGTGAAGTATATATAAACATTCTGGAAGAAATATACAGGGGATCAACTGCTACCATAGTGCTTTATAAAGAAAGCAACAGAATACCAATCAAGAAGGGTGTAAGGCAGGGGGACACAATCTCCCCAATGCTATTTACCACGTGCTTACAGGAGGTTTTCAGAAGCCTAGAATGGGAACAGTTAGGGATAAGAGTTAATGGAGAATACCTTAGTAACCTGCGCTTCGCCGATGAAATTGCATTGCTGAGTAACTCAGGGGACGAATTGCAACTCATGATTACGGAGTTACACATGGAGAGCAGAAAGGTGGGTCTTAAAATTAATCTTCAGAAAACGAAAGTAATGTACAACAACCTCAGAAAGGAGCAGCGCTTCGAGATAGGTAATAGTGCACTTGAAGTTGTAAAAGCTTATGTCTACTTAGGGCAGGTAATATCCGCAGAGCCTAACCACAAGATTGAAGTAACTAGAAGAATAAGAATGGGGTGGAGCACATTCGGCAAGCACTCTCAAATTATGACAGGTAGATTGCCATTATCCCTGAAGAGGAAAGTATATAACAGCTGTATCTTGCCGGTACTTAGCTACGGAGCAGAAACCTGGAGACTCACAAAGAGGCTTCAGCTTAAATTGAGGACGACGCAGCGAGCAATGGAAAGAAAAATGGTAGGTGTAACCTTAAGAGACAAGAAGAGAGCGGAGTGGATTAGGGGACAAACGGGGGTTAAGGATATCATAGTTGAAATAAAGAAGAGGAAATGGACATGGGCCGGGCATGTAGCGCGTAGACAGGATAACCGCTGGTCATTAAGGGTAACTAACTGGATTCCCAGAGAAGTAAAGCGGGTTAGGGGGAGACAGAAGGTTAGGTGGGCAGATGAGATTAAGAAGTTTGCGGGTATACATTGGCAGCAGCAAGCACAGGACCGGGTTAATTGGCGGAACATGGGAGAGGCCTTTGTCCTGCAGTGGACGTAGTCAGGCTGATGATGATGATGTGACATCAGTTCGCATTATCGTTTCGGCAGGGAACAGCTCCACGAAGTACTGTTTTTGCTGCCATTAAAAACCCAAGAACAATATCGCGGAATGTTTTTGAAACGTGGCTAAATCTTCTGCATGTCTTGCGATAAGAACTGTTTAGAAACAGAATCTTCTTGCTCTATGAATTTCAGCGTACTCTCATCAGAACATGGTATTTCTTTGCGTTTATGGCTTTTTTAGTCTTCAGCTTCAATGACTTTTTATAAGCAATTTTAAATGCTGATAAAAACTACTCGTATACTTTATCGCAGTCTATTTTGTCGTGCGCATCTTCCCAGCTTATCTGCAAGATTTTGCGACAGAATTTATAAAGTGGGAATAGGCTAAATCTTGAAATGTGTTGTGTTGATCTAGAAAGGACGCGAGGGCTACACAGATAAATTCGTAATAAAAAATATTGGCAAGTGGTCGCTGACCTGAGCGTGATCACACCTGACTCGACGTTTCGTGCATCAATACTTGTGACGCCTTTAGTGATGTCTTACATAAGAGTTATATCACGATTATCATGTTTGAACGTGTCACATACCTTCGTCATTTTTTGACGTCACGTAATACCTAATTTGGTTTATGTAGGGCTGGCGAAACGACCACGAGCACACCATGAGTGTGGCACGTAGTCATGACTTACAAGACATGCATGGCATAATTTTCGTGTTAGGGCCTCTAACTTATGTTTGCCATGCAGTGATATCATACCATACCGCTTTTAGAGTATGTCAAGTGAATGAAGCCACCGCAAGAGCAGCAAAAGCAATATGTAAATCACGACATTCATAACATACTTGTCATATGTTTTGACTAATCACTAATATGCTTGTCAATGTTATGCCATACTAATTTCGGTATATATCCACTTATCAAAACGTTGGGAGAGCTAGAAAACATCGGCGGCTACATATACAGATACGGACAATGTCGCCGAAGTTCGCTAAGAAATGCTTCGCAACCAATAAGCTGCCCAGTGCTGATTATGGTTCGCACTACGGTAAGCTCTAAAATGTAAATATTATGAAGGAGCATTCGCAGCCACAAGGACGAGGAGTGGTAGTGCTGACTCATTGCTGTTTTCTTTGAGTCGCCGTAATTGGAATACTCACATGATGCAAAACAATGAAGCCTCTAGCACCAGCTTCATCAAACCCTTGATAAACAATTTCTTTCTCAAGAAAGCTTACTACGAAGGCTTCTTATGTGTTTTGCGACACAATAGGTGTGGCAAACGAACGCTCGAATTTGTTTCCCAACCAACCTGTTCGTTCGTCTTTGTAAGTGTGCATGTGATATACAGATGCAAATTTGTGAAAAATAGCAAGGGAGGGCAGTACCCCCCCCCCCCCTAAGCAACGTCAACGTGCTGCAATGTACACATGAAATGCACAGCCGCGTTCCCCTCAGTGCATCTCACGCAAGCAGGCGGGCTTGTAGGGTGACTTCAAACGTGCTTTGTCTGCTTTAGGGTGAGGACAACTGCGGCGCGGCTACCATACTTGCGCTTAAGGCACCTTCCAGCCGTCTTGATGCTATATGACGGCGCCATTCAGAAGCGCAGAAAACGGGGGGAGAAATGGTGTCTCGGCGGCATCAACGCCTTCGCCCCCACAGGGTAACACCCTGTGGGGGCGAAGGCGTCGAGGCACACTATGGCTTTGTTCTGCGGCGTGACACACTGCGGCAGTTGCGGGCTCTGACGTTGTGTGCATAGGAGCACGCGCAATCTGACACGCATACTTGTTTTGCGCAAGTCATGGCGTTGAAAGGTGTGCTTGTTTAAATGAAGAAGCACGCTTCCTCGGGGTGACTGATTAGGGCGAGTGTTATGAGTCGAAACGCTCCTGGACTCACTATACTATACGTCCGAGCCCGCAACTGGCTCAAGGTGTCGCGCAGCAGAACAAGGATGCCAGCTCGCGCACACTACACTGACATGTTCTCCGCTGGGCATTTCGTGTGCAACTTTTCAACGGAGAATAGTTTGAGGGTCATTTCTGCAACTTTACATTGAAATCATGAGTCTGTATGCTACTTTTTTAATTTTGCATTTCAGGCAAGCTTAATTGTACGGCAAGGTGCCTCACTGTGACCTTTACGTGCAGGCATTCTTTATTTGTCTAGTTCCTTTAAGGAAAAGATTTTGGTGCGTGGTACTGTTACTTCTTGCCAACGCAAAACAATGACCACGACAAACAATAGAAACCCGTTTCCTGTCACGCGCGCTGTTGACCTCTGGTGAAGAATTTGCATATCCCACAGCATCCTCGTTTTACTAAATGCTTGAACGTTCTCATTCTCCGAACCTTCCTCTGAGTAACAGGTAACACTATTTCTGGGGCACCTTTAGGCGATGTTTCCATAAATCTTTGTGCCAAGTAGATACAAGCTGACTGCAGTGACCGTAGATTAGCAGAAAACTGTTTTCCGTAATTTTCTGTGACGAAAGACGAATAGCATGAAAAAAATAGGCATTATCAGCCACCTGAGAATAAATGTTTCGTGAAGCAAGCGGCGAAACATTTCTGTGGGTAATTCTTAATTGTGCTAATAGTTACGAAATGATCCTAAAGAATGATGTTGGACAGTCGCCTATGTTTCACATAATCAGTTGTTTAGAGTTGTGTAACGATGTCAACGACAACAAGGGCATTAACAGTGCGTTAAGCTTATATTACTGTCTTCTTTGACAATGTCCTATTACCCCCACCCCTCACACAATGTTCCAAACATAGGAACCCATGAGGTACTTGTTAAAAAAATATGAATTAAACGTTTGTTCTTGCGAAGATGGCAAGAACATTTGTTCTTACGTAGAACCTCTTGAGTGGATAGTGCTAGAAGACCATCTTCGGCATTTTGTCGATGTCTGTGGATCTCAATGAAGGTCGCTAAGTACAAGAGCCTTGCATATTTCCATAACTTGAACCAAACAGCAGGCTTGAGAGATGCGCTGATTGTTTGCAAATGAATTTTAACGATTGCCTCGAACCACTCACATGGCTTGCCAGATTTATTGGCAACACTGTCTGAGTTACGTCGTGTTTGGCAAGTCAATGAAAGTGACGCAGCCGATGGCATCGCTAACTTTGGACGCTACAGCGCCTACTGTGGTAGCCACAAAGCGATGAGTTAGCACGGAAATGCTTCCTTCCTTCCTCCGTGGTGCTTGCCCGGCGTTGCGCTGGTTTGGCACGCGATTTTCTGTTTCCCGTGGATGGGTGTGCGATGTGTGGTATTTGGTGTGACATTATGGACTGCACAAAACATTCACAGCTGACGCATATAGTTCGCTTCAGTGCTCTCTGTAAGAAGTGGACCAGTGTGATCAGGTGGGACAACTGGTTACCAAGCAAAATGGTACGCATGTGTTCGAGGCCCGTGCTAAAAGAGAACGAGTCCTCGCGCCTCGTGGCTCGGACGCACGCAGCCGTCGTCGCTCTGCTTTAACTTCTTTAACTTTCAAGAATAAAATGGTGAGATTGATCACGTCTGTGCCTCTTGCTACAGATAGATAGATAGAACGCAGAACGCTCGAAGGGCGTGGAGTTAGCTAAAAAAATGCTTTGTATTTAAAACAAAAAGGGCGGGGCTTTTTTTTAGATAGCCTCAAGACGTCATCAGAAAGGTGCTTCTAAGAACTATATGTCTGATTCCTTCTGCGGTTCTGATATTTATTTTTGCATTCAGCAGGCATACGCGATTGTGCAACATGGATTGAGAGAAAGGGTTGGACGACGTCCGCGGCAGGATTGTCATGTTATTATCCCCACCCCTTGTCGTGACCAGAAGGACATATTCGTCATACCCTCTTACCTTCCAGATATTCTGGGAAAGACACATTCATAATCTGACAAGATAGATGCGTCACTGGCCACCATACACCAGCGTATTATAGAGTAACATACACGCACATAGGTTGTGGTACTGGTGTGAACAAACTTATTAAAAACGCTAAAAGATGACGCGTAATATAGTGGTTCACAAGAAAGGTCTTTTTCGGTGAGAGTTATGCGAGATGAACACTTAGAATTCGGGTTCTGCTCTGAATGGCTTCAAGATGTCGCGAACGTGGTGGTCAGAATAAAAATGTAGTTGAAAACAACATAGACCACTCCATGTGAACTAAAACACCTTAGTATAATCCAGGCTAGAATACACGCCAGTATAGTCAGGAAAACAAGTCACATTTTGGCGGCTTATATTGAGCTGGTCACGTGGCTCCGTACCCGTGTCCCATTGTAACCAGCCTGATTCGAAGTGGCCTTCAGAAAAGGCGGGACAAGATATGGCTGATATTTTAGGTAAACTTTTTTTTGGCTAGGCGCCAGTGGTTACGCGTGATGTTTCCGTAGGCGGCCTGGCTCTGGCGTGGTTGCGTAAATAGGAAGCATTATTTTAAGCATTAGAGCGCGGTTTCTCGCTGAAATTGCGGTGGTCATTATGCTTCTAGGCAATTGGAAAACTATTGGCATTACCATCATCTACATGTGCGCGATTAACATGGAAAACACACTCAGCACTAGAATTGAACTCGGGAAGGCATGCACGTGATGCAGATGTCTTACCTATTGCACCACAACGCCTCCGCATGACGGAGAATTTTTTAGCGGGGGTATATATCTACCAAATGGCTTTTCGCAAGCCATCGGCGAAACCTTGAGCTTTTCTGTGTCATATTCACTTGTTCGCGCACACATTTGATCAGAGAATAGTTTGTAGGGCTTCATGAACTCGAGACAACCACGGTGAGCGCTTTCGGCTCCGACTTCAACTGCTGGTGAGCCGTTCCGCAAGAACGATTAACGTGTGTTCGTGCGTCGTTTTAGTGCTTCCCCAGCAACCGCGGATGTATCACTCACCAAAATTCGCGGATACACGACGAGGCCGTGTTCGGCTGTCGAAACCTACGTATCTTTTTCGCACGTCCATGTGCTGTGAGCAATTTCACCTATTTAAGTCACTAAATACACGCACGTCGGTGACAGCAGCCTGTTCTCCGCAATTTGAAGACAATAGGCTTTCGCACGTGAACGTTGCATAGATATTTTAGCGTGCCTGCACTTACACTTGCATTTCGCAAGCGCGAACTGCTGTTAGCTGCACGCTGGGGCAGCAGTGCCTTTTTAGCATTTTGATAAATAATTATTTGTGCAATTATAATTTGTGTATTTGTGTGCATTATTTCGCAATAGTGTGCATGGTTTTTACTCATTTTCAGTATTTAGGTGATCCTATTTATGGTTAGTGACTTCTCTTTTATTCATTCAGCATCACACTACTGTTCAAGTGAATGCCGCAATGCGCGCCAAGGCCAATTATGACGTACACAAATCAGCGACGGCAGGTAGGTCTCCCTCCAAATAAAGAATGCTTTTGAACATCTCTTCCGCGAACGTCTGCGTGCAGTTGGTGTCGAGAAATGGTGTAGAAGTTTCCGTGTTGACCCTTTTTGTTGATTAAAATTCACTTCAAGTTTGCTGAGCATTTCCACTATCGGGCGCGTAACAAGATTGTCATCAAAACATAGGAGCACCATTGCCCTGGCATGGTCCCAAAATCGCCGGGCGTAATGCCCGACGTCATGCTTGTAACATAGGAGAATGTATAAAATATTTAGAAAATTAGATAGCACAGGCCACGCAGTTGCCAACATTACGCTTGTATAGGATCGTTTTCAAACCTGTTGCGAGACCTCACGTGGCTATAGGGTATAGAATACGTACATAATAGCTACGCGGAATGCTTGGGTTCGATTCCTGCTTGTACCCTGATATAATTCTTTGCATTCATCGAGCATACAGATGTGTGCCACGCACATCTGGAGGAAAAGGTTTAACGACGAGAGTGAAGGGATTTTCATCTTAGTCATGTTCTGCACAAAAGATATTCGTCGTACTTGACTGCTACTGCATGCAGTTGCTCTTTAGAAAATGGAGCCTTTTAGAGCTGGTACATTATATCCACAGCAGTACCCTGGTTGTCTTGGTCATTGTTCGCAGTCACAAATACATGCTGGAATATGCGAACTGTACTTAATATTGAAAAGAGTGAGCAAATGTCGGTGGCATACGCTCTCCTGCTGGATTCTGCACCTGACATCTGACTTCTGCACTTGATGTTCAAGTTCCTCATTAAATTACGCAACCTCTAATCAAGTATTAACCAACCGACTTTCAACTTCGGTCTTTCGCTGTCTCGATGCCTTCCGATTGTTTCTTTTTGGCCATGCTTTTCTAAAATCCTCAGTTCAGCTTCTTTTGTGAAACACAAACATCAACACACAGACATGCCTGTGTCCCACGGCGTCTTTTTGATGCTGTGGCTGGCGGCCTACCCGGCGTTGGTGGCACCAGCTAATGAAGCGTTCATTTCGCGTATTTTCTGATAGGGGAGGCGAGCGCCTCTTCTAGCTTGCTGTTTCTGCGTGAAGGTGAGCAGAGCACAGCTAACTGGCCATCGGCGTTAGTACGGCCTTTAGCCGCCCCATGCCACCACGGGAGTAGAGCTCACGGAAACGCAGACGGCGGCTGCCCCAGCAAGCTTTACCTATTTCAGTTTTCAGCTGTGTTCGCACTCTTTTATATTTATTGAAAACTTTCTGAATAGTAGTCCTGAAGAGTTTGCGGCTATAAGCAACTAGGTTACTTTAGGCCTATGCGTTCAAAGCTATTTGCACGCCGTCTACTCTAGGCTCTTAGGAGAGCGCAGGTCAGTACTGCGTGAAATATTGTCGGCAACCTTCCTGTTGACTTGATTGAAAATCAGTTCTTGTGACGAGTATTTTCCAGTACGTTATAATGGAAACTTAAGTGCTCAAAGTTCCGCGATGCACGCTATAGTCTACCAGTGAGCTACACCATACGCAAGCCTATTCACCAGCTATTTCATAAGCACTTTGCGTTAACGGAGAAATAGTAAGAATAATCATGCGACACAGTGCCCTGTTTGTTCACTGACGCACAAGACATGCAAAGTCGCAGTGTTTCCTCCTTGCCGGCGAGCAACAGTAAGGCTAGCACATCCGGACATGCGTTACGTGGTGTGATGTCCGCAGGCATTGGAAGAAATGTATTGCGTTATGCCTTTACCGATGCACTCTTGGTTGTAGTTCCTTCGCCGCATGGTATAAAGCAACTGAATGAAGCAATAAAGCAAATAGGCCTTCTTTATGCGAAGCTCAAAACATTACAGGTTAAATAACTCTGGCGGCTCTCATACACGTATGGTGATTTTGAGACGTTAAACATCATACATGTATCAATCAATAAATTAATCTATTATTCAGATAATGAAACATTGCACTTGAAAAATTGCCGCCTCTTTGGCAATGTGATGAGCCGGCTAAGGTAAGGGAAATTGCATTCACAGCAGTAAGAGTCTTCTTTTGAAGAATTGTTTTAAAAAGTTGAAACAATGTGCAGTCAAATGCCTAAGTGAGCAGATTCAGGAAACACACATGGCCGCGTATACGCTGAGTAAGGCCTTAGACGCGCTCCGAATTGTGAAAGGCGAGGGCTCGCATAGCTTGATGCAGCAAGCGCGTGTTTAAAAGGACCCGAAAGGGGTGCACACACTGCTTGAACCTACCTGATCGAGGTCAGCTTTGCGGTCAGGCTCAGCCTGTGCTGTTCGGGCGAGTTGCTCGATGAGAACACTGTACGTCTTGGACCATTCGAGAGTGACAGCCTTGTGCAGTGGCGTCACCATGTCCATGTAGAAACGCGCCCCGTCCCCGATGCGCGCCTCTGCATCCTCTCCCTGGTGCAGACTCATCGAGTACAGGGCCCGGTTGGCCCCGATGCTTGCACACTGCTCATGCACGCTCTCCAGGTAGGCGGCCCACGTGCCACGAACTTCGGTCTCTAGCTCACTGCTGTCGTAGCTCAGCTGTCGCCGCTCGAACTGCGAGAAACAATAAAGATTTCATAGAATGCGACAAGCCTTCTTTACTGCTGTACCTAGTTGACCCTCCTCTGTATACTTTCTGCAAGTTGGGGCGTTGAACGAAGTCAATCGTACCCAACTCGCTAGTAGCTTCACACCAAAAAATAAAAGGCACAATAACAGCTGCATATATGAAGGTAATAATCCATGGTCTGTGTTTCTCACTCGGGATGGACGCATCAACGAAAAATTACCTCTGCTTTTGATGCTACTGACGAGGGTAGTATAATCACAGCGTGAAAGCTAACTATTCGGAAACTACAAGTAAAGGAGTAGCCTGTTTGCACTTCTAGGGACAGAATAAATTTGCTTTTTTTTCTTTACTTCGTGCTTTCAATTCGCGGACAAGTCATTCACCTCGATGAACATCACAGAATGTTGCATGTGTCCACAAGTATAATTTTTACTTGTTATTATAGCCTTTTTGACATCAAATTTGACCCTTGCCGTGCCACAGATACAAGTGGATGGGAGTAAAACCATATTCATAACGACAGGGCTGTTCAGTGGCCTTACTGAACAGCGACTTCATTACAATACATACCGTCACAGCTCTGGTATCTCTAGTCTTGCACCACTTGAGCAAGACTTATACACCAGAGCTCATCAGCACCGAGCTGCTCCAGGCCTTTTGAGGCACTGGAGTATTGTTAAGCTTTTTAAAGAACGGTTTTATTAGTTTCATTTATTTATTATTATTAGTTTCATTTATTTGAATTTGAATGGAATTGAATTCAATTTTATGTTTGGCCCCACATGAAGAATGCCGAGAATAAAAACTGCACTAAAACAGCTCAAAACATCCCACTACTTGAAAATAAATAAGTCATAGAGTAGCACGCAAGTAAGACCATAGCGGAGTAATACGCACAAATAGGACAATGTGTATCCAAAGAACTGCATACTCTAAATGTCAGCGGAGTACAACAGTTATTACGAATTAAAAAAAACAAACATCTGAAGCTGGAACAGACGATACAATCATGTGTCACAAGAATTTATAAATGATCGAAAATAAAAAAGCGTAAATTACATGCATGATACAATTAGTAGGTGACAAGCATGATGTAAAACTTTTCGCAGTCATATTTTATATTAACATAAAGGCTACTTAGATATTTGAACATTCTGGTAATATTCGGCCACCATACCTTGTGCGTGATAGAGGCAATAACGCGATCTTACGCCTGTAGGTTGGCCAAGTCAGTACAGTTTGTTGGCTTAACTCTTTTTATCGGGCTAAATGTGTAATTGTAAACATTTTGAGCCTGGCTAATTTATGTTTTTGCTGTATCTTGAAAGCCTTCATTGATCAGGCTTTTTTCTTACAATAATTTTCAAAAATCAATTTATCGAGTGAGCATTTTCAATATTTGCGTTGTGCCACCTCACACTATAAACCAAAAGTGAACAAAGGATGTAAACAAGAAATTTTTACAATCGGTAAGATTAAAACTATTCGCAGTTGATAATGATTCCCATGCACTGTAAAAATTTAATTTACGTAAAAGTAATAGTCTATTCAGAGAAGAATGAAAAACATAAAAATATCGTATACATCTTGGTTACAATCGATGGTATTCAAAACTAACTCTTACTGAGAAAATATATCAAGCTCAGTCGATCGGTCTTTACTGAAGCCGTATTGTCCGTCACGCCATATATTCGTTAGTAATTGTACCAGTTGGGTATGAAGAGTTTATTCCGAAAATTCAGAAAATACTTCCAAAATTGATGTGGAAATTGCATAGATTGCTAAACTATTTTTGTCTCCTGTTTTGCAGGAAATGCGCAATTTAACAGCCTGCATTATTGCAGGACACAATATTTTAACCACACAGCCTAATGATTTCAGAAAGTGGTTGGGCAAAAATTTCAGCGACATATTTGATAGGCTTGAGTACAAGATTACAGCACTCGCCACATTCAGTATTTCTGAGCCACACAAGTATTGTTTTATGTAGGTCGCTTTCACAAGTAGGTCTTATAAACGTAGTAATTGGCCATTTATTCGTAACGTTTAATGCTCCATCAACAGAAGTTTTCGGAAAGCCTCAGTTAACTATATATATTTTTCTATGTAGTAGATAAGTGGCTGTGGCTGCCACTAATAACACAATCAATATGTCTTACTTCTGTAATTACGCTTTTTAGGATTGGTGCTCCAGTCAATTTATATTTCTCCAGTGAACGCAAAATTACCAGCCAACAGCATAAACGTGTTATGAGAGCAGCTTTGCCTATCCTTTTGTATGCCTTTATTTAGACGATTACAAAATACTTTGAGGTAACAAGTAGCTATGGGTCAAGAGAAACTAGAAATGCATTATATAATACATTCTGTCCAATAATTTGATCAACTGTGATCAAATTTGTCACTGTGATCGATGCCATTCTAATATTTTTTACATGGCCATTGGGTGATTCGAGAAAGGTGCAATCATATAAATCCATGAATTGTATGGGTTGTCAGAAAGTTGTTGCAGTATGCATGAATTTGTTCCTGACGAAGTCTCAGGGGTATTGGCCGTTATAGAATGCAATGTAATAGAAAGTCACTCTTTTTTCGTGCCTAATAACTAAATTATAAAAAAGTGACCCCTAGTATGGCGTGGAAAGATCTCAGCTTTCTTATCCTAAGAAATAATGTTTCTTGGAAAGACGCTAATTATTGTAGATGAAATGGCAGAAACGATTCTTGACTTATAGTTATGCTAATAAATCTAAACCTATCAAACAAACACTTCATATGTATAGAAGTCTCGTTACACAGCATGTCAGTATTATTATTGCCATTAAAAACAATGCCAAGGTTATTCAGCGTAGCAGAGTGAAATAAGTTCTCCAAAAGGCCATGCACATTGCACTACTACCAAATGGGAGCTGGTACATAATCGAGATGGCGTAATTGCTAAGGACAACTGTCAGCATTTACCAACCATGGTCTGAACAACATAACTTCGTTGAGAGTTAAAAATCGATGGTTTCTCTTACAAATATGCAAACACCACCATCACTACTGTGGCCATAATTGACACAAAAAACCTTATAACATGACATAGAAAATGGTTTATCGTTCGTGTAAGAAGTTTAAGTCAGCAAGATTAAGTTAAGTCTAAGTTAGGTTTAAGTCAGAAGATGAGAGGTTAAGTGTTGACAGGCTAGGCGTTGAGAGGTTAACAAAATATAACAGGGGATCGTACCAAGGAATGAATAGGATATGTTATTAGTAGTAAAGAACCCTTCCGGAAATCGCAGCGCCAGCCTTTCTTTGGTGGACCGGCGCTGGGGAATTATGGGGCAGCGGAGCGCCGGCGGGCACAGCAGACGACGCTTTCTCGCTTTCGCCATTCAGAATACGAAAATAATGCTTTCGCATGCTTAAAACGCGTTCCGTTAGCGGTTTTGGCTGGCGTAAGAAGCTGATATTGCGAAGAAACGCGTCTGACCACTATTACTTTTCTTCACGCATACCAGACTCTGTTGTCCATCGCAAATACCCTTAGGCTTTGAAGGAAGGAAGGAAAATAGAGGGAAAAGAAAGGCAAGGAGGTTAACCAGCCTATAGGCAGCCGGTTTGCTACCCTGCGCATGGGAGAGGGATTGGGGAGATGAAAGAGAGCAAAGAGGGAAGATAGAAACAGCACATTCGGCAGCACATGCGCGCACACTCAGTCATAGTCCAGCCTTGTCTTTCGCGGCGTGTGACATTGCTGTTACAGTCGCTTGTTCAAGTCAGTGTCGCGTAGGAATTTCAACAGAGCTTTCGTCGCCTTCTGTTGCAGTGTCCTCTCTCGGGCACTTGACAGAATAGTGTCCACAGACATTTGGCTGTTGTCGATGCGCGCAAAAGCAGACGCCAGTGACTGTCTCAGGATTTCATACAATGGACAGTCACACAGGATGTGGTGTAGCGTCTCTTCGCAATGACAGGAATCGCAGAGAGCGTTGTCGGCCATTCCTATGACAAAGGAGTAAGATTTGGTAAATGCCACTCCTAGCCATAAGCGATGAAGTAGGGTGGCTTCTCTTCGGTCGAGTCCAGTGGGCATGCGGAGAGCCATCAAGGAGGACAGGTGGTGTTGACGATTCGTATCGATGCTTGGTGGGCACCATAGTGAAAACGTGATTTCACGCGCAAGTCGTTGAAGATTACTGGAAGCATCAGTCCTCGAAAGTGGTATCGCTTCTTGCTTGCTGAAAAAGAAAGGCGGTGTACACACTTTCTCGGTTATTGGATGTGACAAGACTAGAAAGTCACCAGACGTTTCGTTTATTGCTTACCTGCCACGGTGGTCTGTAGTGGCTAAGGCACTTGGCTGCCGACCCGCGGGTCCCAGGATAGAATGCCGGCCGCGGCAGCCGCATTTTTTGATGAAGACGAAAATGCTTGATACCCATGTGCATACATTTAGGTGCACGTTAAAGAACTCTAGGTGGTCGCCATTCCCGGAGCCCTCCATGACGGCGTCTCATAATCATATGGACGTTTTGGGACGTTAAACGCCAACAATTATATTATTATATTCGTTCATTGCTACGTGCTACTCCATGGCTTTGATTTTAGTGATGCTGCAGCTAAATTGGACCTTTGTTAAGATGCCTGTGTCCTCAGTGTAATTATGGGGCTGGGATTTCACACCTGCAGCTTACCGGGAAATTAACTACGCGAATTTATTACGGTGAGGGCCTTAGATACCTTGTTAAAACCTCACAGGGCCCCCTATCCATCCACCTAAGACCAATAGATGATGAAAGCCACCTTTTTTCCCCTGTTGATGTACTGATCCTACCCCGCCAGTCTATGACTGTCAGAAGGACTTTGCCGGGCATGCAAAGCCGTCTTGTATCGCGGCTGTGGGAGAGCACTTGTGTACTTGTGTACCTCGGGTGTGGACAAGTGCTGGTGTGGCTTGAAGGTGGCCAGTACCCCATTTGCAGCCCCCGGCCCTCACCATTCACAACACACTTTGAAAACATGCTGCGCCTAACGAGGTTTGCACTGCCTCCAAAACCGAAGGCAACTAGTGCAAAACTTAATTTGCGTTGCCTCCATGATCAGACCACATTTGACCAAGCTCGGATGTCAAGCGATGACGTGATAACGTGAAGTCATGGGACGTTTTGATAACGTCAAAGTTTTAGGCAATGTCTGACGTCAAATGTGTTGTCGTCATCACGTGATCATTTTTTGATCACTCGACGTTGCCGACGTGGGACGCAAACGGTCAAGCTTCACGTTTGATCAGGCCGCTAAGGTTTTCAGCTAAAAACTAAAACAGACCGGCGGTGGCTTTGGCGTCCAACGGAAGCGACTTTAACAAGAGTGATGCAAAAATCTTCGCGTGTTGGCGTCGCCACACGACGTAATCATGCCATCACGGGTCAGCAGAATGTCTATCATGATGCTTGCGCGATCACGTTATCACACGATATCGTCGCATTGCACTGCTCTGTGATTGGCCTACCAATCACAAAGGCCGAGCAAAACCAGGTGAGGTGCTGAAAGTTTGGAATGCCTCAGATCCACTTGTTATTGACCATAAACCTAGAGGCCTCAACTATTTGGCTTTGCGCATCTCCTTTTTTTCTGTTTCCCAGTGTTAAGACAAATAATGCTAGTTCTAGATTCAATACTATCAATAAAAGCTACACTCGCCAACTGTATCTTTCATATTGTCAGCTAATGCAAGTGCTGCTGTGGTGTAATATACCTTTCCCACACTGAATAAGGCTTTAACCAGTCACCTTAAAGCTATTCTCACCATTACCAGCCTTTTGCAACAATACTTATCAAAGTTTTATGGCTTAACCGTGCTGTGCTCAGATAATGAGTGCTTATTAGCACAATAAGGATGTTCATGCTGCGGAAAGTTTTCCTTTTGAATACGCATGTAACAAGTCCATGGCCCTTTTGGCAAAGGTGACAAGAAAGGTTGTCTGTATTCGGCAGCTTGGGGAGGCTACTATTCAAAGGACAAATTACTAAAATAGCATAATCATAAACTGTATTTAAACAATGGATCCTGGGAGCTCAAACAGTAAAACAGAATATTGTCTAATGTATGCAGAGCGTATCTTACGCTGTTTGGAAACAAATACTGCATGTGAAGTATCCACTCTACGAACGTGCTCTTAGCTGGTTTTTACTACAGTCAGTGTCTAAAAAGCTAAGTTATTCACACTCAGCATTCGAATCAGGCAAACAAAATGCTAACCTACACAGCATAGTGGAGCTTGACTCTATCTAGAAAGGGGGGATTTTGACATTGATCGTCATTCGCGAAGTGCACGGTGTTACACTGCGTATCGCGCGGAAGAATACTACGGGTGATAGTGCCCGACATGAAGTACTAATATCGAAACTGAACGGTCATGCCGACAATAAAACAAACAAAGAAAGCGTCCGATACAGGAAAATGTGATCTACGAAGCATGAGGGACTCGCCGCTAAAGCCGAGAAAAGTTTCCAATTCAATGGGCCTTTTCACGGGTGCGTGAACATTTTTCCGGTTCACTAGTGTTTGCTGGCTCTATGTAGCTCTGGGTTGTGCCTGTTTTGTGAGTGCAGCTTGAAGCAGACTAATTACGCGCAATATTTCCGCAACTATGCATTCGTGTGCCCGGGCACTGGGGTGAGCCAACGATTTCGCGAGCAGACGGCCTTCCGCAGACAAGCTGGCTTCCCATAGTGCTTTGCAGCCGCCGTAGGGGGCACGTGCCGATTTCCGGAGGGGGAAGGGAATTGGAATGTAAATGTGAATAAAGAAAACGGGACGAAAGGAAAACTTACTGGGCGCAAGGACCAGTCCCGTCACCTTCAAATACCACGTAAAATGCTCTACCAACTGAGCTACTACGGCAGAAATCTCCCCAACTATTGTATGGGGTACACACGTGCCTTAAACGTGGGAGTGTCAGTCAGCGCCGTCGGTACTCACTAAGGCAAATTGCCCGAAAAAGCAGTAACGGAGCCCAATAGGCGCGCACGATGAACGAATAGACCGTTGAGAAGCAACCACAGAAGGAAGCCTGCCGCGCGAAACCACTTAGTCTCCAAACACGCTCCAAAGGGATGAACCGCTCGGGGATTGCAGGCAGCGCGAAAAGCGTTGCCAAGTTGACCAGCCCTCCTTCTCTTCCTCTGCTGGCTCAGTCTTTACCCGTATTTTGCCGGTGACGGTTCGTGTTGCGTCGCGCTCGGAGAGCTCGACCACGGCCACCTGGTTCCGACGATCTAACAATTACGACGTGGTGCTTGTGTGTACGCTTGGATGAGTGTGGGCTGCTGCTTTTGAGTTTCGGTGCACCCATAAAGTCTGAGGCAAGTCTCGACACGTCCCCACGCCGCACTGTATATTTGTGGCTTTAAGATAGTCACGACCAACACATGACAGCAACAGTTGGGAAGGCCAATATGGCGGCCGAGAAGGCAACAGGCCTATCGGATATATACTTCAGTCCGGCTCAGGGTAGAAAACAGCGATCATTAAATGCAAGTAGGTTACCATTCTTTATTTTACTTTACTTGTCGCGTGTACGATACGGATTGCGCTTGCCGGCAACGGGCTCGGTCGTATTGTATATCGCTCGCACGAATTGCCTTGCGAAGGTCAGCTTCGGCGGCTGCAGTTCGCCTGTGCTTTGCGACCGCCTATAAATTGGCCGACGTTGCCGTCGGCCTCCCGTACGCTCGCTCATCGAGTGCTCGCCTGTCTTCGCCGCCGCGATGAGCTCCGGGCTGACGATATTGGGCCGAAACCTCGTCGCTGTGTTTGGAGTCGTCGAAAACACGTTGTGGGTTTTTTTAAGATCTTGGTTGTAGTATGTCGAGCACTGTAAGTGCACCAGCACGGGCTAGCGAGGCTTTCGCTAGCGTCAGAACTCACTGAAGATTGGTCGCCATTACAGTTGGCTTTCCCGTCAGTTGGTCGCTAGCAGCTTGGCGCCATCTATTGGACGCGGCGGCGGACTCGCGTTTGCGCGCTGCACTCACTCAAGTTTGTAGAAAAGGGCCAGATCACCGTCGATTTCTTTGGCGCTAGCTCCAAACCAGCTCGGCGCTCTTCGTGGTGGCGGCCAAGCGTACGCTAGCTCTCCTGTTTGATGTTCGCTGGCGGCAGAGACTCCGCGTGCAGCGCCATCTCGGATCTCGCAATCGCTTGCTCGAGCTGAACGACGTCGCTCGCTTAGGACTCGCCCACTTGTTAGTGGCACAGTGGTTCGCGGCGTTGTGGCAGCGGCCGCCGCTCCTAAGCTGTTGCACTACGGGGATCGAAATGAGTCTGACGATGTGTGACATCACGGAGAATTATTAGCATGTCACATCTCACGCTTGTTTTCATTTTACCTTGCCCGTATTTCTCATATTCATTTCTACTCATACTCTGTCCCGTGTGACTCACTATTTTACATACCTACTGCGCAGCCGCGGGCACACGCCGTGCTGAAGGCTGTGTGCACTGGCGTCTGCGATGTCTGTCATCCATCTCTTTCATCAGGGCAGCTTCGGAAGGACTTGGCGAGATATGAAGGTAAATTTGTGTGTGCTATGTTAACGCTTCCTTTTATATTAACGTGCACGTACTTGTCATATGCATGCATCTTCATCTTCAATCACGTGTGTCTAACAATTTTTACTATGTTATTGTACGTGCGGCTGTGGGAACACAACAGGCAGAAGGCTGCGTGCGCTGGCGTCTGCAATGCCTGTCATCTATCGCCTATCGCTTCCGTCGGAGGAGCTCCCCATGGAGTGTACAAGATTTGACAACGAGACTGGACTTGTACTCTTCACCATGAATTCACTTAAAAGAATGAAGAAACTTCACATGTAGGTACAAAAATAAAAGAATTTCAATGTCTCACTTTTGTCTTTCGTTGTTGCCGTGACTGTGAAAGCAGGAACACATAGGTGGCTAAGTAATTTTACGCGTGTTCTTTTCTGTGCAATTCGTTCCTCACTGCGCAGAAAAACATGTGAAAAAAGTATTAGGCCAGGCCGAAAACAATAAAAAACAATGTTTGAACTGGGGACAAAAAGTTCATCTGATCGGAGTACTTGAGTGGATCAACCGTTCGTCCGGCAAAGTGCAACTGTGAGGACTAACGGTTGCCTGGTAAGGTGTAAATGTTGGGATTAACAGTAGCTCTATAAGGTGCGAATGAGAGGAATATTAGTTCTTTCAGGTGAATTGTGGGACTAATGGTTACTCACTAAGGTGTAATTGTGAGGACTAAATGTTGGTCTTTTGAGCTCGTCTGTGAGGATTAACTGTTAGAATCGGTGCCTTTAGTCCTTAAAGGGATTATGGTTGTGTCAGACCCTTTAGAATCCAAAAGGACGAACAACACACACCATTTTAACACCCTTTTGCCTTACAGTGTAGCATTGACAGCGAGTGCAGTACACTCCTTTTGTGTCTGCTTGGCGTCACATGGTACGCGATCTTACCACGAGCTTGCAGCTGACCACTGATGCCTCCTTTACTGCCTGAAGGCACCGAGTCTACCAGAACGAGATCCTCGCTATGACTGAAGGAAAGAAGTGTCCACTTAGGGCTTATTTTTATTTTCCAGAGACAATATTGATTAGATATAACAGAGAATTATGCCTAGAAAATTATAGGGGATGCTAATATAAGTGAATGTATTTGTGAGGAAAAGCACTGAACGAAAATATAACCTGTGGATGTCGATACGACGGAGAACTTGTGAAAAAAAAACACTAATATGAAGAGCAGTGCACGGAGAGGCGCAAAAGTTTGCGCTTGTCAAAGCTCTTTCTTTTGTTGGTATATTTTTGTGCAATTTCAAATGCGTAATGCAATAACTCGCCCTAAGCTCGGTTCTTCTAAGATGAGTGCAAGGACCGAACCTGGGAGCTCTGAATAACGCATCTGATGCTCTATCAATTGAGTTACCATGATAGTTATTTCTACGTCCAGTATATGGGATATATACAGGGTGTCCCACAGCAATGTAGTCGACTAAGGTTGCACGGTGGGCTTGTTGGTTATTCTTGTTGTTCGAGGTATAGCGCATCCAGGACGGGACAGAGAAGAAGAGACAGAACACATACACGGCGCTAACGTTCAACAATGTGGTCTCATCCGAGAAACAGCAATACTTATACCCAAACAAGGCGCGTTACAACCACGTGCTAGAACCAGAAAACTATGATCTACTGCATCTCATGCGACATCCAAAGAATGCAATTATTTCGATGATAATGAAATCTATGGCTTGCTTATACATTCGTACCCACATTTGGCAATGAATTTTGCTTCTGTGATGAGCCTTGTCATTTGGTTAGTGCTTCTTCCAATTATGCTGGTGCGATTAAAGAGGGGTTGGCATCCGCATTCTTTGCAGTGAATTGCGAGAAACCCCTCAGACTGTGCCTTGGCCACGTTTTTATTGTGTTCATTCAGCCTATCATTGCTGCATCTACCAGTTTCGCCTATATTGCATGCATCACACGTTAATGGAGTCCGGTAGATGACTCCTGTGATGCACGCAACAAACCTAATACGGTGGTTCTTTTCGCAAAGACCTTTCTCTGGGTGCTCCGGTTTCGTCTTTCGGCAAAGACTGCTTAGCTTGATAGGTGCCGAGAAAACTACCTGCAAGTTGTAATCTTCTGCAAATTTTTTCAGGTTATGTGAAACACCATGAATATATAGGATCACAGCTAATCCTTTCCTTGCAGGCGTAGCACGCGGTTCCGTGGCTCCGTCGGAGGGTATTTTCCACAGAAGGCTTTCCGCGACAAAAGTCAGGACGTGTTGTGGGTACCCCGAGTCAGCTAAACGTTTTGTTTGCTCTCTCATGCTTAAAGGCAAACAGTTCTGGCAGGACTTCTTCAAAGTGTTAGTAAGGCACATTTTAACAATTCCTTGCTTGACGAGCTTAGAGTGCGCGGAGTTTTATGGCAGTATAGGTTTGTTAGCACGAGGGTGATAATACCACCAAGTCACAGTCCTGCCAGCAAACAATGCTGGCAGGACTTCTTCAAAGTGTTAGTAAGGCACATCTTAACAATCTCTCGCTTGACGAGCTTGGAGTGCGCCAAGTTTTATGGCAGTATACGTTTGTTAGCATGAGGGTGATAATACCACCAAGTCTGATCATCATTGAAAACAAATCCTACATCTAAAAACCGAATCACATTGTCACAAGGCATTTCAAAAGACACTTCGAGGGGTTCAAGGCTTTTTTTGAACAGAGACTTGGATGCTGGAACACACTTCCTCAAACTATTCGGTTGAGCTGTCAACAAATAAAACAAAATCGCCTACAAAACGAAAAATTTTAAGCACATTTGACCCTTGTAGTACATCGTTGAGATCTCTGTCTAACTTAGCTAGATAGGTGTATCAATGATAGGTGGAATGAACACAAGAACAACGTGACCAAGGCACAGCCTGAGGGTTTTCTTGCTATTCACTGCAAAGAATGCGGGTGCCAACCCCTCTTTGATCGCACCAGCATAATCGGAAGAAGCACTAACCAAATGACAAGGCTCATGATTGAAGCGGAATTCATTGCTAAGTTTGGGGACGCGTGTATAAGCAAGCCATCGATATCATTATCTTTGAAAGAATTGCATTATTTGGATGTCACATGTGTTGCAGTAGATCGCAGTTTTCTAGCTCTAGCACGTGGTAGTGACGCGCCATGTTTGGATATAAGTATTACTGTTTCTCGGATTAGACCGCCTTGTTGAAAGTTAGAGCCGTGTATGTGTCATGTCTTCTTCTCTGTCCCGTCGTGGAAGCGCTATACCTCGAACAACATGAGTCCCACAGAACTTCAGCCAAGAATTTGAAAATGAAAGACACTTAAGGGGCGAATGGAACCAAACGCGTACTACATGCACTAGCCTGTAGGCGCTCTGGCGATTTCCTATTTATCCCCATACTAATTAGTTATATTTCTTAATTTCTTTTTGTTAAATTATGAGCTGCAGAAGCCAAAAATATGAACACTGAGATGTAGAGCACTTTCAGAAACCACCGTCTAAATTGTTTCGTGCACGAAAGGTTATCATTTGTTATTTTTTTTTGCGTTGGAAAGAAAGCCTATAGCATCACTATAGTACTGCGCTCACGGTCCGTCACACGGCTTCTTTACACATCTCGCGGGCTTTCTTTACAACATGAAAAAAATCAAAGCGC
>WOVY01002681.1:0-15000 GCA_013436015.1 Rhipicephalus annulatus | reverse complement strand
GCCAGTGCCGCCGTACCAATCGACTTACCCCAAGGTATGGTTTATGCAGCTCGACGCCGTTCTTGCGGTGAATGGCATCACGGACCAGCCGCTGATGCACGCCATTCTTCAAGACGCCCTTCCGGTAGAGTTGCGTCATCTCTCTGGCACTTCAACCTCCAGCCAGCAGCCTTACGATGACCTCTGCTCGGCGGTGCTTGCCAGACATGGCCTCGCATACCATCCGCTTCCGTTTACCCCGCACCAGGCAGGTTTCCCCGGCGTCGCAGAGCAAGGTACGCACGCAAGCGCACGCAGAGCAAGCGACGGCACGTGACACCGTGGCCCTCACCGTTTCCGCGACCAACAGCTCAGACGTCTCGGCCTCGTCCTCGCCGCAGCTGCTGGTCAGCTCCTCGACGGTGCCCCCTGCCGCTCCGCCACCTGCCACTGGTGCCAGCAATGGCCTGCCTGGTGCCTCTCCACTCACCTCGGTGATCTGCGTGTCTGGCCGGCAGCAACCATCCTCGCCCTCGCGGTGTCTCGTGGGCGAGGTTGAAGCCAAGGGCTGTCCAACCACGGCCAGACTTCCGAGATGTTGCGACTCTGACCGACGCTCCTGAGGACGACGTGCCTGATCTGCCTATGTCACAGCAGGCCGCACATTTCACGCCTGGCATGCGGGCACCCATCTTCCATACCGACCTGCGCACGAACCGACGTGCGCCGACTACTGAGGGTGTTTCGCCAGGCCAGGGTACGCCCACTGAGCCTCCTCTGGAGTCCATGTCGGCTGGATCCCGTGGACACGCCTGCTGCTGAGTTCTTGACGGAAGCCGTGGGCGAGCTGGCGTGTGACTGGACTGTGGGCACACCCTTTTACGGGCCGTATGCGTCATTCACCTCTGCCCGGCGTGTACAATCCTACTTTCTCACTGCCAGCGTGGGTGGTCAGATCCACTCATATTCAGATGCCACTCACGTCACGACACCTGCGTACCGACATCGGCACCAGTGCTGTGCACGCCCGCGAGGGCACCGTCAAGGCCATTGCTTGTCGATGGGTGGTCTGCAGGACTTCACTACGCCACTTCTAATTGCTTCGCGCGCAGGGGCCAAATCGGCTTTTGTGCACCCGTCGTCACCTCACCCTGAACGCATCTTTACTACCTGCAATGCTCACTCGCGACATCCTGTGCGCTCCCAGCTAGCCCCAGCTGGTCATCCTGTCACCCACTTGTGTGCAAACACAGTTTCGGAACGCTTACTTCTTCGTCCTCTGCGCAACTCCCAGTGTCGCCCACCAGAGGCCCACTGGTTCCCGATGGTCACTATACGTTGACAAACTGGACTTCCTAAACGGACAACCTTGCGGATTGTCGTTCATGTATATAGTCTCTTTCTCTTTCCTTGTTATATACACTTCAAATCGCGCAAAGCGCTAGGGGGGGAGCCCTGTAGTACCATCACCATCATCATTTTTTCCATCACCGCGCCGCGTCTCTCGCGCAGCTGGCGCGAGCTCGAGCTGCGCGAGAATTAGAACGAGCTGACACGCCTGGCGTGGCGGACGCTGGTAGCCGACGTGGCTCCGCTTCAGGCCTAGAATAAAGTGGCGAGATCGGCACGGCCCCATCGGCCGCCTTCGACGTCATCTCACGTCTCTTCTTCTCTCGCCGCTACATTGGTGACCCGGACGCTACAAGTTATCAATGGAAGAAGAGACGAGAAAAAAAGGAAGGCAGTATCTCTCGAACAGTATAACTGATGGCGCTTTCTATTGAAGTCCATACAGACTTCAGTTGAGTGAGGATATTCTAGATAGCACTGTACCGCTTCTCTGCGATTGGCTGCTGGCGCGGGTTGTGCCTGAGTGCGTGAGGAAGGAGCGCCTCCCTCAGTATTCTGGATTGTCGGCGTACGTGGCGAATCGTTGGTGGGGCATGCACGAAGCAGAGTGGCGGGCACGTTGAAGACGCTTGCACTCGGCTTTCTCGGCTCACGTTTCGTCGCTGTGACACGCGCGTCGTCTGCATTCTTGAACGCGATCGGACACATGGATTCATGCACGAACGGAGGGATACACGCACGGACGGACAGACAGAGAGACAAAGACAGAAGGGCAGACGTACGGACGCTCAGACGAGACAGACGGAAGTGCGGACACATGGACGGATGCACGGATGGACAAACGAGTGAAGGTACGGATGGACGCAAGGACGGATGAATGAACGCACAAACGGAGACATGGATGGATGCACGCACAGACGCACGGTCAGACAGAAGCACGGTTGAACGTACGAATGCTTTGCCTCAGTTATCATCATTCACTCCGTGAATATGCTTTAATTTTAGAGGAAAATGGAAGGCCTGCTTACGTATTTGTCGCCCAGCCACTGAATTAAGGCTGCCTTGACATCTTTCTAAAAATTTGTTTGCCATGCCTGGCTAGGACAGTGCCGCCCTCAGAATGCCGGGAGCAGCTGCAGTTTCGGCAGTGAATCAATAAATGACGGCAGGGGACTAAATAAACCTGATCACAAGTATTTGTAAAAAAGAACTTCAGATCGATTTGCACTCCATACAGAAGGCCCACCGCGTGGGCCGGTATAATTAAAGTGGGAAAAGACCTATTGTTGTCCATTTCTCTTCATACAAAGAAAAAGAAAGCGTACTAACTAAGGCAAAAAAGTTTAAGGGCTCGCCTTACAGCGTCGATCAAGACTATTCTCTCGAGGCCCGGGACATACGTAAGCGATTGTGGGAATTCGCGACAGCAAAACAGACCGATAAAGAAGAAGTAAAGCTTAAGAGTGACCGGGTTGTCATCCACGGCCAAGCATTCGTTTGGGATAAGGAAAAAGCAGAAGTTGTGAAAGTGCGCAAACAGTGACAAGTTGTTGTAAAAAGCGGTGCCCCGTCGCGACCTTGTCGCAATTGTAATCAATTGTAGGAGCCTGGTAAATAAAGTCGAAGAATTTGCCGGATTAATCTATTCTTTCAAAGCTGACATCGTATTTGGCACAGAGTCTTGGTTAAACCCGTCTATTCGTTATAGTGAAGTCTTCCCAGATGATTTTATAGCTTATCGGAAGGACAGGCCTAGCTTAGGCGGGGGAGTCTTTGTACTCGTTCACTGCTCACTGCATTAATCAGCGCTTGATATTGGCCATGAGAATTTGGAATCAGTTTGGTGCTCCGTCACATTAGAAGATAATTCTTCTTCTGCCGTCGGGGCGTTTTATTGACCACCTGCCTCCGACAGTAGTTCATTACAACTTTTACATGAAACTATTTCCGACATTTCTGGCGAAATCTTTCTTCTTGCTGAAGATTTTAATTTACCAGATCTGCTTTGGAATGACAGCACATGCACGTGCAAAACTGGTAGCCGTGTTAACAGCGAGATGAAGAAAATTGTTAGTGTTTTTGGGCTCTACCAATATGTGCATCAGCCAACCCGAAATGGCAACATTCTAGACTTGATGTTTTGTAATGTCCCCACTGTTGTAACTTCTGTGGATAACGTTACGAGTATAAGTGATCACACCGCGGTCGTCGCGGGTATTAGGTTTGAAAAGAACAAGCCAAAGAAGCAACCTACAAGGAAGGTATTTCTTTTCGGTAAAGGTGACTACTCAGCGATGTCACATGCGCTTTCAAATCATCTGCCTGTTTTCGAATGCCTTGCCGAATATTCTACCACACAAAAATTGTGGTGTGCTTTTAAAAGTAAAGTAATGGAACTCATAGATATTTACATACCAAGTGTGCATTCTCGTGCAATGAATAGCCGCAAGAAGCCTTCGGTTACCTCACAGTTATTAAAAATAATTAAAAACAGGCACGAGTATACCGTAGCTTCAAAAGATGAAGGCAAAAAAACAACTTCGACAGGTTAAGCGCCCTAATGCGTGAATACAAAGTTATGGCAAAAAACGCGATGGCTGGGCTACTTAAATAGGCTAAACAAAGAAATGAAACAAATCCCAAAATGTTCTGGCGGTACTTTAAAACGTTGCGGGTCGGGATGCTACCGGTATTAACGAAATCCAATATAATATCAAGTGTTTTCGGAAGATATAAACAAGGCGAACCTGCCTTAATGAATATTTTCGCTCTGTATTTTCGCCAAAGACTGATGAATACTGTGATATCCCATTGTATATCCCGTACCCTTAATGCAGCCTATTGAGCTTAGCGTGGACGGCATTCAAGCCTTTCTCAGTAATCTCGATGAAACAAAAGCGAATAGTCCTGACGGCATTCCTCTGCGTGTTTACAAACATTGTGCTTCTCCTGTTCCCATGTCATCATCATCATCATCATCAGCCTGTCTACGTCCACACTGCAGGACAAAGGCCTCTCCCATGTTCCGCCAGTTAACAGCGGTCCTGTGCTTGCTGTTGCCATTTATACCCGCAAAACTTCTTAATCTCATCTGCCCACCTAACCTTCTGTCTCCCCCTACCCCGCTTCCCTTCTCTGGGAATCCAGGTTAGTGACCCTTAATGACCAGCGTTATCCTGTCTACGTGCTACATGCCCGGCCCATGTCCATTTCCTCTTCTTTATTGCAGCTATGATATCCTTAACTCCCGTTTGTCCCCTAATCCACTCTGCTCTCTTCTTGTCTCTTAAGGTTACACCTACCATTTTTCTTTCCATTGCTCGCTGCGTCGTCCTCAATTTAAGTTGAATCCTCTTGTGAGTCTCCAGGTTTCTGCTCTGTAGCTAAGTACCGGCAAGATACAGCTGTTGTATACCTTCCTCTTGAGGGACAGTGGCAATCTACTTGCCATAATTTGAGAGTGCCTGGCGAATGTGCTCCACCCCCATTCTTATTCTTCTAGTTACTTTCAATCTCGTGGTTAGGCTCTCTGCGGTTATTACCTGCCCTAAGTAGACATAGTCTTTTACAACTTCAAGTGCACTATTACCTATCGCAAAGCGCTGGCTCCTTTCCGAGGTTGTTGTACATTACTTTCGTTTTCTGCAGATTAATTTTAAGACCCACCTTTCTGCTCTCCTTGTCTAACTCCGTAATCATGACTTGCAATTCGTCCCCCGAGTTACTCAGCAATGCAATGTCATCGGCGAAGCGCAGGTTACTGAGGTACTCTCCATTAACTCTTATTCCTAACTGTTCCCATCTAGGCTTCTGAAAACGTCCTGTAAGCACGCAGTGAATAGCATTGGGGAGATTGTGTCCCCCTGCCTTACACCCTTCTTTATTGGTATTCTGTTGCTTTTTTTATGAAGCACTATGGTAGCAGTTGATCCCCTGTAGATTTCTTCCAGAATGTTTATATATATTTCATCTACGCCCTGATTCCACAGTGTCTGCATGACGGCTGATATTTCTACTGAATCAAACGCCTTCTCGTAATCTATGAAGGCTATGTATAGTGGTTGGTTATATTCTGAGCATTTCTCTATTACCTGATTGATAGTATGAATGTGGTCAATTGTTGAGTAGCCTGTTTCTAAATCCTGCTTGTTCCTTTGGTTGATTGAATTCTTAATGTTTCTTTACTCTGCTAGCAATTACCTTTGTAATAGCTTGTATACTACAGAGAGCAAGCTGATCGGCCTGTAATTCTTCAAGTCCTTGTCATCTCCTTTCTTATGTATTAAGATGATGTTAGCGTTCTTCCAAGATTCTGGTACTTTGTCCCGTCAGGAGACACCTCGTAAATAGAGTGGCTAGTTTTTCTAACACAATCTGTCCTCCATCTTTCAGCAGATCTGATGTTACTTGATCCTCACCAGCAGCTTTGCCTGCTGTGCATGCTCTTCAAAGCTTTTTCTGACTTCTTCTATCATTACCGGTGGGGTGTCGTCTGGGTTACTGCTAGTTCTTATAGTATTAAGGTCGTGGTTGGTCTCGGCTACTGTACAGATCTCTGTAAAACTCCTCCGCTATTTTAACTATCCTATCCATATTGGTAGTTAATTTGCCTTCTTTGTCCCTTAGTGCATACATCCGCCTTTTGCCTATCCCAAGTTTCCTCTTCACTGCTTTGACGCTTCCTCCGTTTTTCAGAGCGTGTTCAATTCTCTCCATGTTATACCTTCTTACATCGCATACTTTACGTCTATTAATCAACTTCGAAAGCTCTGCCAGTTCTATTTTGTCTGTTGTACTTGACACTTTCATGATTTGACGCTTCTTAATTAGGTTCTTCGTTTCCTGGGAAAGCTTGCCGGTGTCCTGTCTAGCTACCCTGCCTCCAACTTCCACTGCACACTCCGTGATGATACTCGTCAGATTATCATTCATTGTATCTACGCTAAGGTTGGTTTCCTCGCTAAGAGCAGAGTACCTGTTCTGCAGTGACACTCTGAATTCCTGTACTTTCCCTCTCAGTGCTAGCTCATTGATTGCTTCTTGCGTATCAGTTTCTGTCGTTCCTTCTTCAAGTCTAGGCGGATTCGAGCCCGTACCATTCTATGGTCACTGCATCTTACCTTGCCAACCACTTCCACATCCTGCACGACTCCTGGGTGTGCAGTCATTATAAAGTCTATTTCGTTCTTATTTACGCCATTAGGGCTCCTCCATGTCCACTTGCGGTTTTCTCGTTTTCGGTAGAAGGTATTCAAAATACGCAGATTATTGCGTTCTGCGAATTCTACTAGTAGCTCTCCTCTGGCGTTTCTAGTGCCGATGCCATAATCTCCTACTGCCTGGTCTCCAGCCTGCTTCTTCCCTACCTTTGCATTAAAGTCGCCCATTACTATAGTATACTGTGTTTTCACCTTACTCATTGCCGATTCCCGTCTTCATAGAAGCTTTCAACTGAAGCGTCATCATGGCTGGATGTAGGCGCGTAAGCCTGTACTACCTTCATTTTGTATCTTTTATTCAGTTTAATTACAATGCCTACCACCCTTTCATTAATGCTATAGTAATCCTCTATGTTGCCAGCTATGTTTCTGTGAATTAGGAACCCTACTCCCAGTTCTCTTCTGTCTGCCAAGCCCCGATAGCAAATGACGTGCCCATTCTGTAGCACAGTATAGGCCTCATCTGTCCTCCTAACCTCACTCAGCCCTATTATATCCCATTTAATGCCTTCTAGCTCCTCGAATAATACAGCTAGACTTCCCTCACTAGATAACGTTCTAACGTTAAACGTTGCTAAGTTCAAGTTCCAATGGTGGCCTGTCCGTATCCAGAGATTCCTAGCACCCTCTGCTGCTTTGCAGATCTGACCGCCGCCGTGGTCAGTTGCTCCGCAGCTGGTGGGGACTGAGGGCCGTGAGTTAATTGACGAATGCCTACGGGAGGGGGTGGCCAGATACTGCACCAGGGTGGCCAATCCTTCTCTGGTGAGATCATCGGTGCGTACCGGCTTTAAGCCGGTACGATTAGACAGTTGTTCCCATGTATCTTCATTTAATTTACTCGAAGTCTTTATCTACTGGTGTCTTACCAGATGACTGGAAGATGGCCCACGTTGTACCGATCCACAAAGGTGGACCCAAAAAGGAAGCTGTCAACTACAGACCAATTTCATTAACATCAATTGCCTGCGAAGTACTTGAGCACATCTTGTACAAGGAAATAATGCGACATATAACGCACCACAAATTGTTAATAGAAAATCAGCATGGGTTCCGTAAAGGACTATCTTGTACCACGCAGCTGGTTGAATTTTATCCTGATTTATTCTCTAGTATTGAAAAAACGGGGAAATTGACTGTATTTTTTTATTTCCAAAAAGCTTTTGATTCGGTTTCGCATGCGCTCCTTTTGCAAAAACTTAAGTTATTTATTTAGACCTAAATGTGATAATCTGGATAGAAAACTATTTAAAGCATCGTCGTCAATGTGTTTTTTTGAATGGAAAAGCATCCAGTTATGTTGACGTGACATCAGGTGTGCCACAGGGCTCCGTTTTGGGTCCTTTATTGTTTTTAATTTATATCAATGATATTTCGGTTGGTATCTCATCGTCTATCCGGCTTTTTGCCGATAACTGTATAGTCTACCGGAAAATTAAGAGTGAGCAGAATTCTTCCCAACTTCAAAATTACTTGGTGCGTATCCATGACTGGTGTACAACGTGGAAATGTCTTTAAATTTTAATAAGTGCATTAACCTTTGTTTTTCAAAGAAGACAAAGAAGATCGAATTTAGATATTGTATAAAGGGTGTGCCAGTTACCACGAAGACAACTTACAAATACCTGGGTATGTTGTTTTCTTCTGACTGTTCATGGAATGTACATGTTGATTATGTTGTCGCGAAAGCTGCGAGGGTGTTAAATTTTATTCAGCGTAACTTACAATGTTCGCATCAGCGACCTAAAGAATGTGAGTATTTGACGTGTGTACCAGTCTTAGAGTACGCCTGCGCTTTGTGGGATCCGGCGCAGGTATGTCTTAGTGATAAGATAGAAAAAAATACAGAACAGGGCGGCAAGGTTCGTCCTGGGACGGTATCAATGGCGGGAAAGCTCTACCGCTATGAAACAAGAATTGAATTGGGAGCTGCTTTCATCGCGTAGAAGAAAATTGCGATTAAAACTTTTATATCTAATATTTATTTTTAAAACTGGAATCAATAAGGATATGTATATACAGACGCCGTATTATTTGTCAAATCGAATTGATCATGCTTTTAAACGGAGGGAATACCGTCCCAGGACTGGAATTTTTGCAAATTCTTTTTTTGTCAGAACAATACATGAGTGGAATGGGCTCACAGTGTACAAGTGTCTGCTGTAAATGAAAATTTGTTTCTTTCGAATCTGTAACCCCCCTTCTATAACGCCTTTGGGCGCTGCAGGTATACTTCGAATAAAGAATAAAGAACCAGCAGTGGCCTTAAACGGGCAGGAGTGTGAACGTGCAAGGCACGGTTACACAGTCATGCTTGAGCCCTTGATGTTGTTCACCGAGAAATGATGGCATGGTTGGAAACACTTTTGCATCATCAAGGTAGGGCTCCTCCTGAGCGGAGCCCTCAGGGGAGGTCGAGTCAGGCTGGTAGGTAGCACATGGAATGCAACCGAAAGCAGCTATGAGGTTGGAGTTTCATTCTGCCTAGGACTGCTGCTTAGCCGCTTCATACTGGTGCTAAGCCTCTGAACTTCCCCGAAGGCGATCTATAGCTATAGTTCATTTGTGAGGCCTGGCGCAGGCCTTACGTTCTGCTACCGCATTGAAAGTTGCCACCCAGCTATCGGCGTCGTCCTGGAACCCGTGAAACTCTAGTTGTTCACAGATGGCTGGTGATGGTGGGGTGGCAGGTAGCAACGTAGATATCACCGACGCGAAGGAGCCCAGCTGGTTGTGAAGGCTGGATGCAAGAAGACCGAAGCTCTTTGCGTTGGTCGAGTGGGCCTGCCTCGAAATTGTGCGAGGCGGCTACATCCAACACTGCATTATTGGCACGCAATGCTGGCAACAAGTTAAGAGCTCACTTGGAGATCGATGCTGTCAATTTGTTAGTCTCATCGCGGAGCAGTGCGACGGTACGCCGATGGTTCCCTGTGCTGTCGGATTTGAAGCCACAATAGTCAGTGATCGCGGTCTTCGAGTAAGTAGCGATCGCAGCACTTACGCCAGCGCGATCGAAGAGCAGGGAGGTCTGGCGCTCCGTGTTGGCGCTCCGTGTTGTGCAACGGAAATGTACGTGATGGAAAGTGTGAGCGGCACTGCCAAATAAAGGATTTCGTGCGGATCCCTGCCATGAAGCAGTGGCAGGCTGTCCATCAGGTCATGCACTAGAACCAAGGGTGAGGCATGGACGCCAGGCACTAGCGGTCTGAAGAGCAGATAAGCGGTAGTCAGGAACCCATGGCTAAGGAAGCATGAGCGGCGTTCCTCGAAGGAGAAGTCCACGCTGTCTACGACCCACGAAAACATAATGTTACGAGAAGGTTATTTATTTATTAGGAGTACTGCGTGAGCAAAATGGTACCACTCCAACAGCAACCAGCAGTCGTCGTCGTCTTCATATTTCATGCAACAAGGCTGCGGTAGCTGTTCTGTATTATAAGCCGCCGCCGGCAGAGACACTGTACCGGTGCTTGGTCTACACGCATGCGGTGGAACGGTGGAAGGAAAGTGATAAGGCTTGAATCGAGCTATGTGCCCAATGTCACTCAAAGCTGACAATGACGTGGTTGGATCGGCTGAAACGATCTTATATGTAACTTCAGTCACCTGGTGGACGACATGGCATAGTCCAGTATAGCATAAGAGAAGTTTTTCAGAAAGACCTACACGCAGAGTGCATGGCCAGATAAGAACATTGGAATCAAGCGAAAACTTCACGTTTCGATTATGAGAATCGTAGAGCTGTCTTTGGTGCTTTTTTAGATGTTTAGAATGTTAAGAATGTTGCGAGCGATTTGGAATGCCTGCTAAGCTCGAGCCATGGCATCGCCGGCATACTCGGGGACCGAAAGCGCAAGGTATCAAACATACGGCGGGTTTTGGGTCATATATAATATGGAATGGTGAATAGCCGGCAGTGTCGTGACGTGCTCAATTGCATGCAAACGTCTGATAGGGCTAATGAATGCGCTAGTCCTGGTGGTCAGCCGCTACGTATTCTTAAAACATGTCGGTTATGGTAAGGCACTCCGTAAGACCATTCGTTTGCGGTTGGTAAGAAATTGCAACTTGTGCTTGGTATAGCAAGATAGCTGAATTTCGTCAATGACAGCTGAGAGAAAGGTCCGGCCCCAGTCTGTTAAGAGTTGCCGTGGAGCTTCGTGCACTAAACTGATGTCTTATACGAGAAAGTCTGCCACATCAGTAGCGCAACTCGTCGGAAAAGCTAGTGTGATAGCATACCGTTTCGCATAGTCACTCGTGACAGAAATACATTTGTTGGCGAAGCTGAAGAGCGGAAACAGGCCAAGCAGGTCAAAATAAACTAAAAAACAAGTTTCACTTGCAACGTCGATTCGCTAAAGGCGTCCAGCTGGTAGAGAAGATGGCTTTCGGCTGCGCTGGCTGTCGCTCACAAGCTTCGACATAGCGTCGAACAGAACTGGCAAAATGAGGCGAAAATAAACGACGACAGAACCGGTCAGATGTGCAAGAAACGCCCAAGTGGCCCCCAAAGGAGCACTATGAAGTTCGTTGAACACAATCGCATGAAGGTGTGCTGGTAAGGCGGGGAGAAAGTCGGAGCCGTATGGATCGAGCTTATGGCTACCTAATGAATATCAGAAGCTAGCGAAACGTCCACGAACGCATCCTGAGCGTGGTATGTAGTCATGTTCTTACATATTGCGCACGTCATGAATGACTGGTGTTTTGCACCAATCATTTCCATTGGCATTCCATTGACGTCCTGTAATACAATAATTGGTTTATTTGAAACTAGCGGAACGACCACATAATGATCATGACACTCATGTCATGATTATTATGTTCGGACGTGTCATTCTTCTTCGTCGTCCGTTCGCGTGACATAATACCAAATATGGTGTATATGAAGTTAGCGGAATGACCTCGAGCACATTCTGAGCGTGGTATGTTTTTCTTGTTCTTACAAAATACGCATGTGATGATTATCATGTTTGCTCCAGTCATAAGCCTTCGTCATATATTAACCTCGTGCAATACCAAATTTAGTATATGTAAAGCTAGCGAAATGGCCATGAGCGCATCATGAGCGCAGCATGTAGTCAAGTTTTACATGACAGGCACGTCATGATTATCATGTTTGGACGTGTCAGTTACCTTCGCCCTGCCTTCGCGTAACGTAATACTAAATTTGGTATAAGTGAAGGTAGCAAAACGGCCGCGAGTGCGTCATGGGCTCAACAAGTTCATGTTTTACAAGACAAGCATGTCATGATTATCATGTTTAGACGTCTCCTTTACCTTCGTCATCCGTTCGCGTCACGTCATGGGCTCAACAAGTTCATGTTTTACAAGACAAGCATGTCATGATTATCATGTTTAGACGTCTCCTTTACCTTCGTCATCCGTTCGCGTCACGTCATTTATTGAATGTGAGGTTCAAGATCCTGAAACCACCATATCATTGTACGCGTCCTAGTGAAGGGCTCCAGCAATGGACCACCGGGGGTTCTTTGACATGCGCCCAAATCTAAGCACAGTATCTGCAACTTTTCCACCACTATCAGAAATGCAGCTGCCGCCTCTGAGTACCGATGGGCAGCAGCCGAGTACCTTAGCCACTAGACCACCGTGGCGGGGCACGCATCACGTCATACCAAAGTTGGTATATGTGAAGGTAGCAAAACGGCCGCGAGTGCGTCATGGGCGCAACAAGTTCATGTTTTACAAGACAAGCATGTCATGATTATCATGTTTAGACGTCATGTTTAGACATCATGTTTAGCCCAAAATGGTCAAGAATGCATAATGAGCGCAGCCTGTATTCTTGTTGTATGTGATAGGCGTGTTGTGATTAGCATGTTTAGACGTGTCATTTACCTTCGTCGTCCGTTCGCGAAACCTAATACCAACTTGGTATTAGGTTTCGCAACCCATCTCGAAAAAATAAATATATTTATCCTTGTTGCCAACGCTCCCGTTGTGCCATATCCCGTATATATATATTTGTGAGGAGGTTTATTAGCCGTTAAAGACAGCGACGAGACAGCATGAAGAAGCGCCCAGCGATCGGCACAGCAACGAACCGAAGCACGAGCCGAGAGAGCCGGCCGTTGGCGATGCTGCTCGCTGCAGGCACATCTTCTTCTTCACAATCGCCCCCGCTGGAAAAGGAGCCATCCTGGCAACTTAAAAAGTTTCAGGCAAGGGCTCATGGTACGGTTTCAGTCGGGAAACATGGACGATGTCACGTGCACGCCGGCGCATGTTGTCCGATCGGGAAACTGGTTCAATCAGGAAATTAACCGAAAAGGTTTTCTCCAAAACGGTGTAAGGCCCCTCGTACCGGGGGACAAGTTTCGAGGAGAGTCCCGGTGTTTGGTATGGGATGGCAAGCCACACAAGAGACCCTGGGGCATAGCTGGGATGCGGAAGAGAGGTGCTACGAATTTCTTTGTGGCGTTGTTGCTCTTCCGAGGTGAACGCACGGGCGAGCTGGCGGCACTCTTCGGCTTGTCTAGCAGCATCGGAGATAGGTGGACACTCGGAAGCATCAGGACGGTAAGGAAGTAAGGTATTAATTGTATGGGAAGGCTCACGTCCGTAAAAAGAAAGAAAGGTGAGAATCCCGTGGTGGTTTGTATTGCGGTGTTATATGCGAACGTGACGTATGGAACACATGGTACCAGTTGCTATGATCAGATGCCGCGTACATTGAGAGCATATCACCTAGCGTGCGGTTGAACCATTCCGTTAGTCCGTTAGTCTGCGGTGATATGCTGTCGTTTTCCGATGAATGACGTGGCATTCCGAAAGCAGAGTTTCGACGACCTTGGAAAGGAAAGCGCGGCCTCTGTCACTAAGGAGCTCTCGAGGTGCACCATGTCGAAGGATAAAGCGTTGCAAAATGAAAGAGGCGACATCCTTAGCTGTAGCGCTCGGCAAAGCGGCTGTTTCGGCGTAGCGTGTCAGGTGGTCAACCGCCACTATAATCCACCGATTACCATCTGGTGTCAATGGAAGGGGACCGTAGAGGTCAACGCCGACGCGATCAAATGGCTTGGCAGGGCATGGAAGTGGCTGTAATGCGCCAGTCGCACGAGGCAGTGTTGATTTATGTCGCTGGCAGTCAGGACAACACAGCACAAATTTACGTACAAATTGTACATGCCGCGCCAGTAATAGCGATGGCGAAGGCGTTCATATGTTTTGAATACTCCGGCGTGGCCACATTGCGGATCATCGTGAAGGGAGGCGCATACTTGCGATCGTAAAGTGCGTGGAATGACCAGCAACCCCCGCGGCCATCGGGAGCGTAGTTGCGTCGATGAAGAAGTTGATTGCGGATGGCGAAATGGAAAGCTTGACGTCGGAGGGATCGAGATACTGGAAGACGGGCGTGCCAGATAAATATTCGATAAGAGAGGCGATCCACGGGTCACGACGTTGTTCGGTGGCAATCGAGTCGAGATTTAGCGATGACAAGGTCTGGAGGCAAGTGTTTCCGCACGTCTGATCTGGTGGTAAAAGTGAGCGGGACAGGTCATCAGCGTCAGAGTGTTTGCGTCCGCAGTGGTATACGACGCGAATGTCGTACTCCTGGATGCGAAGTGCCCATCGCGCAAGGCGGCCAGAAGGGTCTTTCAACGTGGAGAGCCAGCAAAGCGCGTGGTGATCAGTTACTAGATCGAATGGGCGGCGGCCGTATAGTACGGCCGGAACTTTCCAAGCGCCCACACCAGAGCCAAACACTCTTTTTCTGTCACGTTGTAAATAGTTTCGGCTTTCGTCAGAGTGCGGCTAGCGTAGGCTACAACGTATTCTGAATAGCCGGGCTTTCGTTGAGCGAGGACCGCGCCTAGCCCGACGCCGCTGGCGTCGGTGTGCACTTCGGTAGGAGCCGTCGGGTCGAAGTGGCGAAGAATAGGTGGGGAAGTGAGCAGACGGCACAGAATAGTGAAGGCAACGTCACACGCAGGGGACCAGAAGGTGAGGTTCACGTCACCGCGAAGAAGCTGGGTTAACGGTGACATGATAGATGCAAAATTGCGAACAAAGCGCCGGAAATAGGAGCATAGGCCTACAAACTGCGAAGTTCTTTCATGGTCGTCGGCTTGGGAAATTCTTCGACTGCTCGAAGTTTTGCTGGGTCTGGTAATACGCCGTGCTTGGACACGATGTGGCCTAAAATGACGAGCTCGCGTGCAGCGAAGCGGCATTTTTTCAGGTTAAGCTGCAGACCAGCGTTGGTCAGACAACTCAAAACGTGCCTGAGGCGAAGGAGGTGCGTAGGAAAGTCATGGGAGAAAACCACGACATCATCGAGGTAACAGAGGCACATATTCCATTTGAGGCCACGTAGCGTATTATCAATAAGACGTTCAAACGTGGCAGGCGCGTTACAAAGCCCAAAGGGCATGACGTTAAATTCATATAGTCCGTCTGGTGTAACTAAATGCCGTTTTTT
>WOVY01002680.1:0-121655 GCA_013436015.1 Rhipicephalus annulatus | reverse complement strand
ACTTACCCTTGGCAGGATCCGAACCTGCGACCTTCGAATAACGCGTTTTATGCTCAGCCACTGAGCTACCACGACAGCTATCCCCCCAGCCCACTTTATTGGGTATCTATGTCAATTTAAACGTGGGAGTGTCAATCAGCACCACTAGTAGCCATGGCAGCGAGTGTGGCACACTTTTTATGAGCCTGTTTGGCGTCACGTAGCGCGGGTGAACTTATTACTAACTGGCAGCTGACCAATAGTCCCCCGTATACAAAATAAATGCACCAAGTCTGCCAGTACGAGACCCTCGTTAATGAATAGGAGAAACAGATGTCAACGGTCTCGTTTTTCGTGTTTTACACAATAATAACGAGATGTAACAGACAATATTGCAAGGAATGTATAGGGGAAGTTATGTTAAATTTAATGTCAATGAGAAGAAAAGTGGGTGAAAAGATAACTTGCCGAGGGCACAATCCGAACCTGCGACCTTGGAATAACGCGTTCAATGCTCTATCACCGAGCTACCACAACAGCTATCCCCCCAGCCACTTTATTGGGTATCTATGTCAATTTAACGTGGAGTGTCAATAAGCGCCACTAGTAGCCATGGCGGCGAGTGTGGCACACTCTATACGAGCTTGTTTGGCGTCACGTAGCACGTAAACTTATTGCTAACTGGCAGCTGATCAATAGTCCCCCTTATACAACCTAAATGCACCAAGTCTGCCTGTATGAGACCCTCGGTAATGAATATGGGAAGCAAGTGTATACTTAAGGGCTTGTTTTTGTGTTTTACACAATATTATTGAGACGTAACAGACAATAATGCCAAGGAATGTATAGGGGAAGTTATTATGCTAATTGTAATGTCAATGAGAAGAAATGTGGGTGAAAAGATAACTTGCCGAGGGCACAATCCGAACCTGCGACCTTGGAATAACGCGTTCAATGCTCTATCACCGAGCTACCACAACAGCTATCCCCCAGACACTTTATTGGGTATCTATGTCAATTTAAATGTGGGAGGGTCAATTAGCGCCACTAGTAGCCATGGCGGCGAGTTTGGAACACTTTATATGAGCTTGTTTGGCATCACGTAGCACGTAAACTTAATACTAACTGGCAGCTGACCAATAGTCCCCCGTACACAACCTAAATGCACCAAGTCTGCCTATACGAGACCCTCGTTAATGAATAAGGGAAGCAAGTGTATACTTAAGGGCTCGTTTTTCGTGTTCTACACAATATTAATGAGTTGTAACAGACAATAATGCCAAGGAAAGTATGGGGGAAGTTATTAGGCCAATTGTATGTAAATGAGAAAAAAAGTTGGTGAAAAAATACCTTGCCGTGGGCAGGATCCGAACCTGCGACCTTCGAATAACGCGTTCAGTGCTCTACCACCGAGCTACCGCGACAGCTATCCTCCTCAGACGCTTTATTGGGCATCTATGTCAAATTGAACGTTGGAGTGTCAATTAGCGCCACTAGTAGCCATGGCGGCGAGTGTGGCACACTCTATATGAGCTTGTTTGTCGTCATGTGCACGTAAACTTATTACTAACTAGCAGCTGACCAATAGTCTCCCTTATACAACCTAAATGCACCAAGTCTGCCTGTACGGGGGCCTCGGTAATGAATAAAGAAAACAAGTGTATACTTGAGGGCTCGTTTTTCGTGTTTTACACAATATTATTGAGAAGTAACAAACAATAATGCCAAGAAAAGTATATGGGAAGTTACTAGGCCAATTGTAATGAAAATGAGAAGAAAAGTGGGTGAAAAGATAACTTGCCGAGGGCAGGATCCGAACCTGCGACCTTGGAATAACGCGTTCAATGCTCTACCACTGAGCTACCACAACAGCTATCCCCCCAGCCACTTTATTGGGTATCTATGTCAATTTAAACGTGGGAGTGTCCATTAGCGCCACTAGTAGCCATGGTGGCGAGTGTGGCACTTTTTATATGAGCTTGTTTGGCGTCACGTAGCACGTAAACTTATTACTAACTGACAGCTGACCAATAGTCCCCTTATACAACCTAAATGCACCAAGTCTGCCAGTACGAGACCCTCGTTATTGAATAAGAGAAGCAAGTGTATACTTAAGGGCTTGTTTTTCGTGTTTTACACAATATTAATGCGATGTAACAGACAATATTGCCAAGGAAAGTATAGGGGAAGTTATTAGGCCAGTTGTAATGTATATGAGAAGAAAAGTTGGTGGAAAAATAACTTACCGTGGGCAGGATCCGAACCTGTGATCTTCGAATAACGCATTTTGTGCTCAGCCACTAAGCTACCACGACAGCTATCCCCCCAGCCACTTTATTGGGTATATATGTCAATTTAAACGTGGAAGTGTCAATCAGCACCACCAGTAGCCATGGCAGCGAGTGTGGCACACTCTTTATTAGCCTGTTTGGCATCACGTAGCACGTGAACTTATTACTAACTGGCAGCTGACCAATAGTACCCCGTATACAAATTAAATGCACCAAGTCTGCCAGTACGAGAGCCTCGTTAAAGAATAGGAGAAACAGATGTCAACGGTCTCGTTTTTTGTGTTTTACACAATAATAACGAGATGTAACAGACAATATTACAAGGAAAGTATAGGGGAAGTTATTATGCTAATTTTAATGTCAATGACAAGAAAAGTGGGTGAAAAGATAACTTGCTGTGGGCACAATCCGAACCTGTGACCTTGGAATAAAGCGTTCAATTCTCTATCACCGAGCAACCACAACAGGTATCCCCCCAGCCATTTGATTGGGTATCTATGTCAATTTGAACGTGGGAGTGTCAATTAGCGCCACTAGTAGCCATGGCGGCGAGTGTGGCACACTTTATATGAGCTTGTTTGGCGTCACGTAGCACGTAAACTTATTACTAACTGGCAGCTGACCAATAGTCCCACTTAAACAACCTAAATGCACCAAGTCTGCCAGTACGGGACCCTCGGTAATGAATAAGGGAAACAAGTGTATACTTAAGGGCTCGTTTTTCGTGTTTTACATAATATTATTGAGATGTAACAGACAATAATGCCAAGGAAAGTATAGGGGAAGTTATTAGGCCAATTGTAATGTAAATGAAAAGAAAAGTGGGTGAAATGATAGCTTTCCGTGGGCAGGATCCGAACCTGCGACCTTCGAATAACGCGTTAAATGCTCTACGACTGAGCTACCACGACAGCTATCCCCCCAGCCACTTTATTGGGTATCTATGTCAATTTAAACGTGGGAGTGTCAATTAGCGCCACTAGTAGCCATGGCAGCGAGTGTGGCACACTCTATATGAGCTTGTTTGGCGTCACGTAGCACGTAAACTTATTACTAACTGGAATCTGACCAATAGTCCCCCGTATACAACCTAAATGCACCAAGTCTGCCAGTACGAGACCTTTGTTATTGATTAGAAGAAATGGATGTCAACGGTCTCGTTTTCGTGTTTTACACAATAATAACGAGATGTAACAGACAATATTGCAAGGAAAGTATAGGGGAAGTTATTATGCTAATTGTAATGTCAATGAGAAGAAAAGTGGGTGAAAAGATAACTTGCCGAGGGCAGGATCCGAACCTGCGACCTTGGAATAACGCGTTCAATGCTCTACCACTGAGCTACCACGACAGCTATCCCCTCAGCCACTTTATTGGGTATCTATGTCAAATTAAACGTGGGAGTGTCAATCAGCGCCACTAGTAGCCATGACAGCGAGTGTGGCACACCCTTTATGAGCCTGTTTGGCGTCACGTAGCACGTGAACTCATTACTAACTGGCAGCTGACCAATAGTCCCCCGTATACAACCTAATTGCACCAAGCCTGCCAGTACGAGATACTCGTTAAAGAATAAGGGACGCAAGTGTATACTTAAGGGCTCGTTTTTCGTGTTTTACACAATAATAAAGAGATGTAACAGACAATGATGCCAAGGAAAGTATGGGGGAAGTTATTAGGCCAATTGTAATGTTAATGAGAAGAAAAGTTGGTGAAAAAATAATTACGGTGGGCAGGATCTGAACCTGCGACCTTCGAATAACGCGTTAAATGCTCTACCACTGAGCTACCACGGCAGCTATCCCCCCAGCCACTTTATTAGGTATGTATGTCAATTTAAACGTGGGAGTGTCAGTTAGCGCCAGTAGTAGCCATGGTAGCGAGTGTGGCACACTCTTTATGAGCCTGTTTGGCGTCACGTAGCACATGAACTTATTACTAACTGGCAGCTGACCAATAGTCCCCCGTATACAACCGAAATGCACCAAGTCTGCTAGTACGAGACCCTCGTTAATGAATAAGGGAAGCAAGTGTATACTTAAGGGCTTGTTTTTCGTGTTTTACACAATATTGAAGAGATGTAACAGACAATAATGCCAAGGAAAGTATAGGGGAAGTTATTAGGCCAGTTGTAATGTAAATGAGAAGATAAGTTGGTGAATAAATAACTTACCGTGGGCAGGATCCGAACCTGCGATCTTCGAATAACGCATTTTATGTTCTGCCACTGAGCTACCACGACAGCTATCCCCCCAGCCACTTTATTGGGTATATATGTCCATTTAAACGTGGGAGTGTCAATCAGCGCCACTAGTAACAATGACAGCGAGTGTGGCACACTCTTTATGAGCCTGTTTGGCGTCACGTAGCACGTGAACTTATTACTAACTGGCAGCTGAACAATAGTCCCCTGTATACAACCTAAATGCACCAAGTCTGCTAGTACGAGACCCTCGTTAATGAATAGGAGGAACAGATGTATACGTAAGGGGCTTGTTTTTCGTGTTTTACGCAATAATAACAAAGATGTAACAGACAATATTGTTGAAAGTATAGGGGAAGTTATTAGGCCACTTGTAATGTTAATGAGAAGAAAAGTTGGTGGAAAGTTAACTTGCCGAGAACAGGATCCGAACCTGCAACCTTCGAATAACGCGTTACTAGCTCTAGCACTGAGCTACCACGACAGCTATCCCCCCAGCCACTTTATTGGGTATCTATGTCAATTTAAACGTGGGAGTGTCAATTAGCGCCACTAGTAGTCATGGCGGCTGGTGTGGCACACTATATGAGCTTGTTTGGCGTCACGTAGCACGTGAACTTATTACTAACTGGCAGCTGACCAATAGTCCCCCGTATACAACCTAAATACACCAAGTCTGCCAGTACGAGACCCTCGTTAATGAATAGGGGAAACAAGCGTATACTTAAAGGCTCGTTTTCTCGTGTTTTACACAAAATAATGAGATGTAACAGACAATAAAACCAAGGAAAGTATAGGGGAAGTTACTATGCCAATTGTATTGTACATCATAAGAAAAGTGGGTGAAACGATAACTTGCCGTGGGCAGGATCCGAACCTGCGACGTTCGTATAACACATTCGATATTCTACCACTGAGCTACCACGACAGCTATCCCCCCAGCCACGTTATTGGGTATCTATGTCAATTTAAACGTGGGAGTGTCAATCAGCACCAGTAGTAGCCATGGCGGCGAGTGTGGCACACACTTTATAAGCCTGTTTGGCGTCACGTAGCACGTGAACTTATTACTAACTGGCAGCTGACCAATTGTCCCCCGTATACAACCTAAATGCACCAAGTCTGCCAGTACGAAACCCTCGGTAATGAATAGGGGAAACAAGTGTATACTTAGGGCTCGTTTTTCGTGTTTTACATAATATTATTGAGATGTAACAGACAATAATGCCAAGGAAAGTATAGGGGAAGTTATTAGGCCAATTGTAATGTAAATGAGAAGAAAAGTGGGTGAAATGATAGCTTTCCGTGGGCAGGATCCGAACCTGCGACCTTCGAATAACGCGTTAAATGCTCTACGACTGAGCTACCACGACAGCTATCCCCCCAGCCACTTTATTGGGTATCTATGTCAATTTAAACGTGGGAGTGTCAATTAGCGCCACTAGTAGCCATGGCAGCGAGTGTGGCACACTTTATATGAGCTTGTTTGGCGTCACGTAGCACGTAAACTTATTACTAACTGGAATCTGACCAATAGTCCCCCGTATACAACCTAAATGCACCAAGTCTGCCAGTACGAGACCTTTGTTATTGATTAGAAGAAATGGATGTCAACGGTCTCGTTTTTCGTGTTTTACACAATAATAACGAGATGTAACAGACAATATTGCAAGGAAAGTATAGGGGAAGTTATTATGCTAATTGTAATGTCAATGAGAAGAAAAGTGGGTGAAAAGATAACTTGCCGAGGGCAGGATCCGAACCTGCGACCTTGGAATAACGCGTTCAATGCTCTACCACTGAGCTACCACGACAGCTATCCCCTCAGCCACTTTATTGGGTATCTATGTCAAATTAAACGTGGGAGTGTCAATCAGCGCCACTAGTAGCCATGACAGCGAGTGTGGCACACCCTTTATGAGCCTGTTTGGCGTCACGTAGCACGTGAACTCATTACTAACTGGCAGCTGACCAATAGTCCCCCGTATACAACCTAATTGCACCAAGCCTGCCAGTACGAGATACTCGTTAAAGAATAAGGGACGCAAGTGTATACTTAAGGGCTCGTTTTTCGTGTTTTACACAATAATAAAGAGATGTAACAGACAATGATGCCAAGGAAAGTATGGGGGAAGTTATTAGGCCAATTGTAATGTTAATGAGAAGAAAAGTTGGTGAAAAAATAATTACGGTGGGCAGGATCTGAACCTGCGACCTTCGAATAACGCGTTAAATGCTCTACCACTGAGCTACCACGGCAGCTATCCCCCCAGCCACTTTATTAGGTATGTATGTCAATTTAAACGTGGGAGTGTCAGTTAGCGCCAGTAGTAGCCATGGTAGCGAGTGTGGCACACTCTTTATGAGCCTGTTTGGCGTCACGTAGCACATGAACTTATTACTAACTGGCAGCTGACCAATAGTCCCCCGTATACAACCGAAATGCACCAAGTCTGCCAGTACGAAACCCTCGGTAATGAATAGGGGAAACAAGTGTATACTTAGGGCTCGTTTTTCGTGTTTTACATAATATTATTGAGATGTAACAGACAATAATGCCAAGGAAAGTATAGGGGAAGTTATTAGGCCAATTGTAATGTAAATGAGAAGAAAAGTGGGTGAAATGATAGCTTTCCGTGGGCAGGATCCGAACCTGCGACCTTCCAATAACGCGTTAAATGCTCTACGACTGAGCTACCACGACAGCTATCCCCCCAGCCACTTTATTGGGTATCTATGTCAATTTAAACGTGGGAGTGTCAATTAGCGCCACTAGTAGCCATGGCAGCGAGTGTGGCACACTCTATATGAGCTTGTTTGGCGTCACGTAGCACGTAAACTTATTACTAACTGGAATCTGACCAATAGTCCCCCGTATACAACCTAAATGCACCAAGTCTGCCAGTACGAGACCTTTGTTATTGATTAGAAGAAATGGATGTCAACGGTCTCGTTTTTCGTGTTTTACACAATAATAACGAGATGTAACAGACAATATTGCAAGGAAAGTATAGGGGAAGTTATTATGCTAATTGTAATGTCAATGAGAAGAAAAGTGGGTGAAAAGATAACTTGCCGAGGGCAGGATCCGAACCTGCGACCTTGGAATAACGCGTTCAATGCTCTACCACTGAGCTACCACGACAGCTATCCCCTCAGCCACTTTATTGGGTATCTATGTCAAATTAAACGTGGGAGTGTCAATCAGCGCCACTAGTAGCCATGACAGCGAGTGTGGCACACCCTTTATGAGCCTGTTTGGCGTCACGTAGCACGTGAACTCATTACTAACTGGCAGCTGACCAATAGTCCCCCGTATACAACCTAATTGCACCAAGCCTGCCAGTACGAGATACTCGTTAAAGAATAAGGGACGCAAGTGTATACTTAAGGGCTCGTTTTTCGTGTTTTACACAATAATAAAGAGATGTAACAGACAATGATGCCAAGGAAAGTATGGGGGAAGTTATTAGGCCAATTGTAATGTTAATGAGAAGAAAAGTTGGTGAAAAAATAATTACGGTGGGCAGGATCTGAACCTGCGACCTTCGAATAACGCGTTAAATGCTCTACCACTGAGCTACCACGGCAGCTATCCCCCCAGCCACTTTATTAGGTATGTATGTCAATTTAAACGTGGGAGTGTCAGTTAGCGCCAGTAGTAGCCATGGTAGCGAGTGTGGCACACTCTTTATGAGCCTGTTTGGCGTCACGTAGCACATGAACTTATTACTAACTGGCAGCTGACCAATAGTCCCCCGTATACAACCGAAATGCACCAAGTCTGCTAGTACGAGACCCTCGTTAATGAATAAGGGAAGCAAGTGTATACTTAAGGGCTTGTTTTTCGTGTTTTACACAATATTGAAGAGATGTAACAGACAATAATGCCAAGGAAAGTATAGGGGAAGTTATTAGGCCAGTTGTAATGTAAATGAGAAGATAAGTTGGTGAATAAATAACTTACCGTGGGCAGGATCCGAACCTGCGATCTTCGAATAACGCATTTTATGTTCTGCCACTGAGCTACCACGACAGCTATCCCCCAGCCACTTTATTGGGTATATATGTCCATTTAAACGTGGGAGTGTCAATCAGCGCCACTAGTAACAATGACAGCGAGTGTGGCACACTCTTTATGAGCCTGTTTGGCGTCACGTAGCACGTGAACTTATTACTAACTGGCAGCTGAACAATAGTCCCCTGTATACAACCTAAATGCACCAAGTCTGCTAGTACGAGACCCTCGTTAATGAATAGGAGGAACAGATGTATACGTAAGGGGCTTGTTTTTCGTGTTTTACGCAATAATAACAAAGATGTAACAGACAATATTGCAAGGAAAGTATAGGGGAAGTTATTAGGCCACTTGTAATGTTAATGAGAAGAAAAGTTGGTGGAAAGTTAACTTGCCGAGAACAGGATCCGAACCTGCAACCTTCGAATAACGCGTTACTAGCTCTAGCACTGAGCTACCACGACAGCTATCCCCCCAGCCACTTTATTGGGTATCTATGTCAATTTAAACGTGGGAGTGTCAATTAGCGCCACTAGTAGTCATGGCGGCTGGTGTGGCACACTATATGAGCTTGTTTGGCGTCACGTAGCACGTGAACTTATTACTAACTGGCAGCTGACCAATAGTCCCCCGTATACAACCTAAATACACCAAGTCTGCCAGTACGAGACCCTCGTTAATGAATAGGGGAAACAAGCGTATACTTAAACGCTCGTTTTCTCGTGTTTTACACAAAATAATGAGATGTAACAGACAATAAAACCAAGGAAAGTATAGGGGAAGTTACTATGCCAATTGTATTGTACATCAGAAGAAAAGTGGGTGAAACGATAACTTGCCGTGGGCAGGATCCGAACCTGCGACGTTCGTATAACACATTCGATATTCTACCACTGAGCTACCACGACAGCTATCCCCCCAGCCACGTTATTGGGTATCTATGTCAATTTAAACGTGGGAGTGTCAATCAGCACCAGTAGTAGCCATGGCGGCGAGTGTGGCACACACTTTATAAGCCTGTTTGGCGTCACGTAGCACGTGAACTTATTACTAACTGGCAGCTGACCAATTGTCCCCCGTATACAACCTAAATGCACCAAGTCTGCCAGTACGAAACCCTCGGTAATGAATAGGGGAAACAAGTGTATACGTAGGGCTCGTTTTTCGTGTTTTACACAATATTATGTGATGTAACAGACAATAATGCCAAGCAAACTATAGGGGAAGTTATTACGCCAATTGTAATGTATATGAGAAGAAAAGTGGGTGAAAAGATAACTTGCCGTGGAGAGGATCCGAACCTGCGACCTTCGAATAACGCGTTCAATGCTCTCTCATGGAGCTACCACGACAGCTATCCCCTCAGCCACTTTAATGGGTATCTATGTATATATAAACGTTGAGTGTCAATCAGCGCCACTAGTTGCCATGGCAACGAGTGTGGCACACTCTTTATGAGCCCATTTGGCGTCACGTAGCACGTGAACTTATTACTAACTTGCAGCTGACCAATTGTCTTCCGTATACAACCTAAATGCACCAAGTCTGCCAGTACAAGACCCTCGTTATTGAATAAGGGAAACAAGTGTATACTTAAGGGCTCGTTTTTCGTGTTTTACACAATATGAATGAGATGTAACAGGCAATAACGCCAAGCAAACTATAGGGGAAGTTATTACGCCAATTGTAATGTATATGAGAAGAAAAGTGGGTGAAAAGATAACTTGCCGTGGAGAGGATCCGAACCTGCGACCTTCGAATAACGCGTTCGATGCTCTATCATGGAGCTGCCACGACAGCTATTCCCTCAGCCACTTTATTGGGTATCTATGTGGGAGTGTCAATAGAGTGGGCATGGAACTTCAGCGAAGATGTACACGAATCTGACACCCTTCTGTTATATTGTGCAGATCTCGACCGTCATTGCCTCATGTACCAGTCCGTTGCCCGGAGCCGCGTCTGCGCACCCGGTAGCGTTCCTGGACACGCGCTTCAACCAAACCCTGCGATCACCTGACTTTCCCGCTTGCCAGCCTTCCGGATTGCGCGTTCGGGAATGCCTGCCGGTGCTCGACCCCCCACAGTTATCAGCATCGACGGATGCATCAACTGGCAGCTATATAAGGAGCTGCATCTTCGGCCGCCCTTTTACTGGGCATGGAACTTCAGCGAAGATGCACACGCATCTGACACCCTTCTGTTATATTGTGCAGATCTCGACCGTCGTTGCCTCATGTACCAGTCCTTTGCCCGGAGCCGCGTCTGCGCACCCGGTAGCATTCCTGGACACGCGCTTCAACCAAACCCTGCGATCACCTGACTTTCCCGCTTGCCAGCCTTCCGGATTGCGCGTTCGGGAATGCCTGCTGGTGCTCGACCCCTCAAAGTTATCAGCATCGACGGGTGCATCAACTGGCAGCTATATAAGGAGCTGGATCTTCGGCCGCCCCTTTAGTGGGCATGGAACTTCAGCGAAGATGTACACGCATCTGACACCCTTCTGTTATATTGTGCAGGTTAGTTTACCGGTTTCCCTCTATGCTAAAAAACAAACAACGTTTGTTTGCTGATGCTTCCATGCCCACAAGCTTTGCTTATGTCCATTTGCGAGTGCGTTCATGTCGTTAGGCTTCTGGCTATGTCCAGTGATGTTGAGGAAAACCCGGGCCCGCCAAAAGAAGATACGGGGAAGCAATACAACGAGTTAATCTCGTTGATTAAGGGGCTGCACTCTAAGATAGACGCAAAACACGAAGGACTTATGGAATCCATTAACGAAGTTAGAGAGGCGCAAGTGTCTCTTGAACAAAAAGTGGCAGAATTAGACAACCGATTATGCGCAGTTGAGGAATGTGTCCGGGTCTCAGACAGCGAGCCGAATCGTCAACGGGTACCAGAGGTACTTTCGGTTAACAAGCGCCTTGACGAATTTGAAGATCGCTCTCGCCGAGGAAACTTGATTTTCTATGGAATAGAAGATTGTAATTCGGAAACGTGGGCGCAATCAGAAGAAAAAGTTTGCCAAATCCTCAATGAAGCTCTGAAGCTAAACATGGGAAGTAGCGACGACCGCATATCCCGCGCGCACAGGCTAGGCAGATTCGTAGTTGGCAAATCTCGACCAGTGATCGTAAAATTTGCTTCTTTTAAGTTCCGAGAAAGCATACTGCAGTCTAGAAGTAGTTTTCGCGAGTCTCATGTGTCAATCAGCGAGGATTTCTGCCGCGCAACAAGAAGCGTGCGCAAGAAGCTTTTTGAATTCGGTAGTGCGAGTGGCGAGAAGTATACCGTCAAGTACAATAAGCTTTACATCAACAAAAAGTGCTTTGTGTACTCTCCGGTGACCGACAGCGTTTGTGAGCCGCATACACATGCGCAGAACTCATGAGAAGCTTCGTCCTCCGCTACGCATGCCGACTGAGATACGCTCTTATCCTAACAAAGTTCACCCCTCGGCCACTTATCGTAACTACTGTTTTATAATATAAAGAACAAAGTGTTCTTAACAAACGGGATGCATTATCTTCAATTTTTGATGACTGCGCCGCCGATGTTGTAGTGTTAACGGAAACCTGGCTTACCCCTAACATTGCAAGTGTAGAGCTGTTCGATTGTGAAAATAATTATACCATTTACAGATGTGATAGAGAAGAATCGCTACGAGGTGGTGTACTTATAGCCGTAGCTGATTATATAGTTTCTAGCCAAGTAGTAATAGCATCATCTCTAGAATTTGTCTGCGTTTCCCTCCATGTCAACTATCAAAATGTCATAATTTGTGGCTGTTACCGCCCTCCGAGTGCGACGCCAGTGTTTTGCGAGCTACTGCATGATGCTTTGAATGATATTGTCAAAAGGCACCCGCATACACCTGTTTTTCTTCTAGGCGATTTTAACTACCCGAAAATAAACTGGTGACTTCCTTCTTGTTCATTAAGCTCACTTTCAGCCGACAGTTTACATTTCGTGGAACTGTGCGAAGACTTTAACCTTACCCAACTCGTAACGCAACTACAAGAATGGGCCCCACTTCATCAAATGTTCTTGATTTGATTCTCACCACTGTATCAGACCTTGTCCATTCTATTTCATATATCCCAGGCATACCTGACCATTGTTTCGTGCACTTCAATGTAACAGGTTCTTTAAGGCGTCAGATCAGACAATCGGAAAACAATAAGGGACTACTCACGCGGTGATTATGACTAAATCCACAGTGAACTCGAATCGAATTTTGAGAGCTTTGCTAATGGCTTCTTTGATCGCAATGTTCAACAAAACTGGAACTTGTTCAAAATGAAAGTTGAATCTTTAATCACGCGATACATTCCCACATACGTTATCAAGGGTCGCCAACGCCCCCTTGGTTCTCAACTGACATAAAAAAATCGCGGAATAAAAAGAAACGGTTGTTCCGCAGGCAAAGCAGACTAATTCGTTCGCCCGTTGGCACGTGTACAAATCTGTCCTTTCCGAATACAGAGCAGCTATCAAGGAAGCCAAGCGCGTTTTTCCTAATAATACCATTCCCTCAATTCTTGTAACCAACCCTTCTAAATTTTGCAAAACTGTTAAACCTAGCGAAAAGAAAAACATTTCGCTTACGAACTCATACGGGCAGCCAGTTTGCTGTGAAGAGTGTTGCATTGCAATAAATGATTTTTTTGTTACTTCTTTTTCAAGTTGTTCTGCTTCTGCATTGCCACAAATGCCTAGTCGTGATTTTTTACCCATGTATCCTGTTACCGTTGATGCCGTTGGAGTGCAAAATTTAATTCACAAGCTTAAGTTATCCTCTTCTTGTGGCGTAGATGAAATCAACTCAAAGTTTCTAAAAAATACTGCATTGTATTCATCAATTTACTTGTCCCTAATCTTGTCGCAATCTATTCAGACCTCCACTTTGCCACTTGACTGGAAAGTGGGGAAGGTGGTCCCTCTGCACAAGTCTGGTAACACACAGTCTCCTCTCAATTACAGACCAATTTCCCTAACCCGTGTTCCTTGTAAAATGTTAGAACATAAAATTTTCTCCAACCTTGTCTCATTCCTAGAATCAAATTCTTTTTTTACTGCCTACCAGCACGGATTCCGAAAAAGTTACTCATATGAAACCCAACTTCTTTATTTTACTAATGACATAGCATCGGCTTTAGATCGCGACTTACTTGTGCATTGCATTTTTCTCGACTTTCAAAAAGCTTTCGATAAAGTACCTCACCGATTACTCCTTCTGAAAATTAGTGCCTTAAACATTGACCCGAACATTCCTTAATGGATTGAATGCTTTCTGACTAATCGCACTCAGTTTGTAACAACTAATGACTATAACTCACCTCTTTCTAAAGTCACATCCGGCGTACCCCAAGGTTCCGTATTAGGCCCTTTACTTTTCCTTATATATATTAATGATCTCCCCGACAGCATTACCTCAACTATAAGGCTATTTGCAGACGATTGTGTAATTTACCTCGAAATAAACAATGAATCAGATAACCAATTTCTACAGTCAGACCTTGACACTGTCTCAACCTGGTGCAATAAATGGCTTATGACTCTCAACTCTAACAAATCTAAATGCATGTCAATAACCCGGTGATCTATTTCTCCCCCCTGTACATACAGAATTAACGCAGTTACCATCCAGCATGTCTCTTCATATAAGTACCCTCGGCGTTTACATTACCAACAATCTATCTTTGCACACGCATGTTACCTACATATGTAATAACGCTAACCTAACGCTAGGATACTTACGCCTCAACTTTTCTCGTGCTCCGCTGTCCCTCAAAATTCTACTATACCGATCAATAATTCGCCCAAAGCTTGAGTACGCGTCCGCTATATGGGATCCCGTGCAGCAAAATTTAATCAACGCGTTAGAATCTGTTCAGAACCGCTCAGCTTGGATCATTTGCTCTAATTATTCCCGTACTGCTAGCATATCAGAAATGAAATCTAACCTTGACCTGCCCAATTTGACTGTCCGGAAGAAACTGGTCCAACTGCATTTTTTTCATAAAATACTTTTTCACAATCCATCAATGAAGCGAGACCTCATTTCACAACCGTCATACCACTCATCGCGCATCGGTCACCAGCATAAGGTTGCCATTCCGTTTTGCCGGTCCAAATTCTTTTCAGCAGCCTTCTTACCGAAAACAGCCGCCGATTGGAACCACCTTTCCTCTTCCGTTGTAACAATAACAGACCCTTTGTTATTCAAGACTGCAATTTCTCAGCAATGTTTGTAACTTTACGCAGTTTCCATTATCTATCTTTGTCTTGTATGTGCTTGAATTCTTACTTTTACATTTTTAGTTGACTTATGTTGCCTTCGTGATTTGCACATCTGACACTTGTTTCTTTTTTTTGTCTTTTTTTTGTGTGTTATAAAATGTTGTACCCACCCCCTCTGTAATGCCCTACGGGCCCTGAGGGTATTCTAATAAATAAATAAATAAATATGTCAATTTAATCGTTGAGTGTCAATCAGCGCCACTAGTTGCCATGGCAACGAGTGACACTCTTTATGAGCCTGTTTGGCGTCACGTAGCACGTGAACTTATTACTAACTTGCAGCTGGCCAATAGTCCTCCGTATACAACCTAAATGCACCAAGTCTGCCAGTACGAGGCCCTCGTTAATGAATAAGGGAAACAAGTGTATACTTAAGGGCTCGTTTTTCGTGTTTTACACAATCTTAATGAGATGTAACAGGCAATAATGCCAAGGAAAGTATAGGAGAAGTTATTAGGCCGATTGTATTGTAAATCGGAAGAAAAGTGGTTGAAAAGATAACTTGCCGTGGGAAGGATTCGAACCTGCGACCTTCGAATAACACGATCGATGCTCTGCCACTGAGATACCACAACAGCTATCCCCCCTGCGACTTTATTGCGTATCTATGTCAATTTAAACGTGGGAGTGTCAATCAGCGCCACAAGTAGCCATGGCAGCGAGTGTGGCCCACTCTTCATGAGCTTGTTTGGCGTCAAGTAGCATGTGAACTTATTCCTAACTGGCTGCTGACTAATAGTCCCCCGTATACAACCTAAATGCACCAAATCTTCCAGTTCGAGACCCTCGTTAATGAATAAGAGAAGCAGATGTATACTTAAGGGCTCGTTTTTGTGTTTTACACAATAATAATGAGACGTAACAGACAATATTGACAAGGAAAGTATTGGGGAAGTTATTAGGCCAATTGTAATGTTAATGAGAAGAAAAGTGAGTGAAAAGATAACTTGCCGTGGGCAGGATCCGAACTTGCGACCTTCGAATAACGTGTTCGTTGCTCTACCACTGAGCTACCACGACAGCGATCCCCCTAGCCACTTTATTGGGTATCTATGTCAATTCAAACGTGGGAGTGTCAATCAGCGCCACTAGTAGACATGGCAGTGAGTGTTGCCGACTCTTTATGAGCCTGTTTGGCGTCACGTAGCACGTGAACTTATTACTAACTGGCAGCTGACCAATAGTCCCCCGTATACAACCTAAATGCACCAAGTCTGTCAGTACAAGACCCTCGTTAATGAATAAGAGAAACAGATGTATACTTGTTATGTCCGGTGTTGACGTCGGCTTATAGACGTACGCGTTGGTCACGGCCGTCCAAAAAGCTCAGACAGCCTCGAACGGTTAGAAACAAGTTTATTCCTATTCAGATGGAGGCGGCGGTCGAACTGGTTGGAGAAACGACGGTGGCTCAATTCCGCCGAGCGGGGGAAGGGGAGGAGTCAACATCTGGAAGCAGTTTCAGCAACCGGCATGTGGTCATGAAACCCCCTTTTTGTTTCATTTAGGTTCTGCTGTTTAGTTTCGCCGGAAAGCTTCAACCGAGATCTTGGTTGCCATTATCATTAGTCTGCCTTCTGACACGTGTATTTAGTGGCTACGTTATCTCAATTGGCTTCCGGTTCTCCTCGTTTCTTAAAGAAACGAACGACTGCGCCATCTACTCTGATTACGTCATCGGAAGAGCCCATAAATGATCAACTGCAGAACTTCAGAGTCATTGGGAGCGCCAAACTGGGCGGCGGCATGTGGTCATAAAATACCATTTTTGCTTCTTGCTGGCTCTGCTGTTTAATTTCACCGGAAAGCTTGAACCAAGATTTTGCTTCGCCATTACCACGAGTGTGTCTTCTGACACGTGTACTTCAGTGGCTACTGTATCTCAACAGGCTTTCGGTTCCCCTTCCTTCTTCGTAGAAAACGGACGACAGCGCCATCTACTTTGACTTTGTCATCGGAACTGCCAATGTAAGATATACTGCAGAACTTCAGCTTCAGTGGGATTGGAAGACCGGGCAAAGACACGTAGTCATAGAACCCCCTTCTTTACTTCATGCCGGCTCTGCTGTTTAGTTTCGCTGGAAAGCTTGAACCGAGATTTTGCTTTGCCATTACCACTAGTCTGCATTCTGATAAGTGTACTTCTGTTGCTACTGTATCTCAGCTGGCTTCCGGTTCCCCTCCTTTCCTAAAGAAACGGACGACTGCGCCATCTACTCTTATTACGTCATCGGAAGTGCCCATAAATGATCCACTGCAGAACTTCAGATTCAGTGGGAGCGGCAAACTGCGCGGCGGCATGTAGTCATGAAACCCCATTTTTTTGTTCATGCAGGCTCTGCTGTTTAGTTTCATTGGAAAGCTTGAACCTATACCTTGCTTCGCCATTACCACGATTCAGCCTTCTGACATATGTACTTCAGTGGCTACTATTTCTCAACTGGCTTGCGCCCCCCCCTTCTTCGTAAGAAACGGACGACAGCGCCATCTACTTTGACTACTTCATCCGAAGTGCAAATGAAAGATACACCGCAGAACTTCAGCTTGAGTGGGATCGCCAGGCCAGCCAGCAGCACGTAATCATGAAGCCACCTTCTTTGCTTCATGCAAGCTCTGCTGTTTAGTTTCGCCGGAAAACTTGAACCGATACCTTGCTTGGCCATTACCGCGAGTCTGACTTCTGGCACGTGTACTTCTGCGGCTACTCTATCTAAACTGGCATCCGATTCCCCTCCTTTCTTTGTAAAGGAACCGACGACAGCACCATCTACTATGACTATGTCTACAGCTCTGCCAATGAAAGATCCACTTCTGAACGTCAGCTTCAAAGGGAGTTGCAGACCGGGCAAAAGCTTGTGGTCATGGAACCCCCTTCTTTGCTTCTTGCAGCCTCTGCTGTTACGTTTTGCCGGAAAGCTTTAACCGAGATCTTCCTTCGCCATTAACAACGAGTCCTCGTTCTGATACGTGTATTTCAATGGGCACTGTATCTCAACTTGCTTCTGGTTACTCTCCTTCATAAAAAACGAACGACAGCACAATCTACTCCGACTACATTTACAGAACTGCTAATAAAAATACACTGCAGAACTTTAGCTTCAGTGCGAGCGGCGGACTGGAATACGGCATGTCGTCAAGAAACTCCTGTTTGCTTTATGAAGGCTCTTCTGTTTAGTTTCGCCGGAAACCTTGAACCGAGATCTTCCTTCACCATTACCACGTGTCGTCATTCTCACAGGTGTATTTTAGTGGGCACTATATCTTAAATCGCGTCCGGTTCCCCTCCTTCATAAAAAATGGACGACAGCACAAAACTCTCCGACTACATCTACAGAACTGCTAATGAAAGATCCACTGCAGAACTTCACCTTCAATGCGAGCGGCAGACCGGGAAACGGCATGTGGTACAGAAACCCTCTTGTTTGCTTCATGCAGGATCTTTTGTTTAGTTTCGCCAGAAAGCTTGAACTGAGATCTTGCTTCGCCATTACCATTAGTCAGCCTTCTGACAGGTGTACTTCAGTGGCTACTGTATCTCAACTGACTTCCAGTTCCCCTCCTATATTCGTTAAGAAACGTACGACAACGCCATATACTCTTACTATATTATCAGAACTGCCTATAAAAGATCAACTGCAAAACTTCAGATTCAGTGGGAGTGGCAGGCCAGCCAGCGGAAGGTGGTTATGAAACCTCTTTTTGTTTTATTCAGGTTCTGTTGTTTAGTTTCTCCGGAAAGCTTGAACCCAGAACTTAGATGCCGTTACAGTTAGTCTGCCTTTTGACACGTGTTCTTAGTGGCTACTGTATCTCAACTGGTTTCAGAGTCTCCTCCTTTCTTCGGAAAAATTAGACAAAAGTGCGATCTAATCTGAATACGTCATCGGAACTGCCGAGAAAAGATCCACTGCAGAACTTCAGATTCAGTGGGAGTGACATACCGGGCAGCGGCATGTGGTCATGAAACCCCCTTATTGCTTCATGCAGGCTCTGCTGTTTAGTTTCGCCAGAAAGCTTGAACAGAGATTTTGCTTCGCCATTACCACGAGTCTTCCTTCTGACACGTGTACTTGAGTGGCTACTGTATCTCAACTGGATTTCGGTTCGCCTCTTTTCTTCGTTAGGAAACAGACGACAACGCCATCTATTTTGCTTATATCATCAGAACTGCCTATAAAAGATCCACTGCAAAATTTCAGATTCAGTGGCAGCAGCAGGCCAGCCAGCAGCGTGTGGTCATGAGATCCTCTCGTTTGTTTCATGCAGGCTCTGGTGTTTAGCTTCACCGGAGAGCTTGAACCGAGACCTTAATTCACCATTACCACTAGTCTGCCTTCTGACACGTGTACTTCAGTGGCTACTGTATCTCAACTGGCTTCCGGTTCCCCTTCCTTTTTTGTAAAAACTTACTAATGCGCCATCGTTTCTGACTATATCATCGGAGCTGCCTATAAAAGATCCACTGCAAAATTTCAGGTGAGTGGGGGTGGCACGCCAGCCAGCAGCGTGAGTCATGAAACCCCCTTATTGTTTCGTGCATGCTCTGCTGTTTAGCTTCGCCGGAAATATTGAACCAAGATCTTTATTCACCAATACCAAGAGTCTGGATTCTGAAACAAAAATTTCAGAGGCTACTGTATCTCAACTGGTTTCCGGTTTCCCTACGTTCTTCACAAAGAAACGGACTACTGTGCCATCTGCTCTGATTACGTCATCAAAGTGCCTCTAAATGATCCACTGCAGAACGTCAGGTTCAGTGGGTGCGGCAAACTGGGCAGCGGCATGTGATCACGAAACCTCAATTTTCGCTTCATGCACGCTCTGCTGTTTAGTTTCGCCGGAAAGCTTGAACCGAGATCTTGCTTGCCATTACCAATAGGCTACATTCTCACACGTGTACTTCAGTGGCTACACTATCTCAACTGGCTTCCGGATCCCCTCCCTTTTGCGTAAAAAAATGAACAACAGAGCCATCTACTCTGACTACGTCAACGGAACTGCCTGTAAAAGATCCACTGGAGGATTCTGTATTCAGTTGGCGCGGCAGACAAGACAGCGGCATCTGCTTTTATAAAGCCACATTCTTTGCGTCATGTAGGCTTTGCTGTTTAGTTTCGCCGGAAAGCTTGAACCGATATGTTTCTTCGCCATTATCACGAGTCTGCCTTCTGACACGTGTAGTTCAGTGGCTACTGTATCTAAACGGGCTTCCGGTTCCCCTTCCTTCTTCGCAAAAAACGGACCACAGTGCATCTACTTTGACTACGTCATCGGAGTTCCAATGAAAGATCCATAGCAGAATTTCAGCTTCAGTGGGAGCGCCAGACCGGGAGAAGGCATGTGGTTATGGAACGCCCTTCTTTACTTCATGCAGGCTCAGCTGTTTAGTTTCGCCGGAAAGCTTGAAGCGAGATTTTGCTTTGCCATTACCACGAGTCTGCCTTTTGACACGTCTACTTGAGTGGCTACCGTATCTCAACTGGCTTCCGGTTCCAGTCTTTTCTTCGTTAAGAAACGAACGACAACGCCATTTATTCTGACTATATCATCAGAACTCCCTAAAAAAGATCCACTGAAAAATTTCACAATGAGTGGGAGCGGCCGGCCAAGCAAGTGGCGTGTGGTCATAAAACCCCTTTTTTGCTTCATGCAAGCTCTGCTGTTTAGTTTCGCCGGAGAACTTGAACCGATACCTTGCTTTGCCATTACCGCGCGTCTGACTTCTGACACGTGTACTTCTGTGGCTACTCTATCTCAACTGGCATCCGATTCCCCTCCTTTCTTTGTAAAGGAACCGACGACAGCACCATCTACTCTGACTATGTCTACAGCTCTGGCAATGAAAGATCCAGTGCTGAACTTCAGATTCATTGGGAGTTGCAGACCGGGCAAAAGCTTGTGGTCATGGAACCCCCTTCTTTGCTTCTTGCAGCCTCAGCTGTTACGTTTGGCCGGAAAGCTTGAACCGAGATCTTCTTTCGCAATTACCACGTGTCATCGTTCTCACAGGTGTACCTCAGTGGGCACTGTATCTTAACACGAGTCCAGTTCCCCTCCCTTATAAAAAACGGACGACAGCACAAAATTCTCTTACTACATCTACAGAACTGCTAATAAAAAATACACTGCATAACTTTAGCTTCAGTGCGAGCGGCAGACTGGGAAACGGCATGTCGTCAAGAAACCCCCCTGTTTGCTTCATGAAAGCTCTTCTGTTTAGTTTCGCCGGAAAGCTTGAACCGATATCTTCCTTCGCCATTACCACGTGTCGTCGTTCTCACAGGTGTATTTCACTGGGCACAGTATCTTAACTCGCGTCCGGTTCCCCTTTTTCTTAAAAAACGGACGACAGCACAATCTACTCCGACTACATCTACAGTACTGCTAATAAAAGGTTCACTGCAGAACTTCAGCTTCAGTGTGAGCGGCAGACCAGGAAACGGCATGTGGTCAAGAAACTCCCTTGTTTGTTTCATGCGGGCTCTTATGTTTAGTTTCGACGAAAAGCTAGAACCGAGATGTTGCTTCGCCATTACCATCAGTCAGCCTTCTGAAACGTGTACTTCAGTGGCTACTCTATCATAACTGATTTCCAGTTCCCCTTTTTTCTTTGCTAAAAAACGAACGGCAGCGCCATCAATTCTGACTATATCATCAGAACTGCCTATGAAATATCCACTGCGAAATTTCAGATTGAGTGGGAGGATCAGGCGAGCCAGCGGCGTGTGGTCGTGAAACCCCCTTTTTTGTTTCACGCAGGCTCTGCTGTTTAGTTTCGCCGGAAAGCTTGAACCGAGATCTTGATTCGCCATTACCACTAGTCTGCCTTCTGACACCTTTACTTCAGTGGCTACTGTATCTCAACTAGCTTCCGGTTTCCCTCCTTTCTTCGTAAAAAGAGGTGACAGCACCATCTACTTGGACTACGCCATCGAAACTGCAAATGAAAGACCCACTGCAGAACTTCAGCTTCAGTGGGCGCGGCAGACCGTGCAACGGCATGTGGTCATGGAACCCCCTTCTTTACTTCGTACAGGCCCTTCTGCTTAGTTTTGCTGGGAAGCTTGAATTGAGATGTTGCTTTTCCATTACCATCAGTCAGCCTTCTGACACGTGTACTTCAGTGGCTACTTTATCTCAACTGGCTTCAGGTTCCCGTCCTTTCTTCGTATAAAACAGTGCCATCTACTGTGATTACGTCATCGGAAGTGCCCATACATTATCCATGGCAGAACTTCAGATTCAGTGGGAGCCGCAAACTGGGCAGTGGCAAGTGGTCATGACACCCCATTTTTTGCTACATGCATGCTCAGCTGTTTAGTTTCACCGAAAAACTTGAACCGATACCTTGCTTCGCCACTACCGCGAGTCTACCTTCTGACACGTGTACTTCAGTGGCTACTGTATCTCAACTGGCTTCCGATTCCCCTCCTTTCTACGTAAAAAAACGGACGACAGTACCATCTACTCTGACTATGGGTACTGATCTCCCAATGAAAGATTCACTGCAGAACTTCAGCTTCAGTGGCAGTTGCAGACCGGGCATAGGCATGTGTTCATGGAACCCCTTTTTTGCTTCATGCAGCCTCTGCTGTTTGATTTCGCCGGAAAGCTTGAACCGAGATCATCCTTCGCCATTACCACGAGTCCTCGTTCTCATACGTGTACTTCAATGGGCACTGTATTTCAACTGGCTTCCGGTTACCCTCCTTCATAAAAAACGGAATACAGCACAATCTACTCCGACTACATCTACAGAACAGCTAAAAAAGGTCCACAGCAGAAGTTCAGCTTCAGTGCGAGTGGCAGACCGGGAAACGTCTTGTGGTCAAGAAGCCCTCTTGTTTTCTTCATGCAGGCTCTGCTGTATAGTTTTGCCGGAATGCTTGAGCCGAGGTTTTGCTTCGCCATTACCACGAGTCTTTCTGACACGTGTACTTCTGTGCCTACTGTATCTCAACTGACTTTCAGTTCCCCTCCTATATTCGTTAAGAAACACACGAAAACGCAATGTATTCCTACTATAATATTATAACTGCCTCTAAGAGATCCACTGCAAAACTTCAAATTCAGTGGGAGCCGCCGGCAAGGCAGTGGCATGTGGTCATGAAACCCCCTTTTGGTTTCATTCAGGTTCTGCTGTTTAGTTTCGCCGGAAAGCTTGAACCGAGATCTTGAATGCATTATCATTAGTCTGCCTTCTGACACGTGTATTTAGTGGCTACTTTATCTCAACTGGCTTCCGCTTCCCCTCCTTTCTTAAAGAAACGGACGACTGTGCCATCTACTCTGATTACGTCATCGGAAGAGCCCATAAATGATCAATTGCAGAACTTCAGATTCAGTGGGAGCGGCAAACTGGGCGGCGGCATGTGGTCATAAAATTCCATTTTTTGCTTCATGCTGGCTCTGCTGTTTAGTTTCGCCGGAAAGCTTGAACCGAGATTTTGCTTCGCCATTACCACGAGTATGCCTTCTTACACGTGTACTTCAGTGGCTACTGTATCTCAACGGGCTTACGGTTCCCCTACCTTCTTCGTAGAAAACGGACGACAGCGCCATCCACTTTGACTACGTCATCGGAACTGCCAATGTAAGATATACTGCAGAACTTCAGCTTCAGTGGGATTGGCAGACCGGGCAAAGACACGTTGTCATAGAACCCCCTTTTTTACTTCATGCAGGCTCTGCTGTTTAGTTTCGCCGGAAAGCTTGAACCGAGATTTTGCTTCACCATTACCACTAGTCTGCCTTCTGACACGTGTACTTCAGTGGCTACTGTATCTCAGCTGGCTTCCTGTTCCCCTCCTTTCCAAAAGAAACGGAAGACTGCGCCATCTACTCTTATTACGTCACCGGAAGTGCCAATAAATGATCCACTGCAGAACTTCAGATTCGGTGGGAGCGGCAAACTCCGCGGTGGCTTGTAGCCATGAAACCCCATTTTTTTGGTTCATGCAGGCTCTGCTGTTTAGTTTCACCGGAAAGATTGAACCGATACCTTCCTTCGCCATTACCGCGTGTCTGACTTCTGACACGTGTACTTCTGTGGCTACTCTATCTCAACTGGCCTCCGATTCCCCTCCTTTCTTTGTAAAGGAACCAACGACAGCACCATCTACTCTGACTATGTCTACAGCTCTGCCAATGAAAGATCCAGTGCTGAACTTCAGATTCATTGGGAGTTGCAGACCGGGCAAAAGCTTGTGGTCATGGAACCCCCTTCTTTGCTTCTTGCAGCCTCTGCTGTTACGTTTGGCCGGAAAGCTTGAATTGAGATCTTCTTTCGCAATTACCACGTGTCGTCGTTCTCACAGGTGTACCTCAGTGGGCACTGTATCTTAACTCGCGTCCGGTTCCCCTCCTTCATAAAAAACGGACGACAGCACAATCTACTCCGACTACATCTACAGAACAGCTAAAAAAGGTCCACAGCAGAAGTTCAGCTTCAGTGCGAGCGGCAGACCGGGAAACGTCTTGTGGTCAAGAAGCCCTCTTGTTTGCTTCATGCAGGCTCTTATGTTTAGTTTATTTATTTATTTGAATACAGGGCCCGTAGGGCATTACAGAGGGGGTGGGTACAACATTTATAACACACAATAAAAAAAGACAACATAAAGAAACAAGTGTCAGATGCGCAAATCAGGAAGGCAACATAAGTCAACTAAAAATGTATAAGTAAGAATTCAAGCACATACAAGACAAAGATAGATAATGGAAACTGCGTAAAGTTACAAGCATTGCTGAGAAATTGCAGTCTTGAATAACAAAGGGTATGTTATTGTTACAACGGAAGAGGGAAGGTGGTTCCAATCGGCGGCTGTTTTCGGTAAGAAGGCTGCTGAAAAGAATGTGGTGCGGCAAAACGGAATGGCAACCTTATGCTGGTGATCAATGCGCGATGAGTGGTATGACGGTTGTGAAATGAGGTCTCGCTTCATTGATGGATTGTGAAAAAATATCTTATGAAAAAAATGCAGTCGCGCCAGTTTCTTCCGGACAGTTAAATTGGGCAGGTCAAGGTTAGATTTCATTTCTGATATGCTAGCAGTACGTAAATAATTAGAACAAATGAACCGAACTGAGCGGTTCTGAACAGATTCTAACGCGTTGATTAAATTTTGCTGCACGGGATCCCATATAGCGGACGCGTACTCAAGCTTTGGGCGAATTAGTGATCGGTATAATAGAATTTTGAGGGACAGCCGAGCGCGAGAAAAGTTGCGGCGTAAGTATCCTAGCGTTCGGTTAGCGTTATTACAGATGTAGGTAACATGCGTGTGCCAAGATAGATTGTTGGTAATGTAAACGCCGAGGTACTTATATGAAGAGACATGCTGGAGGGGAACGGCGTTAATTCTGTAGGTACAGGGGGGAGAAATAGATCGCCGGGTTATTTACATGCATTTAGATTTGTTAGAGTTGAGAGTAATAAGCCATTTATTGCACCAGGTTGAGACAGTGTCAAGGTCTGACGGTAGAAATTGGTTATCAGATTCATTGTTTATTTCGCGGTAAATTACACAATCATCTGCAAATAACCTTATAGCGGAGTTAATGCTGTCGGGGAGATCATTATTTTTTATATAAGGAAAAGTAAAGGGCCTAATACGGAACCTTGGGGTACGCCGGATGTTACTTTAGAAAGAGGTGAGTTATAGCCATTAGTTGTTACAAACTGAGTGCGATTAGTCAGAAAGCATTCAATCCATTTAAGAATGTTCGGGTCAATGTTTAAGGCACTAATTATCAGGAGGAGTAATTGGTGAGGTACTTTATCGAAAGCTTTTTGAAAGTCAAGAAAAATGCAATGCACAAGTGAGCCGCGATCTAAAGCCGATGCTATGTCATTAGTAAAATCAAGAAGTTGGGTTTCACATGAGTAACTTTTTCGGAATCCGTGCTGGTAGGGAGTAAAAAAAAGAATTTGATTCTAGGAATGAGACAAGGTTGGAGTAAATTATATCTTCTAACATTTTACAAGGAACACTGGTTAGGGAAATTGGTCTGTAATTGAGAGGAGACTGTGTGTTACCAGATTTGTGCAGAGGGACCACCTTCCCCACTTTCCAGTGAAGCGGTAAAGTGGAGGTCTGAATAGATTGCGAAAAGATTAAGGACAAGTAAATTGATGAATACAATGCAGTGTTTTTTAGAAACTTTGAGTTGATTTCATCTACGCCACAAGAAGAGGATAACTTAAGTTTCGCCAGAAAACTTGAATCGAGATCTTGCTTCGCCATTACCATTAGTCAGCCTTCTGACAGGTGTACTTCAGTGGCTACTGTATCTCACCTCACTTCCAGTTCCCCTCCTATCTTCGCTAGGAAATGGACGTCAACGCCATCTATTCTTACTATACTATCAAAATTGCCTATAAAACACCAACTGCAAAACTTTAGATTTAGTGGGAGCGGTAGGCCAGCCAGCAGCGTGTGGTAATGAAACTCCCTTTTTTGTTTCATGCAGGCTATGCTGTTTAGTTTCGCCGGAAAGCTTGAACCAAGATCTTGATTCGCCATTACCACTAGTGTGCCTTCTGACACCTTTACTTAGTGGCTACTGTATCTCAACTAGCTTGCGGTTACCCTTCTTTCTTCGTAAAAAAACAGACAGCACCATCTACTTTGACTACGTCATTGAAACTGCAAATGAAAGACCCACTGCAGTACTTCAGCTTCAGTGGGAGCGGCCGACCCTGCAACGGCATGTGATCATGGAACCCCCTTCTTTACTTCGTGTGGGCTCTTCTGCTCAGTTTCGCCGGGAAGCTTGAACCAAGATGTTGCTTTTCCATTACCATCAGTCAGCCTTCTGACACGTGTACTTCAGTGGCTACTTTATCTCAACTGGCTTCAGTTTCCCTCCTTTCTTTTTATAAAACAGACAACAGTGCCATCTACTCTGATTACGTCATCGGAAGTGCCCATACATTATCCATGGCAGAACTTCAGATTCAGTGAGAGCCGCAAACTGGGCAGTGGCATGTGATCATGACACCCCATTTTCTGCTACATGCAAGCTCTGCTGTTTAGTTTCACTGAAAAACTTGAACCAATACCTTGCTTCACCATTACCGCGAGTCTACCTTCTGACACGTGTATTTCAGCGGCTACTGTATCTCAACTGGCTTGCGATTCCCCTCCTTTCTACGTAAAAAATAGGAGCGGCAGACCAGGAAACAGCATGTGTTCAAGAAACCCCCTTGTTTGCTTCATGCAGGCTCTTTTGTTTAGTTTCACCGGAAAGCTTGAACCGAGATCTTGGTTGCCATTACCATTAGTCTGCCTTCTGACACGTGTACTTAGTGGCTACTGTATCTCACATGGCTTCCGGTTCCCCTCCTTTCCTAAAGAAACGGACGACTGCGCCATCTACTCTGATTACGTCATAGGAAGTTCCCATAATTTATCCACTGCAGAACTTCAGATTCGGTGGGAGCGGCAAACTGGGCGGCGGCATGTGGTCATGAAATACCAATTTTTGCTTCATGCTGGCTCTGCTGTTTAGTTTCGCCGGAAAGCTTGAACCGAGATGTTGCTTTGCCATTACCATCAGTCAGTCTTCTGAAACGTGTACTTCAGTGTCTACTGTATCTCAACTGATTTCCAGTTCCCTTCTTTTCTTTGTTAAAAAAACGGACGACACCCCTTCTATTCTGACTATATCATCGGAACTGCCTATAAAATATCCACTGCAAAATTTCAGATTGAGTGCGAGCGGCATGGCAGCCAGCGGCATGTGGTCATGAAACCCCCTTTTTTGTTTCATGCAGGCTCTGCTGTTTAGTTTCACCGGAAAACTTGAACCGAGATCTCGATTCGCTAATACCACTAGTCTGCGTTCTCACACATGTAATTCAGTAGCTACTGTATCGCAACTGGCTTCCGGGTACTCTTATTTCTTAAAGAAACAGACGACAGCGCCATCTACTCTGATTACGTCATTGGAAGTGCCTTTAAATTATCCACTGCAGAACTTCAGATTCAGTGGAAGTGGCAAACTGAGCAGCGCCATGTGGTCATGAGACCCCATTTTTTGCTACATGCAGGCTCTGCTGTTTAGTTTCGCTGGAAAGCTTGAAGCAATACCTTGATTCGCCATTGCCACAAGTCTGCCTTGTGACACGTGTAATTCAGTGGATACTGTATCTCAACTAGCTTCTGGTTCCCCTCCCTTCTTCGTAAAAAACGGACGACAGCGCTATCTAATTTGACTACGTCATCGGTAGTGCAAATGAAAGATCCACTGCAGAACTTCAGCTACAGTGGGAGCGGCAGACCATCCAGCGGCATGTGCTCATGAAGCCAGCCTCTTTGCTTCATGCAGGCTCTGCTGTTTAATTTCGCACGAAAGCTTGAACCGAGATTTCGCTTCGCCATTACCACGAGTCTGCCTTCTGACACGTCTACGTAGGTGCTTCCTGTATATCAACTGGCTTCCGGTTCCCCTCCCTTCTTCGTTAAAAACGGACAACAGCACCATCTACTTTGACTACTTCATCGGAACTGCCTATCAAAGATTCACTTGCAAACTTCAGATGCAATGGGTGCGGCAGACCGGGCAAAGGCATGAGTAATAAAACCCCCTTCTAAAATTGCTGTTTAGTTTCGCCGTAAAGCTTGAACCGATACTTTGCTTCGCCATTACCACGAGTCTGCCTTCTGACACGTGTATTTCAGTAAGCACTGTACTTTAACTCGGGTCCGGTTCTCCTCCTTCATAAAAAATGGAGGACAGCACAAAATTCTCTGACTACATCTACAGAACGGCTAATAAAAGATCCACTGCAGAACTTCAGCTTCAGTGCAAGCGGCAGACCCGCCAACGGCATATGGTCAAGAAACTCTCTTGTTTGCTTAATGCAGGCTTTCTGTTTAGTTTCGCCGGAAAGCTTGAACTGAGATCTGGCTTAGCCATTACCATTAGTCAGCCTTCTGACATGTGTACTTTAGTGGCTACTGTATCTCAACTGACTTCCAGTTCCCCTCCTATTATCGTTAAGAAACGGACAACGCCATCTATTTTTACTATATTATCAGAACTGCCTATAAAACATCAGCTTTAAACTGCCTACAACATAAAGCGAGTGGCCTATAAAACAACTGCCTATAAAACATAAAGCCAGCGGGCTTGGCAGCATGTCAGCAACACCTCACGCTCACGTGATCCGCTTGCTTTTCGTGCAGTCACTCACCCTGATGTGCCTGCTGACATCCTTCCATGGGCAGCCCTGCGTAGCCTATGGAGACGCGATGTTCGTGGGCCACCAGCCGCTGCATCCTTCAACTACGACAGTCTTCATTCAACGAGATCCTGGCTCCGAAAACGAGCGGCGTGTGCATGATGATCTTCGCAGGCACACCCCTGCCTATGTCATCGCTCAGCTGCCTCATGCCCTTTCCTTCTGTGGATGCTTCACCGCTACGTCGACCACTCTGACGTCACAGCAGCACTATATAAGGCCTGACAAAACGTCACCTGCTTCCAGTGGCCTTGGCAGAATGTCAGCAACGCCTCACGCTCACGCTATCCGCTTGCCTTTAGTGCAGGTAAGATGTTCGTATTCTCTCTTCACCCGCCGTACCCGATACGTGGCTTTAGTCGTGCTGCCAAGCCCACGGTGTTGCAATGCCATGATTTGTGAGTGTACTCATGTTATTCTTAACCTCTTGCTTCTAGCAGGCGATATTGAGGAAAACCCCGGTCCCAACACTCGATCCGCTTCATCACAGCCATCTGATGACCTATTGTCAGTGCTGAGCGCAATTCAGAGCGGACAAGCAACACTCTTAGATGAAATGAAATAAATCCACTTAAAATTGTCAGAAAATGACAAAGCTCTCGACGATATAAAGAAAAGACTAAGGGACATAGAGGGCGTTTGTTCTTCGATCGCCTTAGTCAAAGGACAAATCCAAGAAGTTCGAGGCATGGCAGAGCAGAGCACCAAGATGTTTGCAAATTTGGCTACCAGACTAGACGATTCCGAAGATAGGGCTAGACGCTCAAATCTAGTGTTTTTTGGGCTAAAAGACAATGAACATAAAACATGGGAGCAATCGGAGAAGTCAATAATTGATTTCTGCAGCGCGAGCCTTGAAACTTCTCTGCAACCAAGAGACATAGAGCGTGCTCACAGAATTGGCCGCTTTCGACCAAATAACAATCGACCCATTATTGTGCGATTTTCCCATTTCAAAGATAAGGAGGGCGTATTATAGAGAAGCGAGCGACTCAAGGGCACTAACTACAGGAGAACAGCAGATTTCTCGCCAGCTACTCGCCTTGCCCGCGAAAAGCTTGTCGAATTTGGTAGAACTCAACGCAAGCCTTTGAAGCTCCGTTATGATAAACTTATACTTGATAACACTACTTACCTTTTTGATTCTACTGAGCAGAAGGTCATTCGACAGCCACGGTAGCAATCACAAGACTCTTCTCAGCGAGAATTTTCACGCACAGCTCTGTCTTTCGTATATACGAACATAAGAAGAGTTTGTTGAGTATCCTGCCCAAACGCGACTCACGTTCACACATAACAGATACCACTGACTGCAATTTTATAGTTCTAACCGAAACTTGGCTAAATTCATCCATTTCGAACACCGAACTGCAGTGCTGTTTCCCTGATTTTGTGATTTTTCGGCGCGACCGAGAAAATAAACGTGGTGGTGGTGTCATGATGGCTGCCCATAACAGTGTTCAGTGCTCCATAGTTGATGTACCCTCTCCCTTAGAAATCTTTTTTGTGCATTGCCAAGCGTCTAATCCACCTGTTGTAATCGGAGTGTGTTACCTGCCCACCTGAAGCCGATACGTCTTTCACAAAACATTTCCATGATGCCATTTGTTCTGTCCCAACTGCATTTCCAAACGCCCCACTTATTTTATTTGGTGACTTCAATTTCTCCGTAATAACATGGTCAAATGTAGCACTAACTGCATCAAAACACAACGCTGAAAGTGACGTCTTAAACTCTTGTTTACCATTTGGCTTATCACAACTTATCTCTAAACATACTCGACAAACAGAACACTCCTCCAACATTCTAGACCTATCGCTTACGTCTCACCCTGATAATTTTAGTACAGTGTCATATTTATCTGCCATTAGCGATCACTTTGTTCTTCAGACAACCTTTCAGTGCTACTTACCTAATCCCAAGAAAATTAAAAGAACAATCACATTATACGATAAGGGCAACTACAGAGCTATAAACGATGAACTAACAACTTTCTCTAAATCCTTTCTAACCGATTTTTTATGCGCACTGTCGAAACAAACTGGCACCTATTTAAAACCAAACTACAGAACGTGATAAAAGTTCACGTTCCCACCGTCACCTTAACCATAAGGTCAACATCCCCATGGTTCAACGCCACACTAAAACGTCTTAAAACAAAAAGAACCGCCAGTTCCGCTCCACTAAGCATTCAGACACCCAGTACGCGTGGGACAAATACAAGGCAACCGAAAAGCTTTTTGATTCTCTCGCAGCTAAAGCCAAGCGTTCTTTCTATTCCTTTACCTTACCTGATATGCTCCGAAAAAGTCCTAAGCAATTTTGGAAAACAATTAATCCATCCATCATTTACTACCCCTTCATCGAACATTACACTACGCGACGAACAAAATGTTTCAATTCCTGAACACTACTCTTCGCATGTAATAAATGAAACCTTCTGCTCTGTATGCATCATAGAACCTGACGGTGACCTTCCCTATGCCCTTCCTGTATGCCACCCGATCATGTCGAAAATCGTATTTCATGCCAATGATATTTCCAAGATAATCGACTCGTTAAAACTTACTTCTTACTTACACTTAAAACTTACATTCAATAATTCTGCATTGCCACGCGCCATCGCAGTTTGGAATAGCCTTCCGGATGAAATTGTTTCTGTGAGAGATCCGGCCAAATTTCGTGAGCTACTGCAAATTTATATGTTCTCTTGATTTTGTATAAAGAAGCTTTATTTTTTTTTCATTTTGTTTTTTGCTGCATTTGCTTATAGTGTTTGTTCTTCTCCCTTCCATTGTGCAATTTTCTTTGTTTTCTTCGATATATTTGTTTTTATGCTTTATGTTGTTGTGATTTTTCTGTAACCCCCCCCCCTACTCAATGCTCTTCTGGGGCCTGTAGGGTAACATGAATAAATAATTAAATAAATAAATAAATTTATCAATGGGTATAAATGGCATTAACACAAAAATATTGAAGAACGCTAAATTGCAACAAGTGTGATTTCATCTAACATTTTTCAGCAATCACTCTCATCTGGAGAGGTGCCCCAAGACTAGAAGGTAGGCAAGGTCATTCCAATCCCAAAGAAAGGTAACTCGTATTCACCCAAAAACTATCGTCCCATTTCGCTCACAAGTGTACTGCTCTAAAATAATGGAACACGTATTCTATTCCCACATAGTCAACTTTCTCGCACCTCTTCAGTTCTTTCATAAAACCCAATATGGCTTTCAGAAAGGCGTTTCGTGTGACACTCAACTAGCTCTGTTTACTAATGACATTAGCTCCAGCATTGATGTAAATATACCAGTAGACGCGCTCTTTTTAGACTTCGAAAAAGCTTTTGACAAAGTTCCTCATAAACGCTTGTTCTTAAAACTTTCTTGTCTCAACCTTGACCCCTCAGTTTTCGATTGGATTTACGACTTTTTAACTAACCGCCAGCAGTACGTTTACGCAAATATTCTTTCTTCGTCTTTACGCCCCGTCATTTCAGGCGTGCCTCAAGGCACGGTTCTAGGACCTTTGCTTTTTCTTATATATAATAATGACTTGCCGAATAATATTTCTTCTAACATCAGACTTTTCGCCGATGATGGTCTCATTTATCGCCCAATTAACAACACATCAGATGTTCATGAACTTCAATCTGACCTTCATAAAATTGAAATCTGGTGTACAACGTGGTTAATGTCCCTTAACGCAAACAAAATGTCACTAGTCTCTTTCCATCGCCGACAGTGCTACCCATCTCCAGCATACTTTATTACCAACACTCAAATTTCATGCGTAACTACATACAAGTATCTAGGTGTCCATTTTTCTTCTTATTTAACATGGTCCCTTCACATAACGCACATTACTAACGAAGCAAACCGTGCTCTTGGCTGTCTGCGCCGAAACCTTCATCTAGCTCCTACCCCTGTAAAACTACTCGCTTATCAGACACTAATCAGACGAAAACTTGAATACGCATACGCTGTTTGGGACCCTCATCAGAGTAACAATACTAAAACACTTGAAACAGTGCAAATCCGGGAAGGAAGATTCATCTTTTCAGATTATTCATATCAGTCAAGCGTAACCGAACTTAAATCTCGTGCTAACTTCGCTACCCTTTCGCCACGCCGCTGTATAGCTCGTCTGTGCCTGTTTTTCTAAGTTTTATCATGGATCGCCTCGTACTCCCATCATCAAGCCAGCCCATCGTCATTCAGACCGCATCAATCACAGGAAAGCTGTTTACCCGCCAAGAGCTCACACCACTGCGTACCTTTCATCCTTCTTTGTCAAGACCGCGGAAGATTGGAATGGCGTTCCTCCTCACGTTGCGCACCACTCCAGTATCATCAACTTCAAAGCAGCGATCGAGCATCTACTTCTTTAACCGATTGTAATAGCCCACCCCTCATGCGAAACCCCTTCATTGGGGCCTTTGAGGTACTGTAAATAAATAAATAAATAACTGCAAAACTTCACATTCAGTGGGAGCGGCAGACCAGCCAGCGGCATGTGGTCATAAAAGCCGCTTTTTGTTTCATTCAGGTTCTGCTGTTTAGTTTCGTGGAAAAGCTTCAACCGAGATCTTGGTTGCCATTACCATTAGTCTCCCTTCTGACACGTGTACTTAGTAACTACTGTATCTCAACTGGCTTCAGGTTTCCCACCTTTCTTCGTCAAATCTAGACGAAAGTGTCATCTAATCTGACGACGTCATCGGAACTGCCGAGAAAAAATCCACTTTAAACTTCAGATTCAGTGGGAGCGGCAGACCGGGCAGCGGCATGTAGCCATGAAACCCCCTTCTTTCTTCATGCAGGCTCTGCTGTCTAGTTTCGCCGGAAAGCTTGAACAGAGATTTTGCTTCGCCATTACCACGAGTCTGCCTTCTGACACGTGTACTTGAGTGACTACTGTATCTCAACTGGCTTTCGGTTCGCCTCTTTTCTTCGTTAAGAAACGGACGACAACGCCATCTATTTTGACTATATCATCATAACTGCCTATAAAGAATCCACTGCAAAATTTCAGATTCAGTGGGAGCAGCAGGCCAGCCAGCTGCGTGTGGTCATGAAATGCACTTGTTTGTTTCATGCAGGCTCTGCTGTTTAGTTTCAGCAGAAAGCTTGAACCGAGATCTTTATTCGCCATTACCACTAGTCTGCCTTATGACACGTGTACGTTTTAATAAATAGATAAAAAACCACTTTTTTGTTTCATGCAGGATCTGTTGTTTAGTTTCACCGGAAAGCTGGAACCGAGATGTTCCTTCGCCATTACCACAAGTCCTCGTTCTGATACGTGTACTTCAGTGGGCACTGTATCTCAACTCGCTTCCGGTTTCTCTCCTTCATAAAAAACGGACGACAGCACAATCTACTCCGACTACTTCTACAGAACTGCTAATAAAAGGTTCACTGCAGAACTTCAGCTTCAGTGCGAGCGGCAGACAGGGAAACGGCATGTGGTCAAGAAACCCCCTTGTTTGCTTTATGCAGGCTCTTTTGTTTAGTTTCGCCGGAAAGCTTGAACCGAGATCTCGCTTCGCCATTACCATTAGTCAGCCTTCTGGCAGGTGTACTGCAGTGGCTACTGTATCTCATTTGACTTCCGGTTCCCCTCCTTTCTTCGTTAAGAAACGGACGACAACGCAATCTATTCTTACTATATTATCAGAACTGCCTATAAGAGATCCGCTGTAAAACTTCAGATTCAGTGGGAGCGGCAGGCCAGCCAGCGCCATGTGGTCAGAAAACCCTCCTGTTTACTTCATGCAATCTCTTCTGTTTAGTTTCGCCAGAAAGCTTGAACCGAGATCTTGCTTCGCCATTACCATTAGTCAGCCTTCTGACGGGTGTACGTCAGTGGCTACTGTATCTCAACTGACTTTGAGTTCCCCTCCTATTTTCGTTAAGAAACGTACGACAACACCATCTATTTTGACTATATCATCATAAATGCCTATAAAAGATCCACTGCAAAATTTCAGATTCAGTGGGAGCAGCAGGCCAGCCAGCTGCGTGTGGTCATGTAATGCACTTGTTTGTTTCATGCAGGCTCTGCTGTTTAGTTTCAGCAGAAAGCTTGAACCGAGATTTTGGTTGCCATTACCCTTAGTCTGCCTTCTGACACGTGTATTTAGTTGGTACTTTATCTCAACTGGCTGCCGGTTCCCTTCTTTCTTAAAAAAACGGACGACTGCGCCATCTACTCTGATTACGTCATCGGAAGAGCCCATAAATGATACAACTGCAGAACTTCAGATTCTGTGGGCGCGGCAAACTGGGCGCCTGCATGGGGTCATGAAATACCAAATTTTGCTTCATGCTGGCTCTGCTGTTTAGTTTCGCCGGAAAGCTTGAACAGAGATTTTGCTTCGCCATTACCACGAGTCTGCCTTCTGACACGTGTACTTGAGTGGCTACTGTATCTCAACTGGCTTTTGGTTCGCCTCTTTTCTTCGTTAAGAAACGGACGACAACGCCATCTATTTTGACCATATCATCAGAACTGCCTATAAAAGATCCACTGCAAAAATTCAGATTCAGTGGGAGCAACAGGCCAGCCAGCAGCGTGTGGTCATGAATGCCACTTGTTTGTTTCATGCAGGCTCTGCTGTTTAGTTTCACCGAAAAGCTTGAACCGAGATCTTCATTTGCCATTACCACTAGTCTGCCTTCTGACACGTGTACGTTTTATTAAATAAATAAAAAAACCACTTTTTTCTTTCATGCAGGCTCTGCTGTTTAGTTTCGCCGGAAAGCTTAAACCGAGATGTTCCTTCGCCATTACCATTAAGCAGCCCTCTGACAGGTGTACTTCCGTGGCTACTGTATCTCAACTGACTTCCAGTTCCCCTCCTATCTTCGTTAGGAAACGGACGTCAACGCCATCTAGTCTTACTATACTATCAGAATTGCCTATAACAACTGCAAAACTTCCGATTCAGTGGGAGCGGTAGGCTAGCCAGTGGCATGTGGTCACGAAACCCCCTTTTAGGGGCGAAGCTCCTTATGGCGTGGCTCTGGCGTCCCTCGTATGTAACCACCAGTGGCACATACCCGAAATAGGTATAACACTTGACCTCCAAGCTGGTGCCAGTGAGAGATTTCTTCTGTGCGTTGTTTACCATTAAAAAATAGTGCTCAATGTACATGCCAATGGCTGCTAATGAGGATTGAGAGACATGAGCATTCGGCTTTTAGTCAACGCGCACGCTGTGATCCCCATTAGCAGCCATTGGCATGTACATTGAGCACTATCGGACAAGAAAGGGATGCTACATTATACTCGCTGGGTGTAACCTCCTTAGCTTTAGAAAGGTTTAACGAGCGTTGAGCCGCAGTGCCATGAATACAATGAACTTGTATATACCATGAATGAACTCAAGGTGGTTAAAAATGAGAAGTAGATACGAAGCGCAAGCCGTAAGAAAGTAAAAGCCGAATTCTCCTGTCTCTCATTTCTCATTAGCAGCCATTGGCATGTAAATTGAGCCCTATCTGACAGGGAAAGGTTGCTACGTTATACTCGCTGGGCGTAACTTTATTGGTTTTCGAAAGGTTCAGCGAGCGTTTGGTCGCAGTGCCATGAATACAGTGAACTAGAATATACCATGAACTCGAGGTGGTTAAAGGTGGGAAGTGGACCCAAAGCAGGCCGTAAGAAAGTGTGCGTGTGCCACCTCTCGTTTAGTCCTTGGAATGTCCGCTGGATGGCGGTGCTTCTATATGGGGAATATATGATAAAAAGATGTGAGATTGTGGGACTTGGAGTGTTGAATAGATGAACGAACGGACACACAAACAGATGCATGGATGGACGCATGAACGGACGCAGGGGCGGATGCACGAAAGAACGCAGGGACGGGCGCACAAACAGACGCTTGGACGGTCACACAGACGGACGCATGGACGGACGAATGCTTCGCCCCACTCTCCAACATTCACTGCGTGGATATGCTGGCATTTTTTTTGTTTCATTCAGGTTCAGCTATTTAGTTTCACCGGAAAGCTTGAACCGAGATCTTGGTTGCCATTACCGTTAGTCTGCCTTCTGACACGTGTACTTAGTGGCTACTGTATCTAAACTGGCTTCTGGTTACTCTCCTTTCCTAATGGATGGATGGATGGATAGATGGATGTAGCTGTACCCTTTAGATCGGGCGGCGGATAACACCACCTAGCCGTAATACTTAGTGAACTAACCTTTACATTTACCTTTTTTTCTTTAAATAATGAAGCTGAGGATTCGTACTTCACTGTGAAGGGTTTAGTTTTCACTCGTGCCTTGACTTTAGCCACCAATCAGATAACCTCCTTCTGGTTAAGTCTACCCGCTTGAAGTCTAATTTGCCCTCGCTGTCCCTAAACGCCAGTGCTTTGAAAAACTCTGCGCCATCATCCTGAACTATAAGATGAATCCCTTTACAGAACATTATCAAGTGTTCGGCAGTTTCTTCTTCCTCTCCACACGCACTGCATACTGTGTCTACTCCTTCGTATTTGGTCCGATATGTCTTTGTTCGCAGTACTCCCGTCCTGGCCTCAAACAGTAGAGAACTACCCCGAGCATTGTCATAGATACTTTCCTTGGCAATTTCCTGCTTAAAAGTTCGATAGAACTCTAGTGCGGACTTCTTAATCATGCCCATTCTCCACATGTCAGTCTCCGTTTCCTTCACTTTCTTCTTAACCGAAAGTTCTTTTTGGTTTGGCCACCTGCTGTTTTCTAAGTATTTACCAGTCAGCTTCCTGGTTCGCTTCCTCCAATTTGTATCGACACTCTTCATGTACAAGAAGCTGAAAACCTTCCTAGCCCAACGCTCCTCCCCCATTTCTCTCAATCACTTCTCAAATTTTATCTTGCTGCTAGCTTCCCTGCCCTCAAATGATGTCCATCCCATATCACCTTGTACTCCCTGAATTGGTGTACTCCCGTGAGCTCCTAAAGCAAGCCCACCTATTCCACGTTGCTTAATTTCTAATCTTGCTTGAACTTCTGATCTTATGCACAAGACGGTATTGCCGAACGTCAGCCCAGGAACCATGACCCCTTTCCATATTCTTCTCACAACATCATACCTATTGTAATACCACAGTGCCCTATTTGTCATGACTGCTGCATTCCTGTTACCTTTAGTCGTCACGTATATTTCGTGTTCCCTCAGATACTCGGTCCCATTGCTTATCCATACGCCCAGATATTTGTATTTATCTGTTATCTCTAGCGTGACCTCCTGTAGTCTAAGCTCACTACTTTCGTTGTCATTGAAAATCATGACTGCTGATTTTTCATTACTGAATATAAAATCTAACCGATCTCCCTCATTAACGTAGATGTCCATCAATCTCTGCAAATCTTTCTTGTTGTTGGCCATTAGCACTATATCATCTGCGTACATTAATGGTGGTAGTGCCTGATCATTGAGTTTTCCTTGGTTGACTAAAGAGAGGTTGAAGCCCAGTCCACTTCTTACTAATTTCGCCTCTAATCCTTGTAGGTACATTATGAATATTAAGGGTGACGGGAGACACCCCTGCCTAAGCCCCCATTTTACCTCTTCAGGCTTGGGTACCTGTTTTTCCCACTTTATAACTACCTTACAACCTTTATAGATATCCTTTAAAAGATTGTGACTACATGTTCTACGCATAGTGTGTCCAGTATTCCCCACAATTCCTCTTGAACCACGCTATCGTACGCTCCCTTGATATCCAAAAATGCTAGCCACAGGGGCCTGTGTTCCTTTTCTGCTATTTCGATGCACTGCGTCAGTGAGAACAGATGATCTTCCAACCTCCTGTTGACGGTGAGAAACGGACGACTGCGCCATTTACTCTGATTATGTCATAGGAAGTGCTTATAAATGATCCACTGCAGAACTTCAAATTCGGTATGAGCGGCAAACAGGGCGGCGGCATGTGGTCATGAAACCCCATTTTTTGGTTCATGCAGGCTCTGCTGTTTAGTTTCACCGGAAAGCTTGAACCGATACCTTGCTTTGCCATTATCGCGATTCTGCCTACTGACACGTGTACTTCAGTGGCTACTATTTCTTAACTGGTTTCCGCCCTCCCCTTCTTCGGAAACAACGGACGACAGCGCCATCTTCTTTGACTACATCATCGGAAGCGCAAATGAAAGATCCACCCAAGAACTTCAGCTTCAGTGGGATCGGTAGGCCAGCCAGCGGCACGTGCTCATGAAGCCACCTTCTTTGCTTTATGCAAGCTCTGCTGTATAGTTTCGCCGAAAAACTTGAACCGATACCTTGCTTCGCCATTACCGCGAGTCTGACTTTTGACACGTGTACTTCTGCCGCTACTCTATCTCAACTGGCATGCGATTCCCCTCCTTTCTTTGTAAAGAAACTGACGACAGCACCATCTACTCTGTCTATGTCTTCAGCTCTGCCAATGAAAGATCCACTGCTGAACTTCAGCTTCAATGGGAGTTGCAGTTCAGGCAAAAGCTTGTGGTCATGGAACCCCCTTCTTTGCTTCATGCAGCCTCTGCTGTTTCGTGTTGCCGAAAGCTCGAACCGAGATCTTCCTTCGCCATTACCAGGAGTCCTCGTTCTGACACGTGTACTTCAGTGGCCACAGTATCTTAAGTCGCTTCCGGTTCCCCTCCTTCAAAAAAACGGACGACAGCACAAAATTCTCTGACTACATCTACAGAACTGCTAATAAAAGATCCACTGCAGAAGGTCAACTTCAGTGCGAGCAGCAGACTGGGAAACGGCATGTCGTCAAGAAACCCTTCTGTTTGCTTCATGAAGGCTCTTCTGTTTAGTTTCGCCGGAAAGCTTGAATCGAGATCGTGCTTCGCCATTACCATTAGTCAGCCTTCTGACGGGTGTACTTCAGTGGCTACTGTATCTCAACTGACTTTTAGTTGCCCTCTTATCTTCGTTAGAAAACGTACGACAACGCCATCTATTCCTACTATATTATCAGAACTGCCTATAAAAGATCAACTGCAAAACTTCAGATTCAGTGGGAGCGGCAGGCCAGCCAGCGGCATGTGGTCATGAAACCCCCTTTTTGTTTCATTAAGGTTCTGCTGTTTAGTTTCGCCGGAAAGCTTGAACCGAGATCTTGGTTGCCATTACCATTAGTCTGCCTTCAGACACGTGTACTTAGTGGCTACTGTATCTCAACTGGCTTCAGGTTCCCCTCCTTTCTTCGTAAAAAACTAGACGAAAGTGTCATCTAATCTGACTACGTCATCAGAACTGCCGAGAAAAGATCTACTGCAGAACTTCAGATTCAAAAGAGCGGCAGACCGGGCAGTGGCATGTAGTCATGAAACCCCCTTCTTGCTTCATGCAGGCTCTGCTGTTTAGTTTAGCCGGAAAGCTTAAACCGAGATTTTGCTTCGCCATTACCACGAGTCTGCCTTCTGACACGTGTACTTCAGTGGCTACTGTTTCTCAACTGGTTTTCGGTTCCCCCCCTTCTTCGTAAAAACATACGACAGCAGCTTCTACTTTGACTACATCATCGGAAGTGAAAATGAAAGATCCACCCCAGAACTTCAGCTTCAGTGGAATTGGCAGGCCAGCCAGCGGCATGTGCTCAAGAAGCCACCTTCTTTGCTTCATGCAAGCTCTGCTGTATAGTTTCGCCGGAAAACTTGAACCGATACCTTGCTTCGCCATTACCACGAGTCTCACTTCTGACATGTGTACTTCTGCGGCTACTGTATCTCAACTGGCATGCGATTCCCCTCCTTTATTGTAAAGAAACTCACGACAGCACCATCTACTCTGTCTATGTCTTCAGCTCTGCCAATGAAAGATCCACTGCAGAACTTCAGCTTCAATGGGAGTTGCAGACCGGGCAAAGGCTTGTGGTCATGGAACCTCCTTCTTTGCTTCATGCAGGCTCTGCTGTTTCGTTTCGCCGAAAGGTAGAACCGAGTTCTTCCTTCGCCATTACCACGAGTCCTCGTTCTGACACGTGTACTTCAGTGGGCACTGTATCTTAAGTCGCTTCCGGTTCCCCTCCTTCATAAAAAACGGAGGACAGCACAAAATGTTACGACTACATTCACAGAACTGCTAATAAAATATCCACTGCAGAACTTCAGCTTCAGTGCGAAAGGCAGACCGGGAAATGGCATGTCGTCAAGAAACCCTCCTGCTTGCTTCACGAAGGCTCTTCTATTTAGTTTCACCGGAAAGCTTGAATTGATTTCTTGCTTCGCCATTACCATTTGTCAGCTTTCTGACAGGTTCACTTCAGTGACTTCTGTATCTCAACTGAGTTCCAGTTTCCCTCCTATCTTTGCTAAGAAACGGACGACAACGCCATCTATTCTTGCTATATTATCAGAACTGCCTATAAAAGATCATCCACTGGAAAACTTCAGATTTAATGGGAGCGGCAGATAAGGTAGCAGTACGTAGTCATGAAACCTGCTTCCTGCTTCATGCAGGCTCTGCTGTTTAGTTTCGCCGGAAAGCATGAACCGAGATTTTGCTTCGCCACTACCTCGAGTCTGCCTTCTGACAGGTGTTCTTCTGTGGCTACTGTAACTCAACTGCCTTCCAGTTCCCCTCCCTTGTTCGTAAAAAACGGACGACAGCGCCATCTACTTTGACTACGTCATCGGAACTGCCAATTTAAGATCCACTGCAGAACTTCAGCTTAAGTGGGAGCGGCAGACCCGGCAAAGGCACCTGGTCATGGAACTCCTTCTTTACTTCATGCAGGCTCTGCTTTTTAGTTTCGCTGTAAAGGTTGATCGAGATCTTCCGTCGCCATTACCACGAGTCCTTGTTCTGACAAGTGTACTTCTGTTGGCACTGTACCTCAACTCGCTTTCGGATCTCCTTCTTCATAAAAAACGGACGACAGCACAATCCACTGCGACTACATCTACAGAACTGCTAATAAAAGCTCCACTGCCTGTACTTCTGTACTGTACTTCTGTGGCTACTTTATCTCATTTGACTTCCAGTTCCCCTCCTTTCTTTGTTAAGGAACGGACGACAACGCCATCTATTCATACTATACTACCAGAACTGCCTATAAAACAACAACTGCAAAACTTCAGATTCAGTGGGAGCGGTAGGCCAGCGAGCGGCACGTGGTCATGAAACACTCGTTTTTTTTCATTCAGGTTCAGCTGTTTAGTTTTGCCGGAAAGCTTGAACCGAGATGTTGGTTGCTATTACCAGTAGTCTGCCTTCTGACACGTGTATTTAGTGGCTTCTGTATCTCAACTGGTTCAGGTTCCCGTCATTTCTTCGCAAAAATTTAGACGAAAGTCCTATCTAATCTGACTATGTCATTGGAACTGCTGAGAAAAGATCCACTGCAGAACTTCATATTCAGTGGGAGTGGCAGACCGGGCAGCGGTATGTAGTCATGAAACCCCCTTCCTGCTTCGTGCAGGCTCTGCTGTTTAGTTTCGCCGGAAAGCTTGAACCGAGATTTTGCTTCGCCATTACCACGATTGTGCTTTCTGACACGTGTAGCTCAGTGGCTACTGTATCTCAACTGGCTTCCGGTTCACCTCCGTTCTTCGTAAAAAACGGACGACAGCACCATCTACTTTGACTACGTCATCGGAACGGCAAATGTAAGATCCACTGCAGAACTTCAGCTTCAGTGGGAGTGGCAGACCGGGCAAAGGCACGTGATCATGGAACCCCCTTCTTTACTTCATGCAGGCTCTGCTTTTTAATTTCGCCGGAAAGGTTGAACCGAGATCTTCCTTCGCCATCACCACGAGTCCTCTTTCTGACAAGTGTACTTTAGTGGGCACTGTATGCTAACTCGGTTCCGGTTCCCCTCCTTCAAAAAAATGGACGACAGCACAAAATTCTCCGACTACATCTACAGAACTACTAACTAATAAAAGGTCTTCTGCAAAACTTCAGCTTCAGTGCAAGCGGCAGACCGGGAAACGGCATGTGGTCAAGAAACCCCTTTGATTGCTTCATGCAGGCTCTTCTGTTTGATTTTGCCGGAAAGCTTGAACCGATACCTCGCTTCGCCATTACCGCGAGTCTGCCTTCTGACACGTCTACCTATGTGGCTACTTTATCTCAACTGGCTTCCGGTTCCCCTTCCTTCTTCCTTAAGAAACGGACGACAACGCAATCTATTCTTACAATATTGCCACCTGATATACTTGGGTGAGATCCGGTAGTGGAAGAAGACAAAGACAATCTGTCTGAGCTGCTGCTTGGCTAGTCGACTCAACGAACCCAATAAACCAAGTTTGTCTTAAGAAACGCGACAAGACTGGTGGAGGTGCTGGGTACAACGTCTCGCGATCCACCCGATGCCAAAGACCCCGTCCAGCAGCCGGAACACAAGCCCTGCACCCGTGGACACTCCTGTTCACAGAGTAAGCCGCCGCCAAGGAGGCCTACCACCTGAGACACCAACCACTGGCGCAGTGACTATGACTTCGACACAAGATCCCGTGCAAGCTCCGACACCTTCCACGCCGATCTACTGCACCATCCAGAACCCGCTCATGCCTAGCCCCTTTCATGGAGAGCAGCATGAAGTTGTTGACGACTGGCTGAGTGAGTTCGAACGTGTCGCAGCGATAAATTACTGGGATGATGCCGCGAAGCTCCGGAACGTGTACACTTGCCTGAAAGACGGTGCCAAGACGTGGTTTTTGAACAGGGATGATGTTCTGACATCTTGGCGCGAGTTCCAGCGTCGCCTTCTGGAGACCTACAGGAGTCCCAACCGCCGCGAACGAGCGGAGCGTGCACTACAATCCCGCATCCAGATGCCAAACGAGACCGTCTCGATGTACGTTGAGGACATGACACGGCTTTTCAAGCGAGCGGATCCTGCTATGGCAGAAGAAAAAAAGTTGCACCACCTCATGCGTGGTGTGAAGGAACAACTTTTTGCTGGTTTGGTGCGTAGTCCCCCTAGGAGTGTTGCTGAGTTCTTTACTGAAGCGGCAACAATGGAGCGAGTACTGCACCAACGGTCTGCCCTGGCTGACCATCAAGTGAATGCTGCCTCAACCCCCAAAATTTTCGCCACCCTTGGGAGCAAGAGCCCCGAATGGATTCGCGAGATCATCCGATCTGTCGTCCGGGAAGAAATGGAAAAGATGTACGGGACAAGACCAATCAATGTTGGTTCTATCACCAGTGTCATCCGTGACGAGGTCCAACAGGTGTTGCACGCCCATCGTTTTCCTCTCATGTCGGTTGATCCGGAAACGGCTCCTGTGTCTACTGACAGTCGCCGTCGTACGTACGCGGAAGCCTTTCGATCTGCCACGCCTCGTTCTGGTCAAGGAGTCCCAACCCAGCCAGTGCCGCACGTCCCGATCCAGACAGTGCCGCACGTCCCGATCCAGACAGTGCCGCACGTTCCGCTGCAGACAGTTCCATACGTCCTGATCCAGACAATGATGCCGTCAGTCGCGATTCAGTCGGCGCACGCTGGTTTGGACATCGATGGTCACCGTGCACCGACGCGCAAGTCTGATCTCTGGCGTACGCCGGACAGACGACCCCTCTGCTATCATTGCGGTGAGGCTGGTCACATTTACCGCGAATGCCCATACCGGCCACTTGGCCTGTGTGGATTTTCCGTCAATTCACCTCGTCCCCAAATTGGTCAAAGGCCGAGGGATATCGAAGACTATCTCGCGCAACAGCGTGCACCCTTTACACGACGTAAATCACGGTGACCATCTCCGAGGAGACCCGCAGCCACTGGGTCACGTTTTGATGTGACGGCACGGGAACGCTCTTCAAGCCCCCGTCGGGAAAACTGAAGGCAGCGGCCTTCGGGGGCAAGGTCGCTGGGACTCAAAGTGCGGAAGACCTCCCATCGACGCTTGCACGCAACACGGAAGACATTCAACCAGAGAATAATCGCAGTACCGAAGAAACGCCGAAATCCACACCTGAACCCAGTGACCGCGTGTCACTTGACATACCTGTGCTGATTGACGGTTTTCAGGTCAACCCATTGATAGATACTGGTGCAGACTGTTCGATTATCAGTGGGAGGCTAGCAATAGATCTCAGGAAAGTGATTACGCTGTGGAATGAAACGCGAATTCGAACTGCTGGAGGACACGTTGCAACACCACTGGGTCGCTGTACGGCAAGAGTTAAAATTCGTGCGTCAACGTTTATACTCAGCTGCCTCGTTCTGCGCGACTGTTCACGTCAGCTGATTATCGGCATGGACTTCCTTCGGGAATACGGTGCCATCATAAATCTCCGTGAACGCATCGTGACCTTCTCGATTGAAGGCGCAACAGATCGAGACACTGATAACTGCCGTAGACTTGCGCTGCGTGTTGCTGACGACAGTGTGACGCTGCCGCCCCAAGCGACTGTTCCCATCAAAGTCATTTGTGAAGACCTCCGGGACGGTGACGTGGTGGCTGAAAGGAACCTATCACTTCTGCTACTCCAAGGTGTATGTGCTGCCCGAAGTGCTGTGCGTGTCCGTAACGGACAGTCACAAATACTAGTTACGAACTTCAACTACGAGCACCGGCATCTTTTCCGCGGAACCACCGTAGCCTATGGAGACCCTGTTGCCGACGTCACGGAGTGCTTCGCGTCAGAGGAAACGCATGAGGATGAAGAATTCCTAGACCACATCGACATTAATTCGGCGCTGTCAGACAAGAGAAAGGCTGCACTTCATGACATTTTAAAGGAGTTTCGGTCTTGCTTCGCCTCTTCTTCCGAAGTCCATCAAACACACCTCGCCAAGCATCGAATCATTACCGACGATGACGTCCGCCCCATCCGGCAGCAGCCTTATCGCGTTTCTTCCAAAGAACGTGCGGCTATTCAGACACAAGTCAAAGATATGCTCGATGACGGGATTATTCAACCATCCAGCCGCCCTTGGTCCTCACCAGTCGTTCTAGTGAAGAAAAAAGACGGAACACTGCGATTTTGTATTGACTACAGGAAGCTTAATAGCGTCACGAAAAAAAGACGTTTACCCGCTTTCACGGGTCGACGACTCTCTCGACAGATTACGACGTGCGAAGTATTTTTCGTTCATCGATCTAAAGAGTGGCTATTGGCAAATTGAATTGGATGAACGAGACCGAGAAAAAAACTGCGTTTGTGACTCCAGACGGACTTTACGAATTCCGTGTTCTTCTCTTCGGCCTCTGTTCTGCCCCAGCCACTTTTCAGAGGATGATGGACACAGTTCTCGCTGGCTTGAAGTGGCAAAGCTGCCTTGTCTACCTCGATGTTGTGGTCATCTTTTTCGAGAGCTTCGAAGAACATCTGAAGCGTCTGAGAAAGGTTCTGGACGCCATTCGCACAGCTAAACTCACGCTGAAACCCTAAAAATGCCATTTCGGCTACGAAGAGCTGAAATTTCTGGGGCATGTCATTAGTGCGGATGGAGTGCGACCTGATCCAGACAAAACTGCTGCTGTCGCCGCCTTCCGTGTTCCATTAGATAAAAGAGCAGTACGCCGTTTTCTCGGCTTGTGCGCGTATTATCGCCGATTTATCGCCAACTTATCGAAGATAGCTGAACCTTTTACGCGACTCACTCGAGATGACGTGCCTTTTACTTGGAGCGCAGAACAAGATGCAGCGTTCGCAGAGCTACGGCGGAGAATGCAAACAGCCCCTGTTCTTGCCCATTTTGATGAGGACGCTGCTACAGAAATTCATACAGATGCCAGCAACGTCGGGCTTGGCGCTGTCCTTGTACAACGACACGGTGGCGTCGAACATGTAATAGCATAACGCCAGTCGTACTCTTTCTCGAGCCGAGACCAACTATTCTACATCGGAAAAAGAATGCCTCGCAGTCGTGTGGGCGACGACCAAGTTTCGGCCTTACCTCTACGGTCGTCCCTTCAAAGTGGCGACTGACCACCACTCGCTCTGCTGGCTGGCAAATCTCAGAGATCCGTCCGGCCTTCTCGCTCGGTGGAGTTTGCGTTTGCAGGAGTTTGATATTACGATTGTGTACAGGTCAGGGCGCAAACATGAAGATGCCGACGCGCTTTCTCGAGCGCCTGTGGGGCACGCTGTCAGGGGCTTCGAGGATGAAGATGCCTTTCTTGGAGCAGTCAGCGATTCCGAATTTATGTCAAAACAGCGGGCAGACGACATATTACGCCCAGCTATTGATTCCCTGGAAGGCCGGAACTCTCAGGTCCCTCGACACATTGCTCGCGAACTGTCCTCTTTTTGTCTAAGAAGAGGCATTCTTTACAAGAAAAATGCCTGTGGTAGCGACAAAGCCTTCCTACTTGTTGTTCCTACTGAAATGCGGGACGAGATCTTCCTTGCGTGCCACGACGAGCCCACGTCAGGACATTTGGGCTATTCGCGAACTCTCGCCAGAGTACGCCAACAGTATTACTGGCCGCGACTATCAACAAGTGTACATCGATACGTGAAAGGCTGCCGTGAGTGCCAGCGTCGCAAAACTCCGCCTGTGAGACCCGCAGGCCTGCTCCATCCGATCGGACCACCACAGACACCGTTTGACCTCGTGGGAATGGACCTTCTTGGACCCTTCCCTTTGTCGTCCTCTGGGAACAAATGGATTATAGTTGCGACAGATTATCTCACTCGGTATGCTGAAACAAAAGCGTTACCCCGTGGCACATCCTCTGAAGTTGCGCAGTTCTTCGTGCACCAAATCGTCCTACGGCATTGTGCCCCGTCATGCGTGATTACGGACAGAGGGAAGTCATTTACAGCACGAATGATGGAGGACATTTTTAAATTGAGCTGCACAACTCATCGAAAAACAACGGCTTATCACCCGCAATCGAATGGACTGACAGAGAGGCTTAACAAGACCATAGCGGACATGCTGTCAATGTACGTTGACGTACAACACAAAACCTGGGACGAAATTCTTCCATACATAACGTTTGCATACAATACGGCAACGCAAGAAACAACGCGATTTCCGCATTTCCGACTCGTTTACGGACGCAACGTGCGAACCATGCTTGATGCTATGCTTCCGTGTGACCAAAGCAATGAAATCGCTCCAGACGCTGAGGAATACACTCAATACGCCGAAGAAGCTCGTCAGCTAGCTCGCATAAACACCAGTCACCAACAAGATGAAGACGCACGACGTTACAACCTCCGCCATCGAAACGTCACCTGCCACCCTGGGGACCGCGTGTTGGTGTGGACCCCTGTCCAGCGACCAGGCTTATCCGAAAAACTCCTAAGCCGTTATTTTGGACCGTACAAGGTTCTTAGACGTGTCACCGATGTTACCTACAAGGTATTTCCGGATGGCGCAGCGTCTTCTCGTCGACAGCTTCGGCCCGAAACCGTGCATGTCGTTAGGCTGAAGCCCTACTTCATACAGTAGCCCTTGTGGTTCACGTGTTGCGACATGCCCTGACATTGTGCTGCTGCTGCTGCTGCTGTTCGTGTTCTCCTGTGTTTTTTATGCCTTTTGTTTTTGCGCTTGGCGCAAGCATTGGCGAAATTTCCTCATTTGCGCTGCGAGTACTGGCACTCTCCCTCTTTTGGTTCTTTGTATCTGCGTGTGTATGCCTTCATTTTTTTTCGTTACGAGCATCGAGTCGATGCTTTCAAAGGGGGGACTAATGCCACCTGATATGCTTGGGTGAGATCGGGGAGTGGAAGAAGACAAAGACAATCTGTCTGAGCTGCTGATTGGCGAGTCGACTCAACGAACCCAACAAACCAAGCTTGTCTTAAGAAACGCGACAATATTATCAGAACTGCCTATAAGAGATCCACTGCAAAACTTCAGATTCATTGGAAGCGGCAGGCTAGCCAGCGGCATGTGGTCATGAAACCCCCTTTTTCTTTCATTCAGGTTCTGCTGTTTAGTTTCACCGGAAAGCTTGAACCGAGTTCTTGGTTGCCATTACCAGTAGCCTGCCTTCTGACACGTGTATTTAGTGGCTACTGTATCTCAACTGGCTTCAGGTTTCCGTCCTTTCTTCGTAAATAATTAGACGAAAGTCCCATCTAAACTGACTACGTCATTGGAACTGCTTAGAAAAGATACACTGCAGAATTTTAGATTCAGGGGGAGCGGCAGACCGGGAGTGGTAGAGTCATGAAACCCTCTTCTTGCTTCATGCAGGCTCTGCTGCTTAGTTTCACCGGAAAGCTTGAACCGAGATTTTGCTTCGCCATTACCACGAGTCTGCCTTCTGAAATGTGAACTTCAGTGAGCACTGTATCTTAACTCGCTTCCGGTTCCCCTTCTTTCCTAAAGAAACGGACGACTGTGCCATCTACTCTGATAACGTCATCGGAAGTGCCCATGAATGATCCACTGCAGAACTTCAGATTGGGTCGGAGCGGAGAACTGGGCGGCGGCATGTGGTCATGAAACCCCATTTTTGGTTCATGCAGTCTCTGCTGTTTAGTTTCGCCGGAAAGCTTGAACCGATAACTTGCTTCGCAATTACCGCGAGTCTGCCTTCTGACACGTTCACTTCAGTGGCTACTGTATCTCAAGTGGCTTCCGGTTTCCCTTCCTTCTTAGTAAAAAACAGACTACATCGTCATCCACTTTGACAACATCATCGGAAGTGCAAATGAAAGATCCACCCCAGAACTTCAGCTTCAGTGGGATCGGCAGACCAGCCAGCGGCATGTGCTCATGAAGCCACCTTCCTTGCTTCATGCAGGCTTTGCTGTTTATTTTCGCTAGAAAACTTCAACCGAGATTTCGCTTCGCCATTACCACGAGTCTGCCTTCTGACACGCGTACTTGAGTGGCTACTGTATCTCAACTGGGCTCCGGTTCCCCTCTCTTTTCGTAAAAACGGGCAACAACGCCATCTACTCTAACTACTTTATTGGAACTGCCTATCAAAGATTTACTGCGAAACTTCAGATGCAGTGGGTGCGGCAGACCAGGCAAAGGCATGGGGTCATGAAACCCCCTTCTAAAATTCATGCAAGCTCTGCTGATTAGTTTCGCCGGAAAACTTGAACCGATACCTTGCTTCGCCATTACCGCGAGTCTCACTTCTGACACGTGTACTTCTGCGGCTACTGTATGTCAACTGGCTTCCGATTCCCCTCCTTTCTTTGTAAAGAAACCGACCACAGCACCATCTACTCTGACTATGTCTACAGCTCTGTCCATGAAAGATCCACTGCAAAACTTCAGCTTCAATGGGAGTTGCAGACCGGGCAAAGGCTTGTGGTCATGGAACCCCCTTCTTTGCTTCATGCAGCCTCTGCTGTTTTGTTTCGTCGAAAGCGCGAACTGAGATCTTCCGTCGTCATTACTACGAGTCCTCGATCTGACACGTGTACTTCAGTGGGCACTGTATCTTAAGTCGTTTCCGGTTCCCCTCTTTTATAAAAAACGGCCGACAGCACAAAGTTCTTCGACTACATCTACAGAAATGCTAATAAAAGATCCACTGCAGAACTTTAGCTTCAGTGGGAGCGGCAGACCGGGAAACGGCATGTGGTCAGAAATCCTCCTGTTTGCTTCATCACGGCTCTTCTGTTTAGTTTTGCTGGAGAGCATGAACCGAGATTTTGCTACGCCAATACCACGAGTCTGCCTTCTGACACGTATACTTGTGTGGCTACTGTATCTCAACTGGGTTCCGGTTCCCCTCCCTTCTTCGTAAAAAACGGACGACAGCGCCATCAACTTTGACTACGTCAACGGAACTGCCAATGTAATATCCACTGCAGAACTTCAGCTTCAGTGGGGGCAGCAGACCAAGAAAAGGCACGTGGTCATGGAACCCCCTTCTTTACTTCATGCAGGCTCTGCTTTCTAGTTTCGCCGGAAATGTTGAACAGAGATCTTCCTTCGACATTACCCCGAGTCCTCATTCTGACATGTGTACTTCAGTGGGCACTGTATCCTAACTCGCTTCCGGTTCCCCTCCTTCATAAAAAACGGACGACAGCACAATCTACTCCGACTACATCCACAGAACTGCTAATATAAGGTCCACTGCAGGACTTCAGCTTCAGTGCGAGCGGCAGACCGGGAAACGGCATGTGGTCAAGGAATCCCCTTGTTTGCTTCATGCAGGCTCTTCTGTTTAGTTTTGCCGGAAAGCTTGAACCGAGATCTTGCTTCGCCATTACCATTAGTCAGCCTTGTGACAGGTGTACTTCAGTGGCTACTGTATCTCATTTGACTTCCAGTTCCCGTCCTTTCTTCGTTAAGAAACGGACGACAACGCAATCTATTCATACTATATTATCAGAACTGCTTTTAAGAGATCCACTGTAAAACTTCATATTCAGTGAAAGCGGCAGGCCAGCCAGCGGCATGTGGCCATGAAACCCCCTATTTGTTTCATTCAGGTTCTGCTGTTTAGTTTCGCCGAAAAGCTTGAACCGAGATCTTGGTTGCCATTACCATTAGTCTGCCTTCTGACACGTGTATTTCATCATCATCATCTTCATCATCAGCCTGACTACGTCCACTGCAGGACAAAGGCCTCTACCATGTTTCGCCAGTTAACCCGGTCCTGTGCTTGCTGCTGCCAATTTATACCCACAAACTTCTTAATCTCTTCTGCCCACCTAACCTTCCGTCCCTCCCCCTAACCCACTTTCCTTCTCTGAAATTCAATTAGTTACCCTTCACGACCAGCAGTTATCCTGTCTACGCGCTACATACCCGGCCCATGTCCATTTCTTCTTCTTGATTTCAGGTATGATATCATTAACCGCCATTTGTTTTCTAATCCACTCTGCTCTCTTCTTGTCTCTTAAGGTTACACCTACCATTTTTCTTTCCATTGCTCGCTGCGTCGTCCTCGATTTAAACTGAACCCTCTTTGTAAGTCTCCAGCTTTCTGCTCCGTAGCTAAGTACCGGCAAGATACAGCTGTTATATACCTTTTTCTTGAGGGATAGTGGCAATTTACCTGTCATAATTTGAGAGTGCTTGCCAAATGTGGTCCACCCCATTCTTATTCTTCTAGTTACTTAAATATCATGGTTCAGCTCAACGGTTATTACCTGCCCTTACTTGACATAGTCTTTTACAACTTGAAGTGCACTATTACCTATCTTGAAGCGCTGCTCTTTTCCAAGGTTTTTGTACATTACTTTCGTTTTCTGCCGATTCATTTCAAGACCTACCTTTCTGCTCTCCTTGTCAAACTCCATAATCATGATTTGCAGTTCGTCCCCTGAGTTACTCAGCAATGCAATGTCATCGGCGAAGCGCAGGTTACTAAGGTACTCTCCATTAACTCTTATCCCTAACTGTTCCCATTCTAGGCTTCTGAAAACCTCCTGTAGGCACGCGGTAAATAGCATTGGGGAGATTGTGTCCCCCTGCCTTACACCCTTCTTGATTGGTATTCTGTTGCTTTCTTTTTGAAGCACTATGGTAGCAGTTGGCCCCTATATTGACACAATGTGACTTCAAATTACGCGCGCTAGCAAATACTTGTGCCTTCTAGATGGTTTGCGATGCACGAGCCTGCGCGACCCAGCTACGCGCGAACCGGGTTGAATTAAAAGAGTTTATTTAAAAGTGCGTTACAAATCTGGTGGAAGTGCTGGGTGTGATGCCAAGCCCCTCTCGAGTGACGGAGCACAGTCCAGAACCACAGCGATTTCGACCCAACGAGCTGACGCCTATTCATCAGCGCTGCAGTCGACGCCTACGTGGTGAGGGTCCTGAATTTTCACCTTTATCGACTTCGCTTGGAACATCAACGGCTGTGAACGGGTACGCAACCGACATGACAGCTCAGGTCACTCCAGCCAATATTGTCGTAAACCAGCCAATGCTACCAAAGCCTTTCCACGGTGAAAGCTACGAGGACTCAGAGGACTGGCTTGAGCACTTTGAACGCGTCGCAAAGGCTAACGGATATGGGGAAGAGCGCAAACTTGGTAGTGTTTACTTCGCACTGGAAGATAGCGCACGAACGTGGTATGATAACCACGAAGCCACCTTCCGGTCATGGAATGATTTTCGACGGGAGCTGCTCGCTGCTTTCCCGAACACAGACCATAAAGAGAGAGCTGAAGCTGCGCTCCAGACAAGAAATCAGCGCAATAACGAAACTGTCGCCATGTATCTGGAAGACATGTCTCGCTTATTCCACCGAGCGGATCCGAATATGAGCGAAGACAGGAAGCTGCGCCATCTGATGCGAGGCGTCAAGCAAGAACTCTTTGCCGGACTAATTCGAAGCCCGCCGCGCACCGTCGCCGAGTTTCGTTCCGAGGCGACTACAATGGAAAGGACGCTACAACAGCGAGCAAGGTTATACAACCGGGATGCGATCGTCACTTCCTTGGACATGTTGCCACCAGCCTTCAGTAACGGCATGGAAGCACTACGCGAGCTGGTGCGGTCTGTTGTGCGAGAAGAGCTGCAGAGGCAGCGTCTTGACCAGAACGCTCCAATGCTTTCATCTCTGGCCGATGTGATCCGTGAGGAGGTCAGGCAGGTGGTACGCGAACCTTCGAGCAACGCACAGCCAGGGCCGCCACTACAACAGAAGACGAGAATGACGTATGCTGATGTGCTACTACGAGGACCTCCAGGACGTGCGGACGTCGCGGCGGCTACACCTATGCAGTACCCGATGCCGCCGAGCACCCTGCAGCCAACGCCAGAGAGGAGACTAAGGAAGAGCGATGTCTGGCGCACTCCCGACAGGATACCGCTGTGTTACCACTGTGGGGAGCCTGGTCATCTCTACCGAACGTGCCACTACCGCCAGGCAGGACTCCGTGGTTTTCCTGTTAATGCACCTCGACCACGAAATGGTGAACGTCCCTTCAAAATTGAAGAATACCTGTCAGGTCGTCAAACCTCAAGTGGCTTCCAACGACACCAACCTCGGGCAACGACAACGGGGAGGTATAGATCGCGTAGCCCCCGACCTTTAGCAAGCTCTCCAAGGTCTCGTTCCCCAAGCCCGCGTCGGGAAAACTAGAGTCAGCGACCTGTGGAGGCAAGGCCGCTGTCGACGCTAATGCAGAAAAACCTCCATTGCTGACTCTGAACGACGACCGATTCAGAAACCGGTGCTTCGATAGTGACGTTGCTTCAGATTTACGTGTGTTCGTTGACGGCTACGAAGTCATCGGACTGGTAGATACCGGCGCAGATTATTCAGTGATGAGTAGCGGACTTTCTAAAATACTAAAGAAAGTGATGACTCCTTGGAAGGGACCACAAGTTCGCACAGCAGGAGGGCACCTCATCGACCCTACTGGAATATGCACAGCAAGAATCGGAATACGGGGTTTCACGTACGTCGCCAGTTTTATTGTGCTGCCGGAATGCTCAAGAGACTTGATTATCGGCATGGATTTCTTACGAGCTAATGGCGCTGTAATTAACTTGCGAGAATCTTCCGTCTCATTCTCGACTAGACACGCGATTGGTACCTTTGAAACGGAAGAAAACGTATATGACCTTTGTATTGCAGATGATGGCGTCATGGTTCCGCCAAGATCGAGCATATCTGTCGCAGTAAACAACAAAGCATTCAGTGAATTCGAAGGATTTGCTGACAACAACACTGCCTTACTACTCCAAAAAGGGATCTGCATTTCACGAGGCCTTGTAAAGTTACGTGACGGATGTGCAAATGTTCTACTCACAAACTTTGGAAATGAGGTGCAGCACGTTGCAAAAGGAACCGTCATCGCCAGGCTGAATGATTTCGTCCAGGTTACGGAGCTGCGAACTTTTGAAACCAATGATTCTGATTTCGAAGACGTGGAGTCTGTCCTTGCAGCCATCGACATCGAGCCAGGCCTACTACCAAGCGAAAAAGAGCAAATAGAGGGTCTTTTAAGGGAATTCGCCGAATGTTTCTCGTTGTCATCTAAGGTTCGACGCACTCCTGTCGCTAAACATCGCATCATTGTCGACGAGTCAGTGAGGCCAATACACCAGCATCCCTACCGAGTGTCACCAAAAGAAAGAGAAGCTATTGGTAATCAGGTTAAAGAAATGCTCAAAGACGATGTAGTCCAGCCTTCATCAAGTCCATGGGCGTCACCTGTTGTTCTTGTGAAGAAAAAAGACCAAACCTTACGTTTCTGCGTTGATTATCGGAAGCTGAATGCCGTCACCAAACGGGATGTTTATCCTCTGCCAAGAATTGATGACACTCTGGATAGGCTGCGAAATGCCAGGTATTTTTCCTCATTGGATCTTAAAAGTGGGTAATGGCAGATAGAGGTGGACGAAAGAGATCGCGAAAAGACAGCGTTTGTGACACCGGATGGTTTATACGAGTTCAAGGTACTCCCTTTTGGCCTTTGTTCAGCACCCGCCACATTCCAACGGATGATGGACACAGTGCTTTGTGGTCTTAAATGGCAGTCATGTCTAGTTTATCTCGACGATGTTGTAGTTTTCTCTGCTACCTTTGAGCAACATTTGGAAAGGCTCCGGGCCGTGCTCACTGCGATCAAATCAGCGAACTTGACGATAAAACCGCAGAAATGTCATTTCGGCTTCCGTGAGCTCCTTTTTCTCGGCCATGTCATCAGTGCAGAAGGCGTCCGCCCAGACCCTGCAAAAACTGAGGCCGTAGCAAGATTTCCGAAGCCAACAGACAAAAAGGCTGTTAGGCAATTTTTAGGTCTCTGCGCCTATTATCGACGGTTTGTTAAAAATTTTTCACGAACTGCTGAACCACTGACACGGCTGACAAAAGAGGAAATGCCTTTCGTATGGCTTGCCGAACAAGAGGATGCCTTCAATGAACTACGAAAGTGCCTTCAAAGCCATCCTGTTCTGGCGCATTTTGACGAGGAAGCGGAAACCGATATCCACACGGATGCAAGCAATTTAGGTCTTGGGGCCGTGCTCATCCAATGGCAAAACGGACAAGAACGAGTCATTGCGTATGCCAGTCGCACTCTTTCGAAAGCTGAGGTGAACTACTCAGCGACCGAGAAAGAATGCCTTGCCGTGGTATGGGCTATCAGCAAGTTTCGATCATATTTATATGGTAGGCCTTTTCGAGTTATAAGCGACCATCATTCGCTATGCTGGCTGGCTAATCTCAAGGACCCATGTGGATGGCTTGCACGATGGAGCTTGCGATTACAGGAGTATGATATCACGCTTGTGTACAAGTCAGGTCGCAAGCACAGTGATGCGGACTGCTTGTCACGTGCTCCGATTCAACCTGCTGCTTCCGCGTCCACCGAGGATGGTGAAGATTTTATTTTCTTGGGAGCTGTGACACCATCAGAGATGGCACATCAGCAGCGATCCGACCCTGAGATACTCCTCTTGATCAAGTACCTACAAGGACAGTCTGTCGAGGTTCCACGACCTTTTGTCCGCGCCTTGTCAGCATTTGTCCTACGAAACAACATCCTGTATAAAAGGAACTTTGACAACAATACAGCGACATTCCTGCTTGTCGTCCCTTCACCTCTGCGACCAGAGATTTTGGAGGCTTGCCACGACGATCCATCAGCTGGACACTTAGGAGTAAGCAGAACGTTAGCACGCATCCGCACTAAATACTACTGGCCGAAGTTGCTTAGCTCTGTACGACACTATGTGAGAACCTGCCGGGACTGCCAAAGACGTAAAACGCCACCGCTAAAACCAGCAGGTCTCCTTCAATCGATAGAACCACCAGAAGCCCCATTCACACAAGTGGGAATGGACTTACTGGGCCCATTTCCTACGTCGTCATCGGGAAAACGGTGGATAATAGTTGCGACCGACTATTTAATCAGATATGCCGAGACAGCGACTCTAGTTAAAGGATCAGCCGTTGAAGTAGCCGAATTCTTCGTCTCCAACATAGTACTGCGACACGGAGCTCCAAAAGCGTTGATCACGGACCGAGGGACTGCATTTACGGCCGACCTGATGAAATGTATCATGAAATTGACGCACACCAGTCATAGAAGAACGACGGCATATCATCCTCAAGCAAATGGTCTAACGGAACGACTGAACAGAACGCTGGCTGATATGTTGTCAATGTACGTTGATATAGAACACCGTGCTTGGGATAAAATATTACCCTATGCAACATTCGCCTATAACACTGCGATGCAAGAGACAACACGGATGACGCCATTCCAACTTGTTTTTGGCCGGACGGTAACGACACCTTTAGATGCAATGTTACCTATTGACGAGACGCCCGAGAATTACTATGACGTTCACGACTACGTACAAAGAGCAGAACAAGCTAGACAGCTGGCACGATATCGCATTCTCCAACAGCAGAAAACCGACACCCATCGATACAATCTGCGAAGAAGAGACGTCCAGTACGTACCAGGAGACAGAGTATGGGTGTGAATTCCTGTACGAATACGTGGCCTGTCAGAAAAACTGCTTCGCCGCTATTTCGATCCGTACAGAGTGCTCCGCCGCGTCGGCTCGCTCAACTACGAAGTTACGCCAGAGGGACAGGATATTTCATCCCGACGGCGGCATCGCACGGAAACTGTGCATGTCGTCAGGATGAAACCATATCACGACAGGCAATGAAACGCTGAAGATACAACGTTCTTTGACGTTAACGACATCCCCGACGAGGGTTTGTGAATGACAGCCATGCAACCACTTTGACACAAGCATCGGAACGATGCACTCTGGAAAGGGGGGCAATGACACAATGTGACTTCAAATTACGCGCGCTAGCAAATACTTGTGCCTTCTAGATGGTTTGCGATGCACGAGCCTGCGGGACCCAGCTGCGCGCGAACCGGGTTGAAAGAAAAGAAGAACGTAGAAGAAGAAGCAGAAGGCAATCCTCGAGACAATCTAGCTGTGCTATAATTCTCGGGCACAAGTTCGCCCAGCCTACGTTAGCTTATTAAAAGAGTTTATTGAAAAGTGCGTTACAATATATTTCTTCCAGGATGTTTCTATATACTTCACCGACGCCCTGATTCCGAAGTGTCTGCATGACGGCTGATATTTCTACTGAATCAAACGCCTTCTCGTAATCTATGAAGGCTATGTGTAGTGGTTGGTTATACTCTGAGCATTTCTCTATTAACTGATTGATAGTATGAATGTGGTCGATTGTTGAGTAGCCTGTTCGAAATCGTGCTTGTTCTTTTGGTTGATTGAATTATAATGTTTTTTTACTCTGTTAGCAATCACTTTTGTAAATAGCTTGTATACAACAGAGAGCAAGCTAATGGGCCTCTAATTCTTCAAGTCCTTGTCATCTCGTTTCTTATGTATTAAGATGATGTTAGCGTTTTTCCAAGACTCTGGTACTCTTCCCGTCAGTAGACACCTCGTAAACAGGGTGGCTACTTTTTCTAACAAAATCTGTCCTCCTATTTTTCAGCAGATCTGATGTTACCTGATCCTCACCAGCAGCTTTGCCTCTTTGCATGCTCTCCAAAGCTTTTCTGACTTATTCTATTATTACTGGTGTGGTGACATCTGCGTTACTGCTAGTTCCTAAAGTGTTAAAGCCATGGTTGTCCCGGCTGCTTTACAGATCTCTGTAAAACTGTTCCGCTATTTTAACTATCCTATCCATATTGGTAGTTATTTTGCCTTCTTTTTCACTTAGTGCATGCATCCAATTTTTGCCTATCCGAAGTTTCCTCATGACTGCTTTGACGCTTCTTCCATTTTTCAAAGCGTGTTCAATTCTCTTCATGTTATACCTTCTTACGTTGGATATCTTACGCCTATTAATCAACTTCGAAAGTTCTGCCAGTTCTATTTTGTCTGTTGTACTTGAGACTTTCATGATTTGATGCTTCTTAATGAGATTCTTCGTTTCCTGGGAAAGCTTGCCAGTGTCCTGTCTAACCACCTTTCCTCCAACTTCCACTGCACACTCCGTAATGATACTCGTCAGATTATCATTCATTGTATCTAGCTAAGGTTGGTTTCCTAACTAAGAGCCGAGTACCTGTTCTGAAGCGAGACTCTGAATGCCTGTACTTTCCCTCTCAGTGCTAGCTCATCGATTGGCTTGTTGCGTATCAGTTTCCGTCGTTCCTTTCTCAAGTCTAGGCGAATTCGAGACCGTACCATTCTATGGTCACTACATCGTACCTTGCAAACCACTTCCACATCCTGCACGATGCCTGGGTGTGCACTCGTTATAAAATCTATTTCGTTCTTATTTTCGCCATTAGGGCTCCTTCATGTCCACTTGCGGTTTCCTCGTTTTTGGTAGAAGGTATTCAAAATCCGTAAGTTATTGCGTTCTGCGAATTCTACTAGTAGCTCTCCCCTGGAATTTCTAGTAACGATGCCGTAATCTCCTACTGCCTGGTCTCCAGCCTCCTTCTTCCCTACTTTTGCATTAAAGTGTCCCATCAGTATGGTATACTGTGTTTTTACCTTACTCATTGCCAGTTCCACGTCTTCAAAGAAGCTTTCAACTGAAGCGTCATCATGGCTGGATGTAGGTGCCTAAGCCTGTACCACCTTCATCTTGTATCTCTTATTCAGTTTATTTACGATACCTACCACCCTTTCATTTATGCTATAGTATTCCTCTATGTTGCCAGCTGTGTTTCTGTGAATTAGGAACAGCACTCCCAGTTCTCTTCTGTCAGCCAAGCCCCGATAGCAAAGGACGTGCCCATTCTGTAGCACTGTATAGGCCTCATCTGTCCTCCTAACCTCACTGAGCCCTATTATATCCCATTTAACACCTCCTAGCTCCTCGAATAGTACAGCTAAACTTCCCTCACTAGATAAGGTACTAGCGTTAAACGTTGCAAAGTTCAGGTTCCAATGGCGGCCTGTCCGGATGCAGAGATTCTTACCAACCTCTGCTGCGTTGCAGATCTATCCGCCGCCGTGGTCAGTTGCTTCGCAGCTGCTGGGGACTGAGGGCCGTGAGTTATTTGGCGTATGCATGAGGGAGGTAGTGGCCAGATACTGCACCAGGGTGACCAATCCTTCTTTGGGGAGGGAGTGCGTTCCCCGTGGTGGTTATCGGTGAGGCCGCACCCCAGGCCTTGTAATGCAGTTTCATCACCACGCGCAATTTTTTATCCGGTTGGGAAATGCGCAGCACCGGAATTTAACCACGGACCTTTTGCATGCAAGGCAGATGCTCTAACCACTACGCCATCGCTGCATTTTGACCCCATCAGGTTGTCATGAAAACCAGCGCGATGTTCAAGAAGGACTTCCACCGCAATACGATCCACAGCAACGTCAGCAAAAGCAAGTTCGTGAATCGCAGACACTGCAACGGACACACCAACAAGGACGACGACGCAAAGCAAGCCTCTTAAAACAAATTCAAGAATTGAGGCAACTTCGCATAAGGGATCGGCGCCAGAAGCGCATTTGGCACAAAATATCAAGACTGCGCCTAAGATTACCGCTCCAAAACCTCAGAAAACACCGAACAAGACAAGAAGTCACCAGTTCTACCACGCAAAGATTAAGACACCATCCCATTAGTTTGCAACAACGGAGCCAACGCCACAGAAAACTGTATCTAGTGTATTTAGTGGCTACTGTATCTCAACTGGCTTCAGGTTCCAATCCTTTCTTCGTAAAAAATTAGACGAAAGTCCCATCTAATCTGACTGCGTCATTGGAACTCCTGAGAAAAGATCCACTGCAGAACTTCATATTCGGTGGGAGAGGCAAATTGGGCGGCGGCATGTGGTCAAAAAACCCCCTTGTTTGCTTAATGCAGGCTCTTCTATTATTTTCGCCGGAAAGCTTGAACCGAGATCTTCCTTCGCCATTACCATTAGTCAGCCTTCTGACAGGTGTACTTCAGTGGCTACTGTATCTCATTGGACTTCCAGTTCCCCTCTTTTCTTCGTTAAGGAACGGACGACAACGCCATCTACTTTGACTACGTCATCGGAACTGCCAATGTAAGATCTATCGCAGAACTTCAGCTTCAGTGGGAGCGGCAGGCCAGCCAGCGGCGAGTGGTCATGAGACCCCCTTTTTTGTTTCATGCAGGCTCTGCTGTTTAGTTTCACTGGAAAGCTTGAGCCGAGATCTTGATTCGCCATTACCACTAGTCTGCCTTCTGACACGTGTACTACAGTGGCTACTGTATCTTAACTGGCTTCCGGTTCCCCTTCTTTCCTAAAGAAACGAACGACTGCGCCATCTACTCTGATTACGTCATCGTAAGTGCCCATAAATGATCCACTGCAGAACTTCAGATTGGGTGGGAGCGGCGAACTGGGTGGCGGCATGGGGTCATGAAAGCCCATTTTTTGGTTCATGCAGTCTCTGCTGTTTAGTTTCGCCGGAAAGCTTGAACCGATAACTTGCTTCGCCATTACCGCGAGTCTGCCTTCTGACACGTTTACTTCAGTGGCTACTGTATCTTATCCGGCTTCCGGTTCTCCTTCTTTCTTCGTAAAAACGGCCGACAGCGCTATGTACTTTGACTACATTATCGGAAGTGCAAATAACAGATCCACCCCAGAACTTAAGCTTCAGTGGGATCGGCAGACCAGCCAGCGGCATGTGCTCATGAAGCCACCTTCCTTGCTTCATGCAGGCTCTGCTCTTTAGTTTCGCTAGAAAGCTTCAACCGAGATTTTGCTTCGCCATTACAACGAGTCTGCCTTTGACACGCGTACTTGAGTGGCTACTGTATCTCAACTGGGTTCCGGTTCCCCTCCTTTTTCGTAAAAAACGGATAACAACGCCATCCACTCTGACTACATCATTGGAACTACCTATCAAAGATTCACTGTGAAACTTCAGATGCATTGGGTGCGGCAGACCGGGCAAAGGCATGTGATCATGAAAACTCTTCTAAAATTCATGCAAGCTCTGCTGATTAGTTTCGCCGGAAAACTTGAACCGATACCTTGCTTCGCCATTACCGCGAGTCTGACTTGTGACACGTGTACTTCTGCGGCTACTGTATGTCAACTGGCTTCCGATTCCCCTCCTTTCTTCGTAAAGAAACCGACGACAGCACTATCTACTCTGACAATGTCTACAGCTTTGCCCATGAAAGATCCACTGCAGAACTTCAGCTTCAGTGGGAGTTGCAGACCGGGCAAAGGCACGTGGTTATGGAACCCCCTTCTTTACTTCATGCAGGCTCTGCTTTTTAGTTTCGCCCGAAATGTTTAACGGAGATCTTCCTTCCCCTTTACCACGATTCCTCGTTTTGACACGTGTAACTCGCTTCCGGTTCCCTTCCTTCATAAAAAACGGACGACAGCACAATATACTCCGACTACATCTACAGAACTGCCAATAAAAGGTGCACTGCACAACTTTAGCTTCAATGCGAGCGGCAGACTGGGAAGCGGCTTGTGGTCGAGAAACCCCCTTGTTTGCTTCATGCAGGCTCTTCTGTTTAGTTTTGCCAGAAAGCTGTAACCGAGATCTTGCTTCGCCATTACCATTAGTCAGCCTTCTGAGAGGTGTACTTCAGTGGCTACTGTATCTCATTTGACTTCCAGTTCCCCTCTGTTCGTTAAGAAACGGCCGACAACGCAATCTATTCTTACTATATTATCAGAACTGCATATGAGAGATCCACTGTAAAACTTCAGATTCAGTGGAACTGGCAGGCCAGCCAGCGGCATGTGGTCAAGAAACCCCCTTGTTTGCTTCATGCAGGTTCTTCTGTTTAGTTTCCCCGGAAAGCTTGAACCGAGATCTTGCTTCGCCATTACCATTAGTCAGCTTTCTGGCAGGTGTACTTCAGTGGCTACTGTATCTCATTTGACTTCAAGTTCCCATATTTTCTTCGTTAAGAAACGGACGACAACGCCATCTAATTTGACTACGTCATCGGAACTGCCAATGTAAGATCTACTGCAGGACTTCAGCTTCAGTGGGAGCGGCAGGCCAGCCAGTGGCGTGTGGTCATGAAACCCCCTTTTTTGTTTTATGCAGGCTCTGCTGTTTAGTTTCGCCGGAAATCTTGAGCCGAAATCTTGATTCGCCATTACCACTAGTCTGCCTTCTGACACGTGTACTTCAGTGGCTACTGTATCTCAACTGGCTTCCGGTTCCCCTTCTTTCTTAAAGAAACCAACGCCTGCGCCATCTACTCTGATTACGTCATCGGAAGTGCCCATAAATGATCCACTGCAGAACTTCAGATTGGGTGGTAGCGGCGAACTGGGTGGCGGCATGTGGTCTTAAACCCCATTTTTGGTTCATGCAGGCTCTGCTGTTTAGTTTCGCCGGAAAACTTGAACCGATACCTTACTTCGCCATTACCGCGAGTCGGACTTCTGACACGTGTACTTCTGCGGCTACTGTATGTCAACTGGCTTCCAATTCCCCTCATTTATTTGAAAACAAACCGACGACAGCACCATCTACTCTGACCATGTCTACAGCTCTGCCCATGAAAGATCCACTGCAGAACTTCAGCTTCAGTGGGAGTTGCAGACCGGGAAAAGGCTTGTGGTCATGGAACCCCCTTCTTTGCTTCATCCAGCCTCTGCTGCTTCGTTTCGCCGAAAGCGCGACCTGAGATCTTCCTTCGCCATTACCACGAGTCCTCGTTCTGACACGTATACTTCAGTGGACACTGTATCTTAAGTCGCTTCCGGTTCCCCTTCTTCATAAAAAACGGACGACAGCACAAAATTCTTCGACTGCATCTACAGAAATGCCAATAAAAGATCCACTGCAGAACTTCAGCTTCAGTGCGAGCGGCAGACCGGGAAACGGCATGTGGTCAAGGAATCCCCTTGTTTGCTTCATGCAGGCTCTTCTGTTTAGTTTTGCCGGAAAGCTTGAACCGAGATCTTGCTTCGCCATTACCATTAGTCAGCCTTCTGACAGGTATACTTTAGTGGCTACTGTATCTCATTTGACATCCAGTTCCAGTCCTTTCTTCGTTAAGAAACGGACGACAACGCAATCTATTCATACTATATTATCAGAACTGCTTATAAGAGATCCACTGAAAAAACTTCATATTCAGTGAAAGCGGCAGGCCAGCCAGCGGCATGTGGTCATGAAACCCCCTATTTGTTTCATTCAGGTTCTGCTGTTTAGTTTTGCCGGAAAGCTTGAACCGAGATCTTGGTTGCCATTACCAGTAGTCTGCCTTCTGACACGTGTATTTCATCATCATCATCTTCATCATCAGCCTGACTACGTCCACTGCAGGACAATGGCCTCTACCATGTTCCGCCAGTTAACCCGGTCCTGTGCTTGCTGCAGCCAATTTATACCCACAAACTTCTTAATCTCTTCTGCCCACCTAACCTTTGGTCCCTCCCCCTAACCCGCTTTCTTTCTCTGGAATTCAATTAGTTACCTTTCACGACCAGCGGTTACCCTGTCTACGCGCTACATGCCCGGCCCATGTCCATTTCTTCTTCTTGATTTCAGGTATGATATCCTTAACCCCCGTTTGTTTCCTAATCCACTCTGCTCTCTTCTTGTCTCTTAAGGTTACACCTACCATTTTTCTTTCCATTGCTCGCTGCGTCGTCCTCAATTTAAACTGAACCCTCTTTGTAAGTCTCCAGCTTTCTGCTCCGTAGCTAAGTACCGGCAAGATACAGCTGTTATATACCTTTTTCTTGAGGGATAGTGGCAATTTACCTGTCATAATTTGAGAGTGCTTGCCAAATGTGCTCCACCCCATTCTTATTCTTCTAGTTACTTAAATATCGTGGTTCAGCTCAGCGGTTATTACCTGCCCTTACTTGACATAGTCTTTTACCACTTGAAGTGCACTATTACCTATCTTGAAGCGATGCTCTTTTCCAAGGTATTTGTACTATACTTTCGTTTTCTGCAGATTTATTTCAAGACCTACCTTTCTGCTCTCCTTGTCAAACTCCATAATCATGATTTGCAGTTCGTCCCCTGAGTTACTCAGCAATGCAATGTCATCGGCGAAGCGCAGGTTACTAAGGTACTCTCCATTAACTCTTATCCCTAACTGTTCCCATTCTAGGCTTCTGAAAACCTCCTGTAGGCACGCGGTAAATAGCAATGGGGAGATTGTGTCCCCCTGCCTTACACCCTTCTTGATTGGTATTCTGTTGCTTTCTTTTTGAAGCACTATGGTAGCAGTTGGCCCCTATAGATTTCTTTCAGGATGTTTATATATACTTCACCGACGCCCTGATTGCGCAGTGTCTGCATGACGGCTGATATTTCTACTGAATCAAACGCCTTCTCGTAATCTATGAAGGCTATGTATAGTGGTTGGTTATATTCTGAGTATTTCTCTATTACCTGATTGATAGTATGAATGTGGTCGATTGTTGAGTAGCCTGTTCGAAATCGTGCTTGTTCTATTGGTTGATTGAATTATAATGTTTTTTTACTCTGTTAGCAATCACTTTTGTAAATAGCTTGTATACAACAGAGAGCAAGCTAATGGGCCTCTAATTCTTCAAGTCCTTGTCATCTCGTTTCTTATGTATTAAGATGATGTTAGCGTTTTTCCAAGATTCTGGTACTCTTCCCGTCAGTAGACACCTCGTAAACAGGGTGGCAAATTTTCTAACAAAATCTGTCCTCCATTTTTCAGCAGATCTGATGTTACCTGATCCTCACCAGCAACTTTGCCTCTTTGCATGCTCTCCAAAGCTTTTCTGACTTACTCTATTATTACTGGTGTGGTGACATCTGCGTTACTGCTAGTTCCTATAGTAATAAAGTCATGGTTGTCCCGGCTGCTTTACAGATCTCTGTAAAACTCCTCCGCTATTTTAACTATCCTATCCATATTGGTAGTTATTTTGCCTTCTTTGTCCCTTAGTGCATGCATCCAATTTTTGCCTATCCCAAGTTTCCTCTTCATTGCTTTGACGCTTCCTCCATTTTTCAAAGCGTGTTCAATTCTCTTCTTGTTATACCTTCTTACGTTGGATATCTTACGCCTATTCATGAACTTCGAAAGTTCTGCCAGTTCTATTTTGTCTGTTGTACTTGAGACTTACATGATTTGATGCTTCTTAATGAGATTCTTCGTTTCCTGGGAAAGCTTGCCAGTGTCCTGTCTAACCACCCTTCTTCCAACTTCCACTGCACACTCCGTAATGATACTCGTCAGATTATCATTCATTGTATCTACGCTAATTGGTTTCCTCACTAAGAGCCGAGTACCTGTTCTGAAGCGAGACTCTGAATGCCTGTACTTTCCCTCTCAGTGCTAGCTCATTGATTGGCTTGTTGCGTATCAGTTTCCGTCATTCCTTTCTCAAATCTAGGCGAATTTGAGACCGTACCATTCTATGGTCACTACATTGTACCTTGCCAACCACTTCCACATCCTGCACGATGCCTGGGTGTGCACTCGTTATAAAATCTAGTTCGTTCTTATTTTCGCCATTAGGGCTCCTCCATGTCCACTTGCGGTTTCCTCGTTTTTGGTAGAAGGTATTCAAAATCCGTAAGTTATTGCGTTCTGCGAATTCTACTAGTAGCTCTCCCCTGGAATTTCTAGTACCGATGCCGTAATCTCCTACTGCCTGGTCTCCAGCCTCCTTCTTACCTACCTTTGCATTAAAGTCTCCCATCAGTATTGTATCCTGTGTTTTTATCTTACTCATTGCCAGTTCCACGTCTTCAAAGAAGCTTTCAACTGAAGCGTCATCATGGCTGGATGTAGGTGCTTAAGCCTGTACCATCTTCATCTTGTATCTCTTATTCAGTTTATTTACAATACCTACCACCCTTTCATTTATGCTATAGTATTCCTCTATGTTGCCAGCTGTGTTTCTGTGAATTAGGAACACCACTCCCAGTTCTCTTCTGTCAGCCAAGCCCCGATAGCAAAGGACGTGCCCATTCTGTAGCACTGTATAGGCCTGATCTGACCTCCTAACCTCACTGAGCCCTATTATATCCCAATTAACACCTCCTAGCTCCTCGAATAGTACAGCAAAACTTCCCTCACTAGATAAGGTACTAGCGTTAAACGTTGCAAAGTTCAGGTTTCAATGGCGGCCTGTCCGGATGCAGAGATTCCTAGCACCCTCTGCTGCGTTGCAGATCTGACCGCCGCCGTGGTTAGTTGCTTCGCAGCTGCTGGGGACTGAGGGCCGTGAGTTATTTGGCGTATGCATGAGGGAGGTAGTGGCCAGATACTGCACCAGGGTGACCAATCCTTCTTTGGGGAGGGAGTGCGTTCCCCGTGGTGGTTACCGGTGAGGCCGCACCCCAGGCCTTGTAATGCAGTTTCATCACCACGCGCAATTTTTTATCCGGTTGGGAAATGCGCAGCACCGGGATTTAACCACGGACCTTTTACATGCAAGGCAGATGCTCTAACCACTACGCCATCGCTGCATTTTGACCCTATCAGGTTGTCATGAAAACCAGCGTGATGTTCAAGAAGGGCTTCCACCGCAATACGATCCACAGCAACGTCAGCAAAAGCAAGTCCGTGAATCGCAGACACTGCAACGGACACACCAGCAAGGACGACGACGCAAAGCAAGCCTCTTAAAACAAATTCAAGAATCGAGGCAACTTCGCATAAGGGATCGGCGCCAGAAGCGCATTTGGCACAAAATATCAAGACTGCGCCTACGATTACCGCTCCAAAACCTCAGAAAACACCGAACAAGACAAGAAGTCACCAGTTCTACCACGCAAAGATTAAGACACCATCCCATTAGTTTGCGACAACGGAGCCAACGCCACAGAAAACTGTATTTAGTGTATTTAGTGGCCACTGTATCTCAACTGGCTTCAGGTTCCCATCCTTTCTTCGTAAAAAATTAGACGAAAGTCCCATCTAATCTAACTGCGTCATTAGAACTCCTGAGAAAAGATCCACTGCAGAACTTCAGATTCGGTGGGAGAGGCAAATTGGGCGGCGGCATGTGGTCAAGAAACCCCCTTGTTTGCTTAATGCAGGCTCTTCTGTTATTTTCGCCGGAAAGCTTGAACCGAGATCTTCCTTCGCCATTACCATTAGTCAGCCTTCTGACAGGTGTACTTCAGTGGCTACTGTATCTCATTGGACTTCCAGTTCCCCTCTTTTCTTCGTTAAGGAACGGACGACAACGCCATCTACTTTGACTACGTCATCGGAACTGCCAATGTAGGATCTATCGCAGAACTTCAGCTTCAGTGGGATCGGCAGACCAGCCAGCGGCATGTGCTCATGAAGCCACCTTCCTTGCTTCATGCAGGCTCTGCTCTTTAGTTTCGCTAGAAAGCTTCAACCGAGATTTTGCTTCGCCATTACAACGAGTCTGCCGTTGACACGCGTACTTGAGTGGCTACTGTATTTCAACTGGGTTCCGGTTCACCTTCTTTTTCGTAAAAAACGGATAACAACGCCATCTACTCTGACTACATCATTGGAACTACCTATCAAAGATTCACTGTGAAACTTCAGATGCATTGGGTGCGGCAGACCAGGCAAAGGCATATGGTCTTGAAAACCCTTCTAAAATTCATGCAAGCTCTGCTGATTAGTTTCGCCGGAAAACTTGAACCGATACCTTGCTTCGCCATTACCACGAGTCTGACTTGTGACACGTGTACTTCTGCGGCTACTATATGTCAACTGGCTTCCGATTCCCCTCCTTTCTTCGTGAAGAAACCGATGACAGCACTATCTACTCTGACTATGTCTACAGCTTTGCCCATGAAAGATCCACTGCAGAACTTCAGCTTCAGTGGGAGTTGCAGACCGGGCAAAGGCACGTGGTTATGGAACCCACTTCTTTGCTTCATGCAGGCTCTGCTTTTTTATTTTCGCCCGAAAGGTTTAACGGAGATCTTCCTTCCCCTTTAACACGAGTCCTCGTTTTGACACGTGTAACTCGCTTCCGGTTCCCTACCTTCATAAAAAACGGACGACAGCACAATATACTCCGACTACATCTACAGAACTGCTAACAAAAGGTGCACTGCAGAACTTTAGCTTCAATGCGAGCGGCAGACTGGGAAGCGGCTTGTGGTCAAAAAACCCCCTTGTTTGCTTCATGCAGGCTCTTCTGTTTAGTTTTGCCGGAAAGCTTTAACCGAGATCTTGCTTCGCAATTACCATTAGTCAGCCTTCTGAGAGGTGTACTTCAGTGGCTACTGTATCTCATTTGACTTCCAGTTCCCCTCCTTTGTTCGTTAAGAAACGGACGACAACGCAATCTATTCTTACTATATTATCAGAACTGCATATAAGAGATCCACTGTAAAACTTCAGATTCAGTGGAAGTGGCAGGCCAGCCAGCGCCATGTGGTCAAGAAACCCCTTGTTTGCTTCATGCAGGCTCTTCTGTTTAGTTTCCCCGGAAAGCTTGAACCGAGATCTTTCTTCGCCATTACCATTAGTCAGCCTTCTGGCAGGTGTACTTCAGTGGCTACTGTATCTCATTTCACTTCAAGTTCCCATATTTTCTTCGTTAAGAAACGGACGACAACGCCATCTAATTTGACTACGTCATCGGAACTGCCAATGTAAGATCTACTGCAGAACTTCAGCTTCAGTGGGAGCGGCAGGCCAGCCAGCGGCGTGTGGTCATGAAACCCCCTTTTTTGTTTTATGCAGGCTCTGCTGTTTTGTTTCGCCGGAAAGCTTGAGCCGAAATCTTGATTCGCCATTACCACTAGTCTGCCTTGTGACACGTGCACTTCAGTGGCTACTGTATCTCAACTGGCTTCCGGTTCCCATTCTTTCTTAAAGAAACCAACGCCTGCGCCATCTACTCTGATTACGTCATCGGAAGTGCCCATAAATGATCCACTGCAGAACTTCAGATTGGGTGGGAGCGGCGAACTGGGTGGCGGCATGTGGTCTTAAACCCCACTTTTAGTTCATGCAGGCTCTGCTGTTTAGTTTCGCCGGAAAACTTGAACCGATACCTTACTTCGCCATTACCGCGAGTCTTACTTCTGACACGTGTACTTCTGCGGCTACTGTATGTCAGCTGGCTTCCGATTGCCCTCATTTATTTGAAAACAAACCGACGACAGCACCATCTACTCTGACCATGTCTACAGCTCTGCCCATGAAAGATCCACTGCAGAACTTCAGCTTCAGTGGGAGTTGCAGACCGGGAAAAGGCTTGTGGTCATGGAACCCCCTTCTTTGCTTCATGCAGCCTCTGCTGTTTCGTTTCGCCGGAAGCGCGACCTGAGATCTTCCTTCGCCATTACCACGAGTCCTCGTTCTGACACGTGTACTTCAGTGGACACTGTATCTTAAGTCACTTCCGGTTCCCCTTCTTCATAAAAAACGGACGACAGCACAAAATTCTTCGACTGCATCTACAGAAATGCCAATAAAAGATCCACTGCAGAACTTCAGCTTCAGTGCGAGCGGCAGACCGGGAAACGGCATGTCGTCAAGAAATCCCCTTGTTTGCTTCATGCAGGCTCTTTTGTTTAGTTTCGCCGGAAGGCTTGAACCGAGATCTTGCTTCGCCATTACCGTTAGTCTGCCTTCTGTACACGTGAACTTCAGTGGCTACTGTATCTCAACTGAGTTCCAGTGCCCCTCCTTTCTTCGTTAAGAAATGGACGACAACGCCATCTATTCTGACTATATCATCAAAACTGCCTATATACGTGGGCACAGCGGCAACGCCAACATGCAGTCATCCAATCCATTTCTCATCTTCATTCAGGCTCTCCTTGGATTGCTGTCCGTATCAAGCAAATCATTGGCGCTATATGCGCAGTGCCATCTGTCTACGACGCGCTTCCGCGCAGCAACAGATCCTGAAGTAATATCAGCAACGATGACGTTCACGGACCATTTATGCACGCCTGGCGGCGCTACTGTGTCGTCTGGTGGGCGGTTGAGCACATGGGCAGTACCACCGTGGGACAACAGTATAATAGAAGATCTTCAGCGACCTCCTGGCAGTGGGCACTGCGTCAACAGCAACATGCAGTAGTCTAACCCGTTTCTCTTCTTCATTCGGGTGAGGAATAGTTACGGGAAATGTTTTACAAGTAGCAACTTTTGCCTTGTTATGTACCGTGCCCATGGTCACTGTATGAAATGTTTCAATGTGCGATTGTTTCTGTGCGAGGGGATGTTGTGCGAGGGGATGTTGAAGAAAACCCTGGTCCTGACTTGTGGATGCTCGCCAAACAACTTAGTAATATTGCTGCTGATATTTTAGAAATTAAAAACTCACAAACACAAACTAACCAAAGGCTTAGCGCGATAGACAAGAAACTGAAAAAGATTAGTGGTTTTGAAAAAATTAGGTTTCAGAGTGCGTAAAAAAATATCTAGTCTAGAGGACAATCTTCAAGTCGTTATAAAAAAAACTTGATGAACTGGAAAACAGGAGCCGTAGGTCTAAGCTCATCATTTGTGGCGTAAAGGAGCAGCCGAACGAGTCCCCAGAAACATAACAAATTGTAGTATCGAAGTAAATATTTGAAGGCATACTAAAAGTAAATACCGGGGATATAGAAAAGATTAACCGCCTAGCAAAAGAATTAACTGGAGATGGTGATAGGATGAGGCCTATTATTTTGAAATTCTCGAATAACCAGGACAAAAATAAAATATTCAAAAACTGCTCTAAACTTAAAGGTTCGGATTACCTATTTAGTGACTACTTCTCCCGTACCTCTCCAGACCTTAGGAAGAAACTCTGGGATATAACTAAAGAAAAACGAGACAAACGTGAAAAGGTGTTGCTGGTTCATGATAGACTGAGCAATTATAGGAAACTCTATGGCTGGGACAACAATCGTGGTGATCTTGTTACTTTGTCAAAAACAAAAAACGTCTGCTTCCGGCAGGTCGGATCACCAGAAGCCGACGCAACTGACTTTACCTAATGTTAATTCGTGAAGTCTTGTGAACAAAGCCGACCCGCTTGAGGCCATTTCGATCGCCAATCAGCCAGACATCATCACTGTCTCAAACAAAAATTTGACTGCACAAAGAAATATTGGACCGCGAAATTGTCCCGCCTAACTACGTCATTGTTTGCAAAGATGGAGAGCACAGAGGTAGGGGCGTTGCCATTGTTTTACGACAAGGCATAAGCTTATCAGTCATGCCAGATGTTCCAGACGTTGAAGCGGTCTGGTGTAGTGTTTCCTTAAATGGTGTCACTATATCTATTGATGCGGTATACAGACCCCCGCAAGCGCAAATGGCTCATCTGGAATCTTTATTTGACTACATGCACAATCATGTGACGAGTCGCGCTGTTATAATGGCCGGTGACCTTAATCTGCCTGATGTAAATTGGGAATGTCTGAGTACAGGAACAGCTAGGCATGAGCTTTTAAGCGATTACCTTTTGTTATTGATGCTCACACAACTTGTTGTCGCGCCAACCCGTGAACAACGGGAGTCTAGTTCTTTACTAGATCTTATCTTTGTCAGTGATCATTTCCCATCAACGCATATCTTAACGGAAACCCTGGAGGGGTTATCTGATAAGAAAATGGTTTCATGCAGCCTGCCTGTACAATGCCCCGCTCGCATGCGAGGGCTGGTTAAGTCTGTCCCGGCGTTTCACAACGCCGATGACGCTGCTGTTATGACTTATTTAGAGCATGAATTCGACGACTTTCTCAATATATTTGTTGATGAGCTTTTGGTGATTGACGTAATTTGGGCTAAATTCAAAACTATTATTATTCAATGTGTGACAAATGTGTTCCGCAGGTTGCAAAAGTCACAAAAAACGCACCCCTTGGATCACACGTGATATCATTCATACTAAACGTAAAATAAAAAGACTAAGAAAATCTAACAAGTCAAACCCAGTCGACGGGTTCCAAGAAAAAATAGCTTGCTTGTCTCGGTCATTGAGGGTAAAAATCCGTAGTGCCAAAGAGAACTTCTGCAGCACAACACTGAATAAGTTTATAAGAGAGTCGCCCCAGAAGTTCTGGCAATATCTTGGTTCAAAAAACAACCTCCCTACTGTCGTTTCAGCGGAGCAGGAATTAATGAAAGCTAACTCATTTAACACTTACTTCCACTCTGTCTTCACAGCTGACAATGGTAGCATACGCCGCTTCTGTTTCGAGGTAAAACTGAAGTGCTTTAAGCTCGCCACAATTGTCTGAGTCGGATTTGCTATCACTTTTATTGAACATTATTGAAAAGAAGGTAGTGAACCCGAGGGGATTCTCAATGCGTTTTTAAAGCGTTATGCTGAATCTGTGTGTAAATACTTTTTTCTTGTATTTTCCAAATGGCTTAAGGATTACCAGGTTCAATCGGAATGAAAAATTGTAAAAAATGTTCCCATTCACAAAAGCGTTGACTCGTCTTGTCCATCTAATTACAGACCGATTTCTAATACGTGTACTTCCTGCAAATTCTTGAGCATATTATTTTAAAGTCCCTTACCGAATACGTGGAAGAAAATGCTATTTTCCAATCCAATAAACACGCTTTTTGTCGCGGACTATCTACTGTCACACAGCTCGTTGAGACCTTCCATGACCTTGCCAATAGCATTAACGATCAATCGCAAATTGACGTAGTCTTTTTAGATTTGTGAAAAGCTTTTGACTGCGTTTTTCATCCCAAACTGATCCAAAAGCTAACCAGTATATTGCAAAACGGACCTATGACCAAGTTGATCAAAAACTATTTGACCGACCGCTTCCAATTTGTTCAATATGGTGCACTTGTGTCTGACATGGTTCCAGTATTATTGAGAGTGCCCCAGGGTTCTTTTTTAGGCCCCATATTGTTTCTTCTTTTTATAATTGACGTTGCTGACGTAGCCGATATAAAAATCAGATTGTTCGCAGATGATTGTATCCTCTACCAGCGTATAGACAGCTACCAGGATCATTTAAACTAGATGATTCGCTAAAAAGGTCGTTACCTGGTGTCGAGAGTGGCAAATGGAAATAAATACTGAGAAAACTGTCGCCATGTCAATCACAAAAAAAACGACGGCAAATTTTTCGTATTCGCTAGGAAATGTCCCACTTCGCAACGTCGCTGCCTGCAAATATCTACGTATCTTGATATTGTTCGACTTAAATTGACTGCGCATGTCGAACATATTACAAAAAAGGCACTCGGCAGGTTATTTCTTCTTAAACGAACCCTTCGTCATTCGACACCCGAAACAAAACTTTTAGCGTATACCATGCTTATCCGCCCAATCCTCGAATATGCGAGTGTGGCTTGGTTCCCCTTCACAAACAAACATGTAGCCGCATTTGAAAGAATACAACGTAAAGCAGTCCGTTTTATTTAAAACCGTTATAGGCGCACCAACTCACCTACTGCTCTTTTGATAAGAGCGTATCTGCCCACCCTGGCGAGCCGCGCCAAGCTTCATAGTCTGAGATTTCTATATCTGGTGCTACACAAACCTTTGAAAATAAATCCGGCTAATAATGTTAAGGTTAACAGTCAGCGCCAAACACGAAATACGCATTGTCACACACTTGATGAGTATCCCTTCAAGAACAATGTTTTTTGGCCACTCTTTTTTTTCCGCAAGCCATACGCGCTTGGAATGCCCTGCACCCCACCTTGTTGACACAGCCGACGGTTGATAAATTTGTTGATCAAGCGAGTGAAACTGTGCTGTTTTTTATTTAGCCGTGATTTCCTGAATCGATGATAACGCAAGTTTTAACCCTGTCGGTACAATTACGTCTTGTATTTGTTTTTTGCTTGCCCCAGATATTCACCTGATGTTTATATTCATAAAGACTCTTTGCCTATCATTACGGCGAATTTAGCACTATGTTTGAGTTATTTACTTGAAATTTTTAGTGCTTGCAACATGTATTTTTAGTCTGTGTGTTGCTTGTTTTTACTATCAACAATATGACGCCACTCCTGTAATAATCCCATCACGGGATTGATAGTATTCTGATAAAAACTAAGTAAAATAAATTAAGAACAAGATCCACCGCAAAATTTCAGATTCAGTGGGAGCGGCAGGCCAGCCAGCGGCGTGTGGTCATTAAACCCTCTTTATTGTTTAATGCAGGCTCTGCTGTTTAGTTTCACCGGAAAACTTGAACCGAGATCTTGATTAGATATTACCACGAGTTCGTCTTCTGACCAGTTTACTTCAGTGGCTACTGTATCTCAACTGGCTTCCAGTTTCCCTTCTTTCTTTTGAAAGAAACGGACGACAGCGCCATCTACTCTGACTACGACATCGGAAGCGACCATAAATGATCCACTGCGGAACTTGAGCCTTGTGGGAGCAGCAAACTGGGGCTGCGGCATGTGGTCATGAAACCCCCTTCTTTGCTTCATGCAGGCTCTGCTGTTTAGTTTCGACAAAAAGCTTGAACCGAGATTTTGCTTCGCCATTACCACGAGTCCTCGTTCTGATACGTGTACTTCAGTGGGCACTGTTTCTCAACTCGCTTCCGGTTCCCCTCCTTCGTAAAAAACAGACGACAGCAGAATCTACTCCGACTACATCTACAGAACTGCTAATAAAAGATCCCCTGCAGAACTTCAGCTTCAGTGGGAGTGGCAGACCGGGAAACGGCATGTAGTCAAGAAACCCCCTTGATTGCTTCATTGGCCCGCTGGTCGCGGGATCAAATGCTGGTGGCGGCAGCTGCATTTCCGATGGAGGCTGAAATGTTGTAGGCCCGTGTGCTCAGACTTTGGTGCACGTAAAAGAACCGCAGGTGGTCAAAATATCCGGAGCCCTCCACTAAGGCGTCTCTCATAATGATATGGCGGTTTTGGGACGTTAAACCCCATCAATCAGTCAATCAATCAAATGATTGCTTCATTCAGCACTTCTGTTTAGTTTCGCCGGAAAGCTTGAACCGGGATCTTGATTCGCCATTACCATTAGTCATCCTTCTGACACGTGTACTTCAGTGCCTACTGTATCTCAACTATCTTGCAGTTCCTCTCCTTTCTTCGTTATGAAAACGGACGACAACGTCATCTATCGTGACTATATCTTCAGAACTGCCTATAAAAGATTTACTGCAAAACTTAGAACAAAAGTAGTACATATTATCTGAATTCGTAAAGAAACGGGCTGTTCTCGGTATGTTTGTTGATTTTAGTAAAGCCTTCGACAACATTCAGCATTCCACGTTGTTTGAAAAGTTGCAGTGCTATGGAATTCATTGTATTGCACAAGACGTAGTAAATAATTGCATTAAATATCGCAAACAAGTGGTTGAATTAGATAGAAAATTGTCAGAGCTGAAGCCTACTACTAAGGGTGTACCTCAGGAAAACATCCTTGGACCCCTTCTTTTTATAGCCTATATAGATAATTTAACTCGTATTAATCCAGATGCTAAATACGCCTTATATGCCGATGATGTCAGCATGTTTGTTTTAGGTAAACATAGTATCACGCTGGAGGAAAAAGTTAACCGTTTTCTTGTAAATCGAAAACTCTGGTCATGCTGTAATAATTTAAAAATGAGCACTAGTAAAACAAAGGCGGAACTATTCCGACCTAAAAATAAGTCCGTTATTGAAAACATTCATCTCAAGTATGGAGATACCTATATTGAGATTGTAAATAGTATAAAAACTCTTGGAGTTCCATTTTTGAGCAATATGCTTTGGACTGAACACATTGACAGTGTACTGAGTCAGGCATCCCGCGTAGGGGGTATCGTGTACAGTGGTAAAACTGATCTACCATACAAGGTAAAACTCTTACTTTATAAATCACTTTTCTATTCACATCTTACCTATTGTTTCTTGTATGGGGGACTACAACTTAAACGAGCTTGCAAAAGCTGTACCTGATGCAAAAGAAGTATATTAGAATCATTTTAACTTGCCATATGAACCTCACACAAGCGAATTGTTTGAACAGGCTGGATTACTACCCGTACATCGTCTCTACAATTTTCAGTTAGCATTGACAATCAGGCGTGAATTGAAAAAAGTCGACATTTTTTGTATGACCTCTCAATACTGCTCCCAATTATTACAATAATTGAAACACGAAATAAAAAAACATGGCAAATAAAAACTTCGAGAACAAACTACTTCACAGATAAGTTATCGAACATAGTTCCTACGTTACTTAATAAATATGTGAAAGCTGGCATAGACTTTTTACATTGTACACAAATTCAGTTGCACGATATACACATGTTTAGTTTTTAAGATTTCTTTGCAGTTGCTGTATTATCGTGGTTGCTATTTTTATTTTTGAAATTTGGACTTAATTTTCATATATTTATTTATTTTTTTATTTATTAGTCTATTTGGTGTTTTTGTTATTGTTGTTCATTTCACATTGCTGATTGTTAGCCACTGCTGTCGTTCTAAAAGGTAGCAGTGGGACTTTGTCAAGTTGCCTCTATGGAGAGCAGCTTTTACCTACAGCTGTCCTTCATCAAACGATTGATGAGAAATAAACATTATTATTATTATTATTATTATTATTATTATTATTATTATTATTATTATTATTATTATTTTAACTTCAGATTCAGTGGGAGCGGCAAGGCCAGCCAGTGGCATGTGGTCATGAAACTTCCTGTTTTGTTTCAATCACGCTCTGCTGTTTAGTTTCGCTGGATAACTTGAACCGAGATCTTGCTTCGTCATATTCACGAGTCTGCCTTCTCACAAGTGTACTTCAGATGCTACTGTATCTCAACTAGCTTCCACTGCAGTACACGTGTCAGAAGGCAGACTCGTAGTAATGCCGAATCAAGATCTCGGTTCAAGCTTTCAGGCGAAACTGAACAGCATAGCCTGTATGAAACAAAAAAGGGGGCTTCATGACCACACACCACTGGCTGGCCTGCCGCTCCCAACTAATCTGAAATTTCGCAGTGGATCTTTTGTAGGTAGTTCCGATGAAATAGTCAGAATAGATGGCGCTGTCATCCGTTTTTTAACAAAGAAAGTAGGTGAACCAGAAATCAGTTGAGATACAGTAGCCATTGTAGTACACGTGTCAGGAGACTGACTAATGGTAATGGCAAAGCAACAGTTCGGTTCAAGCTTTTCGGCGCAACTAAACAGAAGAGCCTGCATGAAGCAACTAAGAGGGTGTCATGACCACATGCAATTTCCCGGTCTGCCGCTCCCACTGAAGCTGAAGTTGTGCAGTGGATCTTTCATTAGCAGTTCTGTAGACGTAGACGGAGTAGATGGTGCTGTCGTCCATTTTTTAGGAAGGAGGGGAACCGGAAGCCAGTTGAGATGCAGTGCCCACATAAGTACACATATCAGAACGTCGACTCGTGATAATGGCGAACGAAGATCTCGGTTCAAGCATTCCGGCGTAACTTAACAGCAGAGCCTGCATGAAGTAAAGAAGAGGGTTCCATGACCACATGCCTTTGCCTGGTGTGCCACTCTCAATGAAGCTGAAGTTCTGCAGTGGATCATTCATTGGCAGTTCCGATGACGTTGTCAAAGTAGATGGCGCTGTCGTCCATTTTTTACGATAAAATGAGGGCAACCGGAAGCTAGTTGAGATACAGTACCACTAAAGTACACGTGTCAGAAGGCAGACTCGTGGTAATGAAGAAGGGAGATCTCGGTTCAAGCTTTCCGGCGAAAATAAACAGCAGAGCCGCCTGTAACAATTGCCACTGCCATAATGGCGATGGCACTATGTTTTTGTTACAATTTACAACCGCAAAAAAACAACTCAGTGGACTGAGGTGCAGGTAGAGTTTATCGGCGGTTACTGGCACGTTTATTATCCGTTTCTCGCTCCTTCCAAAGGACGATATCAGTTCAGGCTTTATTACGCTTCTATTCTCATTCGATAGAAGCGCCCACACAACTGATTTCGATGTCTTTCGCGCAACGCACACCGCAGTCGTGTCAGCGCACCGTTGTTGCTCTGTCGTTAAGAACAGCTACATAACGGCTTGTCGACAACGAATTCAGTGCGCCAAAACATTATGCTATTATAATGGTTCAGTAAGCGTACGAATTGACGTGTCTATGTCCTCGCATAAGAGCCAGCGAAGTGCCGGCGAGTGCGACTGGCGGCTGTCGGCGAGGGGAGGCGTACCTTTGGTAGAAGTTCTGCAAGCGCGTCGCATCGATGTTTGTCGCTACTTGCGCGGACACCGTACACAATAAAAAATACTTCATTTAGGTTAAATGATGCCGCAGTTGTGCTGTATTTTTAATTTTACTCGTCAAAACTGTGTATTCTGAAACCCAGAAGCGCCGATAACACTTGTACGGGCTTGGTCGGTATGACTAAACTTTGGTGGAAATCATGGTAGTATAACAGAAGGGTGAAAGTAAAATTCGCTGGGGCTCATCTCGACGCAAGTCTAAAGGTGAAAGTTTATGCGTATTCGCACGCACTTTGATAACTTAAAGGTAAGGCTCAAACAATAGAGTGTGCAAGAATCACCAGAGTAGCGTTTCTAGCGTGGCGACATCAAGTGATCGCGCCTGGTTCTGCTCTAACAATAAAAGAGGCAATTGCGAACTGGAGCCCATTTATTTGTCGACAACTGCGCGCCGATGTCAAACATTTATTTTCATGTTCACAGTGACAACTCTAGTCTTCTAAACATCACAACAAAGAAACACATCCCGGATGTCAAACTGATGTAAGTACGTGCGCGAAATGTAAACATATTCCCGGCCGCATATTCTATGCTCCACAAAAATTGAAGCATTGTTGACACCACAAGAATGAAAAACGTACTAGAAAGCACAATGAGCAGCGTTGGTTTCTTTTGACCTTAAACATATATCTCTGCGCATTCAAGAATGAAACACTACAAATAAGTGATTTCACATACTGTAATGTGCTTTTCATGTCACCGCCATCCACCAAGCTTCCGTCATGCCACCGTCATCCACCTTGCTCACTAAGCCTTCCACCAAACACGTCTTGCCTCGCCACCATGAGCCGGCATTTCCCACCGTCACCACTATTGGCTCGCCACCACAACCACCATCTGTCACCATTTTTTCCACTCTAGCCGTCATCAACCGGCATTTTCCACCGTCACCACCATTGGCTCGCCACCACCACCACCATCTGCCATCATTTTTTGCACTCTCGCCATCATCTGCCTATGCCCACTACAGTTTCCACCCTATCCAATAATATTTCCACCATATCCACTAATATTTTCACCCTATCCACTATTCCTTCCACCATATCCACCAACGATTCCAGCATCCACCAACTCAGGATTTTCAATAGGGTTGTTATCGCATATGATCATGACAGCAATCAGAATTCCACCACTGGCTACCAAGCCCCGTCTTAGCAGACCCAGTAAGAAAGTTTGATTTTTTAAAGTTGTTTTAATTACCGCACTTAATTTCATGACATTAGTTTCATCGTTGACTTCAGTGGAAAAAGCCAAAACAACCTACAGGTCATTTTTTGACATCCGAATAATTTATAAAGGTTCGAGCTTGGGAGAATTGTGGAGTGATGGGGCAAGTAATTTCAAACAGAACTTGGTAAATGGCCACTGTTGGTGGCGCAATCCAGCGTAGTCCAAATACATAATGACAATGTGAGTTATTCAAGCTCAAAATGTCCGGAGTAGAACGTCATTTATACGTAGGAGAGCCAAAGATTTCTGAGCAGAAACTTGTATCTTAGCAATTGGCTTATTGTGGGAATTTTGGTGTTGGGTTCCCAAGCTGCAAGCATTTACACTGAGGAGGCGTGTGTGCACTTGCATTCTGGGCAGTGCACTCTCCACCGGCAATCACGGACCAGATGTTCTTTTGACGTGCGCTGGAAACATCGGCAATTTGTTGTGAGTTTGTTGTGTTTCTCCGCAAAGGTCATGTCACTCGTGCAGTCCTCCGGCTTGTGATCGGACGTCTTGTGAAGAACAGGACGGAGAGAAAATAGTGTCTCGTTTTGAAGAACCGACGCTATAGGGGTCGCAGACTGCTTCTTGAATGATCTGTTTATTACAGGTATGCTGTTGTTTGATGTCTTTGGCAAATTCTTCACTAAAAAAACTCTTTTATCCACATTCAACTTCGATGCAGATAAATTTCGTTCGTTGCTCAAGTTCCTGATCAGATGAAGCCTGGCTCGTTTTCGTGGCATTATCCATACTTTCCTTTTTGAAGTATTCTACGACAACGGTAGCTGGTATGACTTTGAGCAGAACTTCATTCAGCATAGCCGTGCATGAAGACTCTGTGATTCCAAGACTATGCAGTCCTATCCTGTTCAGTTGCACTGTGTCAAAAATTTTGCGCTGAGTAGTGGCATCGCTCATTAACTTCACTAGTTTGAGTGTGCGCTACTTTTCTAGATATTTCTGATCAATAATTACCTGATTTTCGAACCGACGTTTCAAAATTTCCAGCGCATCATCTTAACAAAAATCTGTCACCTGAATACCTGCGACGGCTTGAGCTGCAGGTCTATACAGTAGTGAGACCAAGTAGTTGAACTAGTCTTTGTTGGAAAGCCTCGGGTTCTCGTGCAAGGAATACAAGAACATATCCCAAAAGGGTTGCCACTTGATCACGGTCCCATCGAAAGGAAGCTGCAACTCAGGAAGTAATGCGCTGAATTCACGTTGTGTAAGTCGTTCATGTCCGCTCGGTGCAGCCTCATAGGACCTTGCCCCCATGGCTGAAGTTGTTGACGACGCCGGCGTAGCAGAAATCTTTAGAACACCGATGTAGTGCTCCATTTACGCCAGAGTACTGTTCGAGGCGTCATCGTATTGCATGCCCACCTCATAGTCGTCTGCCGCCAGGTCGTCTATCATCAAAGCTTCAACCTCGCTGTTCAAGGCTTTAAGTTCCACGTTGCTGGCGCGTAGGCGGCCATGCAGATTTCAAAATCCAGAAAGTTCGAACTGATTGGACTGGAGTGCCTGGTTGACCTTGTTGATGATCTTTGTGTTCATCGTTCGCCGCGAGGCCCGCTTGTTCTTCGCTCGCTCCATGTCGGTCTAGCTCGAAGTGCAGCTCACCCACACAAGGAATGAAAGGGTCGAGTCATTGTTGGCTTGATTCTCAGGTTGTCGGCACCAATATTGATGTGTGAAAATCACGTTCCAGTGTTCAAAGGCACCAAATAAAAGAGACGCAAACGCGAGCAAGTCAAGTGCCTTCCAAATGCGGTGCGTACCAACTCTGAGGGATTAGCCAACAGCCCGAGCATTCATGTATAAAAACGCTTTGCTTTCCTCTTTGTCGTTCTCTGTCCTTTGATGCGCGCGCTATTCAAGCGGGAGGTTCACACAATTCACAACAATGCGAAAGAGGTGATCTACTGTAAATCTATCGCCTAGAAAGCCACACTGTACTAAAGATAAACAACACAAAAAGCACTGCAAGAAAAATCAAAGGCACATGACAACCCAAACTTCCGACTGATTTGTATTGGCATGAATGTGTTGCACGATTATCTCCGCGAACATTTATAAAAAATAGGACCAGGAAGGAAATGCTAAGACGACAAGATATATGAGCTGCGAGAAAAGCTTAAGTATTAACTTTTTTATTACTTCAGCTCATCTGGTTGAATTTGAGGGTCCAAGTGTTTTTACAAATAGGCAGTTGGCGTTGGGTGATTTTGAAGACACCAATAAGCGACCACAGTTAATTATAACACACCACTGAGGTGGGACTAAGTTCACAGGTAAATGAAAAACTAAGCACAGGTGTGAGTAACTGATAGACGATCAGAAGAATGTTCGTGTTCATGCAATGACTGCAAAGCATTTAGCTGTCGCACCACCATGCAGCATAAGTCGATCTATCGTTGATATATCGGCGCTGGATTATCGCATATGTCCCGGAAGAGTATATAAGTAGCGTTCTTCTGCGTTTCGATTACGACTGTGAAATAAACTAATTTCACCACCGTCCTAAAATTACCAGCTTCCACTTTTTTTAAATTCCTAAAATGCTGACGGTGTCCTCCCACCAGAAAGGACTCCTATTTTCCATTTCACTCGACCGGCGGTTTAGGTATCGAAAAGCAGTTGTTGTGATCTTATAGCAGGCAAATTCTCTGGGCAAAGTTGTGTGCACAAAAAATTGCAGTGGGGTAGAGAACAGCAGCCCACCGCTTTAGTCAAATACAGGGTCATTCTGCGCCATACTAAGTCGTATTTAGCAAATAGTGGGTACTTCCATACTTCTAAAAAACTAGAATGATTAATGGCGTATTTGCCTCACTGCGTACGCACTTGTATTATAGTTGCCCTAAAAGAGTCTACCAAGGGCTCTAGATAAGCCACTCTTGCAGATTTCGGTCTAACCAAGCTGCGTGTTAAAACCTCTGAGACATTGACATTGACGATCTCACGTTGATGATTGATTGATATGTGGGGTTTAACGTCCCAAAACCAACATATGATTATGAGAGACGCCGCAGTGGAGGGCTCCGGAAATTTCGACCACCTGGGGTACTTTAACGTGCACCCAAATCTGAGCACACGGGCCTACAACATTTCCACCTCCATCGGAAATGCAGCCGCCGCAGCCGGGATCGATCTCACGTTCTGGCTTATCTTTGCCGTTCTTGAAAAAACTGTGTACTGTCAAACTGAGGAAGGCAGCTTGGCTAACCTTTTCAGTGGTTTCGGATGCTCTCCCGATTTTCACGGTACATAGTTTTTAAAGAAAATAAGAAGGGTAAGACCGAGCGTGATATTGTTGAGGCCTCCTTCATTCATGAAGCAGGTGACAAGTCCATTAGCAGGCCGTCCATATGTTTGTCTGACGATGATATTATGTATCTCAGAGATTTTATTTGATTGTCTTTTCAACCAACTCGTATACATTTTTTCTGTTTGGCAAAATCTTTCATCGAGCACTTGAATATTATCGTAGCCTGGTGTGTCTCTCTGCCTACCGCTTGCGTGAGATCTTTTAAAGGCTTTTTTATCATTTTTTTGCTGGTTTAACCAGCCTTCTCGACATGTTTCAAGCTTCCTCACAACCGCCCGCATTGTTTTCATGCACATGTATGAGCGTGATAGCAATAAAGACCAGTAGGTATTCAACACCCATCGTGTGTACTATGTTCTTTTCTTTCTGTGTCTTTGCGCTCGTCTTTCCAAATAAATAGCTGTCACTACCCACATTTTTTACATTATTGGCGACCAAGGACACCTCTCGCCACATTCAAAGAATTCTTCGCATCCAATCATCCCTGACAGGAACCAGTATGCCGTTGTAATAAGCACTTCATCACTTCATATTGACTTAGGCGTTCATCACGGTGCTTGTTTTCTCTCGATCTAGAACGACATGAGGACGGCAGAAGGGGGCTGTGGTCATAGATTGAAAAAAGTGTAACTCACTCAGACTCACTAAAGAAATCTATTTTGCGTTTTGTACTCACTTCCACTTAGACTCACCAACGTTTTTCTGAGCCAAACTCACTCGGACTCACTCTCACGGATAATTTTTTCACCTTGCACCCTCGTAGTCAAACTTACTAGTATATTTGTCAGCATTATCTCTCAAAAGAGTGCTGCCCCTGCTACACTTCTCGCTGTGCAGGGCCAAAGCTGTTACTCTCAAAGTGCTCCAAATAAGAGCCTACCCGATTCCGGTGGCACTGCACGCAACGGTCCTCAAGCTAGGATTGCCCCTTGTGTGGTGGTTATGCGGACTTAGAGCATATCCTGGAGCACTGTGCCTTCGCTAGTCCCCCTTTCTGCTAGGAGTAAATGAACAACCTGACTAAGGCCCAGAACCTCACCTCACAAATCCTGGTCATCCAGAGGGGCCGCACGAGGGCTGTCAGGTTTACCCTAACCATCATCGAGCAGGCCTAGCCAGGTGACGCTGAATTGAATCGTGTCTATTGTGGACCTATTAAAGTTGTTTCAATCACTCACTCATCCAGACTCACTCAAACTTAGAATGACCACTTTATCTAAATCTGAGTGAGTCCGAGTGAGACGACTCATCAGTTTGTTGACTTAAAATTAGCTTGTTCAACTATAGTGTCAATGCTCTTTAACAAAAGTATCTCAAATAAAGCGTGCTCTTGTTGGCGCCTTTTGATAAATTACCTCGAAATACGGATTGTAAACAATCTGTGGTTCAAAACAGCCAAGGACGTTTTTTTGAGATTTCAACAGAGAACATATTTATCAACAACATTCTTTAAAGAGTTACGGGGGTTGAGGCACCCCCCTACGCCATTCCCACTTTTGATCACAAAATATTGAAATGGTGTATGCATGGTAGTTCTTTGAAAGACCTGTGAGTAGACGAAAAAACCTAATAACGAATCTAGGTACGGCTGATAGTAGTGCTGAAGATACGTTAGTAGGACCATATATCAGAAAAAAAAGCGAGCCACACTCAAAGTCACCCGAGAAGTATATCTTGCGCATCGCATTTACTAAGTATCACCAAAATTTACTTGAGCTGGACTCACTCAAACTCAGCCTCACGGATATTCTCTTCATCCGGACTCAGTCGAGCTAGAACTCCTCGAAATATTTGTAACCCGGACTCATCCGGACTCACTCTGACGACTCGATCTCAGTCAGAGTGAGTCCGAGTGCGTCAACTCATAACTGAGTTTTCCGACCTATGCCTGTGGTTAAAAGTGCCCACTGTCACCCCACGTAACGGAGAGCCCGGCACACGCCTACAGACGTCAGACACAAGAGGACACCACCTCATTTGGTTCTTAAACAACCGTTTTCTTGCTTTTGCTTCTCGCGACGCGAATTGATAAGGTTAGGCAACGTCGAATGAAGCACACACCCCAACATATTTAGACACTCAACGTAGTGCAGTTAGTTTAGTTGCCCACTATCAGAAACCGCAATGCTAAGAAGAGCCTAGTATGGTGGCATTGAAAGCCGTCCGCATGTAGTACTTAGGACCAAGAAAAAAAGGGGTGTACACATGAAATTTTTGCCGACCTTGGCACAATCATTAGAGTTGGTGTTTTGATTTTCGCAGCCTATTTTTGTTTGGCCTGATAATTAGATTAGGAAAGATCGAAAGGTAGAAAATCACTCTTCGGTCGTATATTCATGGTGCAATTTTCCCCGTGCTATTGGTACTCTAGGCGACGCTGTCAGGTTCTACGCGACGCCGTTGAGGCCGCAGGCTTCTTGGGATGACATATTTCTTCTCATCGTCCTATGTTGATCGAGTCTAAGCGTTTGGTCCTCGCCCAGAACCTCAGTCAAAAAATTGTGCATATATTACCGGAGTCAAATTACTCTCTCGCTCGTAGCTTCATCTCAAGGGCGCCGGCGTGTAACCCTCTGAATAAAGATCTCACCTAGGATGGCTTTAATAGCCTTATTAACTCGGCCACTCAACAAGTTTCCCGGAGATGGCAAGAACATCAGCCAAGGAGCTCCTCGAGGCGGGAACATTGACTTAATCAAGTTTCAAGCTTCTCCGAGAAAGGCTCGGCTCATCTATTCTTTCAGCGGCCGAACAACGATGTGTGGATATAATCAATATGAAGGCGCGGTGACAAGGAAGAAATACTGCCAGCAATAGGAAGTGCTAATATCTCCCGAAGGAGGCCACGTTTTGCTTCCCCGGTGCCACCTTCATCTTATTATTATTTGCATGGAAAAATGCACTTTTTTCTTTGTTGGACGCGCTCCTTTCTTCAACTCAACATTACGTTCACTTTTCAGGGCACTTTCTTGCCATCACATCGGTGTTTTATCACTTTTCTAAGTGAGCCAATGCAGTTCCCTCCACCCAAGAGATAATTTTGCACCTTTTTATCTATTGAGCTCCGCGTGTTTGCTTTGTCTCCCTCATCTTTCGCTGGTGATCACTCTTGCGACAGTGGTACAGCGCAATTAACTGGATACCGAGCTTCAGCGGCACACGATCCCGCTTTGCCGCTGCGCGCGAGGTGTTCGAGCAAGAGAGAGCGGCGCACGGCACCAGATTGAAAAAGGGCGCTCTTCTCTGTATAGGGTGGAATGGCACCAACGATACGCATGTGAACGCTGCTTGAGTTCTCTGGCTTGCCGTGTTAACGTGCTTCAAGCCCTCGAAAAAAAGCGCGCATGAAGGGAGGGCTATCACATTTTTAATTGGGTGGCAGCTGAAATGGACTCGGTCAGGTGAAAAACTGACTGACAATAGCAGTAGACGGCACAGCTCACTCCTCCAGAGAACCACTCGTAAACAAAAAAGGGGAGGGTGCAAGAACATCTTCAGCTCTCGCTTGCGCATCGCTCTGTGGTCACTGCTGGATGGTAGTCCGTAGGGCGTTCCGTTCTAATAATTGCATGCAGCGCTGACAGATGCAATCTAATTTCGAGATGGTGTTTCCTGTGTCTTGCTGTTTCCATTGAGATGGTGATCCTCGTACAGCGGCAGTTATCGCTGCCCACGCCAGCAGGCCAATAGTTACTGGGGCGACGACGTCGATATCCGCTTCGTCGTCACGAGAAATGACTTTGAAGTACAACGAAGAGATCACTGTGAGCAAAAAGGTGCGCTGTGATGACGTCGCCATAGGTTGACTTCTATTATAACAACGAGTTGAATACTACCAGGGTGAGGTGAACGAACTGCGCTCCTGGTACTGAAGACTGAAGCTTATGAATTACAACGCAGAGGTAGTAACTGGCAGTAACCGACAAGGTATCAGCAAATGGCAACATGGTACCTAGGATCAGCACTGTGCAGCTTTAAAAGGCAGAACGCGCCTCTTGTTGACAAAATGCTCCCTAATAAGTTCTTTTATATTCTGCCAAGTGAGATACCAAAAACTTAGGAGTTCCCGTTCGATCTTATAGCAAACACCCCAATTCTGATACACGTGCACCTAGTGTCTTTATCGCTCAAAGAGGGTACACAAAAGTGGCGAAAAGTGAACAGACAAACAGCGAAAATGTGTTTTGTTCATAATTTGTGTTTCGGCTTTGTCTCCATGTAGCAGCAACAAGCTGAAGCCCACACAAGGAAAAGAATATTCTGTTAAAACTTGAAGTGGTGTTGACACTGTCGCAAGGTGTTCCATCATGCCTATATCTGTATGAAAATTGGTCTGTACAAGAATATTTCAGCGCAACATACTTCCTGGCTATAAACCCCTTCCACCAGCAGCGACGGCCGTTTTGCCGTGGCGCGTGTGACGTCCTTTGCTGCGCGCAGCAGAGCCTTCAACTTATAGAATGGTTGCGGCTGCTGCAAATTGTTCGCTTTCTTTGTCAAGCTGGAGACAGTTGAAATAACTCGACCACAGGCGTACACTACAACAAGACAAAAGCGTTCAACATAATGCCTATGCTCGACCAGCAAGCAGCTTGTTCCGTCATGGTTCGTGAGTGCACCAATTTTACCCGATTCTCGGACCTCTGCGTGTTTTTCAAATAATTAGTTCTACACTATGTATTTTACAAAATGCGCCAAAATTTTGTCAGCAACATTGTAAACGTCAAGATCAAACAGATTCTTATTGGACATTGTATGCTATGATCTACTTAACCACAGGTGCAGAGCAGGCGTAGGCAAATTCTTTACATATAATTCACAAACGTATTGCGCAATGTTCTTATAGCGCAACATGACTACGGGTGGTGGAATTCGGGTGACTTGATACTAATGACCCGACTGCAGGTTTATCTGGTGCCATTGACGTCAGACGAACTCTGTGAGAATCGCCAAGATATTGCGCGAGGCACGCGTCGCCTCTTCTTAGAGGCGATTCGCAGGAATCGAAATGGACGTATTTATCAGACGCATTTTCACCGGTACTACCACAGCCCGCGACCAAGCTGCGGCCAACTTAGCGCTCTAAAGCATCCCGCTGGTAAGAATACGAAGGGCAGGGCTCCTAGCTGGTTTTCAAAGCAGCCCAGATAGATGGCGCTTGCGCTCGCCGTGCTTCTATGCCGGAGAGTGTGGTAGAGGTCGGACGTGTTTTTGGAGAGCTCCGGAATGACAGCTACAGATAAGTGTTTTTGCATGTTTCCAGCTTGCCTCTGTCTGTAGCGTTATGAGAACGTAAGGCGCTAGCGTAAAGCTTGATTAGGTCTATTACGGTGTACGTTTTTTTTTTAGTATTTTGTACTGTGTCTTTTTTTTCTCCCGCCACCACGTGGCTGAGGTCTGCGCGTAGACCGACCACGTGCATGCGCAGGTGCTGTGAAGTGTAGCGTATTTATTTATTATTGTGGTTCTTTTTGGCTTAGACCAGTGTATTTTAGTACAGTTTTCTAACACGTGGGCATCGGTAAACTGAGCTAGCCATGGTCAAAAAGACCGTAAAGTGTTCAGAGTGCGGGGTAGGTTGGAAGGTGGAAGTTAGTGCGGAGGAGAAAGCAGAAGATGACGCCAAGTGTAGACAGTGCGAGTTCGAGGAGAAAATGAAAAATATGATGGCGGTCCAGAGTGGGCTCATGGAGAAAATCACAGAGCTGGAGAATGCATTGGCGAAGGAGCGAGAGAAAACGTCAGCCATGGAAGAAAGGCTCCGGTCAGCCGAGAAGGGCCTATCGAAGGTCGTGAAAGGGAACGAAGACGCAGGTGACGGCGGAAGCATTATGGCGACGACCCCCCGTGCGGGAGAGATGAAGGAAACAGGCTTGACAAAGGCAGATACATTGGCCACAGGGCCCAGCTACCGGGAAGTAGTTTTGAGGGAGGGAGGGAGCAAACCAGCAGCCGTGACTCACGCTAGTCACCTAGTCAGCAGCCAGGTGCAGGTTTCAGAAGGAATGTCTGAACAGGTCATCATCGCCGGTGACTCATATTTAGTCCGATGCGCAGCGGCAATCAAAGAAAGGGTGAAAGGCGACAAGAGAGTTGCGATAGGGACGTTCCCAGGACAAACGCTGGGGACAGTAATGAGTCAAGCGGGTGAACAACTCGCAGCAAAAGCTAACAATCGTAACCTCGTTGTAATTGCGGGAGGGCTAAATGACGTCCTGAAAAAAGAATCGTCAGGACTAGCGACGACCTTGGCGAAAGGGGTGGATGACATGCGCGCCGTGTCCCCCCAGGTGCAAATTGTAGTATGCACAGTACCGGAAGTACCAGTACGCAACGTCAACCTGCAAAGAGCGGTTGTCGACGCAAACAAAGAGATATGGCGAATTAGTCGAGCGAAGGGTTTCGAGGTAGTGGATTTAAACAGGGAAGTGCGCAGGTGGGGTGGATTCCAAAGAGACAAGATTCATTTCGATAAGAGGCTTGGACACGAGGTGGGCTGGCGACTGGCAGGACGCGCAGTAGCTTTTTTGGGGGGCTCACGGGCCCTTCGGAGTCCGGGGTAGCTCGTAACAGGGAAAACAACCAGGAGGACGCTTTGACAGGTAGAATTGCGAAAAACCAGAAAAAAGGTAAAAGAAAAAGGAAAAAGGCGCGTGTTGCAATTAGTTACATAAACATGCAGGGTGGCAGAAAGAAGGCAAAATGGTTAGAGATTGAGGAGCAGTTAAACAAAGAACAGATAGGCGTGTATGCGGTTACAGAAACACACCTTAGAGACTTGGAAGAGCCACCACATATTGAAAATTATGTTTGGGAAGGGTGTAACAGGACCATATCGGAAAAGAAAGGTGGGGGTGTAGGAATGCTAATTCATCGCGGAGCCAAATGGGTTAGAGTGAAACAGACGTGTTCAGAGCACCTCTGGGTTCTGGGCACAGTAGGTGGAAAGGAAACGTGGCTAGGGGTAGCCTACTTGTGGACGGGGAATAACTGCAGAGAAAAGAATCAGGAGATAGTGGATTGCATGAGTGCGGATATTAAGGAATTTGGTAATGGGGCCGAAATCATCCTTCTAGGGGACATGAATGCCCACATACATGACCTTGACGGATATTCAGACACCAATGGGAAGTTATTACTAGATCTTTGCGAGCAACATAGTCTGGAGATAGTTAACACGGGGCCTAAATGTGACGGCCAGATCACATGGGAAGTCGGAAACAGGCAATCAAGTATTGATTATTGTCTTATGACTGAAGGAATTTACCACAAACTGACAGAAATGAGGATAGACGAGGAAGGCTTGGGTAGTGATCATAAACGAATAACATTACAAATGGGATACGAAACTGAAAATATGAGCATGGAATCAAAGTCTGGCAGCTCATATTTAAATGACAAACAAATAATAAATATAGCCGCAAGAGTCGAGGAAGAAGTAGGCGAAATACCAGGCAAGGACTGGGAGTATAGTGAGCTGTTACATCTAATGACGAAGGAGATAGGGAAAGAGAAGAAAACTGTTTGCTGGAAAGGAAAAAGGAAGCCAAAAAGTTGGTGGAACAAGGAAATCCGGGAGGCGATCGAGAAGCGACGCGAAGCATCACGGGAGCATAGAAAGGCAAAAAAGGAGAAGCGGCCGCAGGACGAAGTCAAAAAAATATGGGAAATATATTTAGAGAAAAAATCCCTTGTACAGAAATTGGTAGAGGCAAAAATTAAAGGTGAAAGTGAACGCTGGATGACAGAGATACACGAAAAAAAGGAGGCCGCGCCTAGGATTTTTTGGAGCCACATAAAGGCGTTAGGTAGGAAGTCTGTCACAACGCAACAACATATTCTAGATGAAGGAGGAAATCAATTGGAAGGGTACGAAGCGCTAGGTTACATCCAAAAGGTAACAGCCGATTCGTTTCAAAAGAGCGTCCAGGGGATCTCCCCGGTGAGTAAAAGTGTTGCGGAGAAAGCAACAGAGGAAGAGCTAGTACTTGATAATTTCAACTGGAAAAAGGCCGAAGGAAAAATTCCAAAGCGCACTGCCGCGGGTTTAGATGGGATTCCCGTTAGCCTCATTAACGAACTAGGACATAACACTAAAGAAGCATTGTTAAAAGCAGTAGAAAAAAGCTTAAAGGACGGACAAATACCGGGCAGTTGGCGACAAAGTAGAATGAACTTAATCTATAAAGGCAAGGGAGAAAAGGACAAGATTCGCTCGTATAGACCACTAACCATTACATCGGTACTATACAGGTTGGCGATGCAAGCAGTAAAAATGAAAATAGAAACATGGGCCGAACATAACGATATTTTGGGAGAACTTCAGAACGGATTTCGAGTCGACAGGCGGTTAGACGATAACCTGTTTGTTCTCACTCAGTGTATAGAAATATCTAAAATAGAGAATAGGCCCTTGTACGTGGCTTTTCTAGACATCACTGGGGCATACGACAACGTTAATCAGGAAATTTTGTGGGATATATTGAAAGGAATGGGCATGGGCGACGACTGTATACAGCTTTTGAGGGAGATATACCGAGAAAATACAGTTTGCATAGAGTGGGAAGGAATGCGTAGCAAAGAGAACGTTGAGGTTAGCAAGGGTCTGAGACAGGGATGTCCTTTGTCCCCGCTGTTATTCATGCTGTACATGGTGAGTATGGAAAAAGCGCTAGAAGGTAGCAACATTGGTTTTAATCTGTCACACAAACAGGGCGGCATGATGATTGAGCAGAAGCTTCCAGGTTTATTTTATGCGGACGATATCGTCTTATTTGCGGACAGTCGATATGATATACAGCAGCTGGCGAATATATGCGGAAGGGAAGGTGAAGCTCTTGGACTAGGATTCAGTGTAACGAAGTGTGGATTGATGGTATTCAATGATCCCTGTGATCAGACGGTGTCCATACAAGGCCAAGAAATACCGAGGGTAAGCGAATACAAGTACCTTGGAGTATGGGTAAATGAGAGTGATAGATACATGGAGGTACAGGAAAAAGCCTCGGCAGCAAAAGGAAAGAGGAATGCGGCAATAATGAAGCACAGAGCGTTGTGGGGATACAATAGGTATGAGGTGCTTCGAGGTCTGTGGAAGGGTGTAATGGTTCCAGGGCTTACTTTTGGGAACTCAGTGGTGTGCATGAGGGCAGAGGTGCAATCGGGAATGGGTGTAAATCAAAGGACTGTGGGACGCCTCGCGTTGGGTGCTCACGGGAAGACGAGAAACGAGGCTGTAAAGGGCGATATGGGGTGGGCAGGTTTTGAGGCGAGGGAAGCGCAGAGCAAAATAAGGTTCGAAGAAAGGCTAAGAAATATGAAGGAGAGTAGATGGGCAGAGAAGGTGTTCCGTTATTTGTATAGGAAGAGCGTGGACACACAGTGGAGAAAAAGAACTAGAAGACTCACTAGTAAATTTACGGCTGGTATTGTAAGCCATATGTCAACAAAGAGCGTTAAGGGAAAAGTCAGGGAGGCGGAGAGGATTTACTGGATGGCAGCTATGGAGAAAAAACCGGCTTTGAGTAACTACCGAAAGGGCAAAAATGAAATAAGGAGGGAGGCATTTTACGATAATTCAAGGGGAAGCGCTTTACTGTTTGAAGCGAGATCGGGTTGCCTTAGAACGCGTAGTTATAAAGCAAGATTCAGTAAAGAAGAAGAACAATGCACATGCTGCGGGAAAGATAAGGAAACGGCGGAGCATGTTCTCATTGAATGTGAAGATATCCACCCAGGTGTACGTTTGGGCACGAGCCTACAGGAAGCCTTGGGTTTTAGGGACAACAAAGGAAAGCTGAACACACCCGCGATTAAAATAAGTAAGAGACGGTTAGAGTATTGGTGGCAGAAAATTAGAGAGAAAGGACAAAAAAAAATATTGGAAAAATAAAATATGGACAGTGTGCCGTAAATGGCAGAGAACTTAAGCTGAAAATTTACCTTTTTTTCCATTAAGATAGAATTTATCGAAGTAGAGGCATTAGGCCAACATCAAAAAAGAAAAAAGGTTTTTTTTTTGTCGAGCCTGGTGGCATACTTGTCACCACCCCGTTATAAAGGGGACGCTCATAGCATCCATCCATTCATCCATCCTTCTTTTTTTTCCAATTTGGGTCGGCCCAGGGGCCGCTCTACGGCACCCTCGACCTCGTGATTCATCACCTAAACAAACAGGGCCACTTAATGAGTTGGCCAAACGTCGACATCGAGGTGGTGTGCGCACACGCCCCGCACTCAAGATGAGGAGGGGGCGCCACACCTGTGCTGACACCGGCGTTCTCTCAGTGACGCCTCCTCCGGTGCGTGGATGGGAGCGCCCTGCTGTGTCTGCACTCCTGCAATCACGGCGCATTTTTGTTAGAACTCGAGGCGTCTACGCAGCAGCCTCCCCGTCGGAACCTGGACACCAAATCGGCACCAATCGGAATGCCAGCAAGCGGCATTCGTGCAAGCCACAAGCATATTGAAAAAACAGACGTGCGCACCGGAAAAACACAGATAAGAAGGAAACTTTACGACAAACCACAGGCGAGGCAGCATAGCTCAAAGCTACAGGGGGTGAGAGCAAATCGTGTCTATTTCTGAGACTTCTTGTAACACATCAGGCGTTCCAAGCTGTACAAACGTGGGTGCTCAGTTTGTCCAATGGTTCGCAGGAACTTCCTGCTCAAAGGATTCCTTCAGACCTAAACAACTTTCTGGGTACTTTAGAAGGGGAGTGACTTTCATTCACTGGCAAGTGAAGTGTGGCCAGGCGAACTGATCAATGACACAAGGAGTTCCGTCGATAGGCGCGTACAAAGATGTGGTCATGTTTGAACGTGACATACTCTCTTCAACTGCTGACTGCCAATGCTACTCATGAGCTAAATAGCGCGAACACACAAGACACACCACATAGGCATAGCCCTATGCTCGTAGAAGAGCGCCGTATTCAATGGTCGGGTGAAGGGCGCACTGCCATCCAGCTCTCTCCCTTCCCACGGAACGTACGTCCCCAGCAAAACGTAGGCAGGTGCCGGGATTGGGTCATCACACTTCTTAAGTGCATCAGGAGTTATCCTAATTTGATGTGTGTTTTTTTCTATTCCACTCAGTACAGCCGCTCGGCTAAGCTTCCCGTTATCTCCAACAATCACGTCTGTTCAATATCAACCCTGCGTAACTTAAGGACTCTACTCACTTAAGAGCCGGACAGTAGGCTGCAGCCTTGTCCATTCTGTACCCTCTGGTAGGTCTACTCTTGGTAGGTTGCAAACCTTCATTGACTGAAGTTTGGCGCGCCAGAGTTTTTGTTTCTGGTTCCATCTGAGCCGAAGCATTCAAATACTTTGAAATGAACGCTTTCACAACAACCCCTCACCTTGTTTTCTGCACATCTCAAACCCCTACCGAACTCCCACCTAAACATCAATGACACTGCTCACTGCCGGGCGCGTGCACTTACCCTCCACGCTGGAGAGGTTCTTGGTCCTCAGGTTGGCAGTGGCTTGTTTAGGGACACTTAGATTCACTGAAGTGACTGAACCCTGCCAGTGCAGTAGGCGGTCATTTCCTCCTCCGTGCAACAAGTTGTCTAGACCTCAGGCCATTGCGTTTATTATTGTAATGCACAATCCGGATGGTGTGAGAATAACTATTTATTGGTGCTAACTTGTGCCCGAAGAAATCACAGCATACCTATGGAGTGAATGATTATAAGTGGGGCGAAGCGGCCTTCAGGCTATCCGTCCGTTCGTTCTTGCTTCCGTCCGTCCGTGCAGCCATCCGAGCGTCCATCCATGCATCCGTTCCTCTGTCCATGCGTACATCCATCCGTCTGTCCGTCCGTTCGTGCGTCCATCCATCAGTCCGTCCACGCGTGCATCCATTCGTTCGTTCATCTGCTACTCTGTCTGGCCATCCGTCCGTGCGGTCACCTGAGCATCCATCTAGTGAACACTACAAGTACCACCATTTCGCTTCTCGCACTCCCTGTGGCACGTACCCACTCTAGAGCGGGTATGTGCCAAGCGTGTCACGCTGACGGAAAGGGAAGATTGATCGACCCTAAAGAGCTTCGCCCCTAAAACTGTAGCAGCATTTCTCATAGGCGACCCGAAAAAGCAATAAGTTTTGTAGAAGTCCTAGAGCGGTGACCCACTTCTTTTTTGTCAAAATCCCGTGCTTAGAAGGCGCGCGCTGTCACGGCCTTTTCTTTTTTCTTCATTTGGCCGCCGGTCTCTTGGAGGGCGCACGAAATTGCGCACGTAGTTTGAATACCACGTCCGTCATGCGTCAATATGCTACTGATCAGACAGCTATACAGGATAGCCTGCACTTAGCGAAACTCGGGATCTTCCCGAGCTCTCGTAACAACCCCTTTTTAACCCGTGCTTATCGCGTCATCTTGCTACTCATGACGAAAACGAGCTAAAAATGCCGACCTCTGAGGACCGCCAATGGTTCAAGGTCTATATGAATGGATTTTGATGGACAATAGACTCCATGACCTTGTGGTTAGCGCCGCGCGCTGCGGATTGGCAAATCACTGGCTCGACGCACCGCAACAGAACTTTCCTCGCGTTGTTTTTACGCACAAAGCATTTATTAGCGAACTTCGGCGAATTTGAGCGTACCCATATATCTGTCTAGTCATCTATGACTTTAGCTCTCCTAGCCAATTTGATGATGGGATCTATAGCAAGTTTTTATGGCATAATATGACTGTTTCACGACCACAATTAACTAGTCATAACATGAAAATTGTGACATGTGTGTCTTAAATATCACAATTTACATGTCATGTATTGCTTCTCTTGTGGTGGTTTTATGCCCATGACATTTTACAAAACTAGTATGGTATGACATGACTGCATGGCGAGCATAAGTGACAGACCCTAGAGATGAAAATGCCGTAGGACTGTGTGCTAAGGTCTGGGTGCACGGTAAGGAACCTCAGGTGGTCAAATTTTCTGGAGCCCTCTACTACAGTGTCTCTCACAATCATATGACAGTTTTGGGACGTTGAACCCCACGTATCAATTATATTATTCTATCATTAGGTGACAGACCCTAACGCGGAAATCATGACATGCATGTCATGTTAGGACATGACTACATACCAGGCTGAGTGCTCGCGGACGTTTAACTAGCTCGAAATATACCACATTTGTCATTTCGTGACATGAATGGACGACAAAGGTAAGTGACAAATTCAAACATGCTAATCATGACATGCGTGTCGTGTCAAACATGCAATAGGATGGGAACGTGAGCTAGTTGGTAATTGCTTTGTGTATATGTTTACCCCCGTGCTCCCAGTTCGCTGAACAATCATGTCAAACATGGGAGCGCCCTGCGCCATGCTACGCTCATAACGCGTTCGTGGCCGTTTCACTAGCTTCATATATACCAAGTTTAGAATTCTGTGACATGAATGGACGACGGAGGTGTATGACTGGCGCAAACGTGATTATCATGACATGCGCGCCATGTAAGAACATGAACACATGCCACGCTCACGATGTGCTCGCGACCGTTTCGCTAGCGTCACATAACCCAAACTGGGTATTACGTGACGCGAATAGACGATGGAGAAAATCGCGCGTCCTAACATGATAATTATGACATGCGTGTCATGTAAAACATGGATACATGCTACGCTCATAGTGCACTCACGGCCGTTTCGCTAGCTTCACACATACCAAGTTAGGTGTTGCATGGCGTAAATGAATGTTGAAGGTATATCACCAGTGTAAATATAATAATCATGACTTTCGTGTCATGTAAGAACATGACTATATACAACGCTCGTGGTGCACTCGCGGCCATTTTTCTAGCTCCACTTATATCAAACTCAGTATTACGTGATGTGAATCGACGACAAAGGTAGGTAACACATCCCAACACGATAATCATGATATGCGTGTGATGTAAACAAGACCACACGCTACGCTCATAGCGTGCTCGCGGCCTTTTCGCTGGCTTCACATATAACGAATTTGGTATTACGTGACTTGAATAGACGGTGAACACAAACGCCAAGCGCAAACATGATAACCATGACATGGAAGTCATGTACGTCATAATTTACTGAACTACCACTAGTGTGGCTGGTATTGAAAACATAATGGTGCCATCGTCATTTCCATTATATGTCTGCTCGTCATATCCTTCTTATGACGGAAGGATAGAAGAACGTCATATGGAAGAAGGACATAAATAGACCCGTAGTGAAACCCGGCGCAAAACACCTCCCTGTCCATATAAAAACACCAATCACATTCTCTTTCTGTGTTGTATTTCTCACGAATTTCATTGATCTGCTCAACAACATAGTACGCAAATTACACAACTTGCAACAAACAATTCTCGCAACGTCACGTGAAGTATACGATGAGTGGCGTCGGAGTGCCACTGTCTACGTAGAGAAGCGACGTAATGGCAGAATCTTTTCTCGTTGTACGTCACCCCTTTCATCATGCGATGGGTCTCGCGAAAATAAGGGCAACTAGCATTCAGTTTGAAATTTCACATCTTTCAGCAACGCGTAGCATTGTGAATCTTGACCTGCGTGATTCTTAGATCTCACTGCAAGCATTACACTTGTCAGCTCGAAACGCTCAATCCTGGTGAAATGCTGTATAAGGTGGTCACTATAGAAGAGGAAGAGTGCCTTTGCATTAGACCCGGCTAATACGAGAGGCCCTTCGTTCTGATCGTTTAGCGGTCTGGCTGTCTGCTCCTGTGCTGTTTTTTCAGCCCCGACAAAAATTAACAGATGATGATGATCAAAACTTTATTACTCCCAAAAGAGGGGACCGGCCGAGAGGTCAGTTACGCTGCTTGGAGGAGTTCAGCAGAGATCCCTTGGGACACCGCGGCCTCAAATTCGCGTTGCTGTGCCGAATCAGTGATATGCAGAAAGGACTCCCGTGTATCTTCTGTGTGAGAAGTATCAGCGTACTGTGGGCAGGTCCATACCATGTGTATGAGGGTGGCCAATTGTGAGCAGTATTTACAGTTTGGTGTCACGAGGTGTGGGTATACCTTGCTATAAAGTTAGGGGTTGGAAAAGACACCTGTCTGAAGCTTGCCTGAGGCTTGTCTGAAGGTTTTTGTGAGATGGAGGATAGCGGAGATGGCCTAGTCTGTAGTGCTGTAGAATCTCTGTGTAAGTGACCAAAGCTGTTAGTTTTTCGCAGGCCTGGGAGTGCGAAGAATGACAAGTGTAAGGCGTAAGGAACTCCGCCCGGCAGTTGAAATCCCAGGCGATAGTGTGTGCCTGCGCATTTCCACTAAGGAATTCATGAGCTGGGAGCCATATAAGAAAACGAGGGGAGACAGGCGGAATGTGATGCTTTATTATTGAGCATGCCTGTGTAGAGATACGGACCGCATCAAAATTTCGGATTGTGAGTTGGGAATCACTTACGATCTCCTTAGTTATTGGGTCGGTCATTGCAAAAGCAATGGCAACCTCTTCGGCAACTGTTATATCGGTGGAGTGAATTACAATACATTCCGTGCTCCACCCACGGTGTGGGTCCAGGGCGGCAGCCACCCTTGTTGATCGATGTGGGTGTCGCGAGGCGTCTGTGTACGTGACATCGGAATGATTTAAGAGACGTTTTTGTAGTTGGCGCGCTTGGTCAGCCCTACGATCCGCATGATGTTCAGGGTGCATGTGCTTGGGAATTGGAGAAAACAAAGACTGAGTCCTTGATCTGTCGGTACATCTTGATAAATAGTAGCCGCCCGCGCGGGGATGAGTCCAATTTGGTGCATTACAGCACGTCCTGCATGCGTGAGTTGAAGCCGCTCGTACTGGGACGTAAAGGTAGCTTCTATAAGCTCATTGACCGTGTTCGGCACCCCAAGGGCCATAAGTTTAGGGGTAGAAGTGAACATCGGGAGTCCCAAGGCGGTCTTGTATGCCTTGCGAAGCGAAGTATCGAGGCGATCGAGATCAGTGTGCGTAAGGCGGAGGTAGGGAGCCACGTAGGTCACGCGTGTGCAGACGAATGCCTGAACCAGTCGAAGAAGGTTGGATTCGCACATGCCTGCATTCTTGTTGACAATGCGATTGAGAAGGCGAGCAAATTGGTTGGCAGATTGGTCAATTCTCTGAGGAGTGGTAGAGTGGCCATCATTGGCCTGTAGGTGCAATCCTGAGAGGCGGATGTGATCTTATTGGGGAATTTGCATCACCTGCACTTGTAAACTGAAAGAGATCTGTTTGGTTTGCGTCCCTGTGATCTGATAACAATGTATTCGGATTTTGTCGCCGAGCAGGACAGGTCTACCGTAGAGAGATAGCTGCCCACGTGGTCGAGTGCTGTTTGTAGGGTTTCTTTGATTTGGCCATCACTACCTCGTGTAACCCACTGTGTGAGGTCATCTGCATGGAGTGTGTGATGCATATTTATGATGTTAGTCAGAAGTTTGGGAAGTCGTAACAATGCAACATTGAAAAGGAGTGGGGATATCACGGAGCCTTTGGGTGTTCCACGGCTGCGGGGTGTGTTCCACATTACTGCAGATAGCCCGTGAGGGCTTGGATAGAAGAATCGTCCAGGTTTTGGAGCATGCGATTGGTGACTCTATCTAGACCAGCTGCAGAATTCGCCTTGAGAAGGTTTAGTTCCACCCGCACCTCTGCTCTAGTTACGGGGGCATCAAGAAGCGAGTTAATATCCCCCTCATATGCAGGAAGAGGAATGGCGGGGCCAAGACAGATATACGTGTTAATGAGCTCTTGGCGTAGGGAAGCGGATGAGCCAAAAAATTCACGCAATATACGTTCAAGTTGATATTTAGCTCGCTGTTTGCCACTATCAGAATCCCGCAAGTGACGCAGAAGTTGCCGTGTGTTCTTAGAGTTAGGAGCCTTATCCATTTGGGAACAGATGTCATTCCAGTTCTCATGATTGAGTTCTATAGCATAGTTTTCAATGTTTGTGTGCACTTGAGCCAACCGGTGGCGGGTGCCTTTATCCCATTTCCGGTCTGCAGAAGGGTCTCAAGTTTGCGTTTCCACGCCCAAAGTTTGGTGTAGTATCTGTCACAGCTGGGCACTGACTCCTCGACTTCGACGTCCGTCTTGGCGTACGCGACGTGCTGGAGGAGAATAGCAAACCATGTGAAAATATCAGTATTACGCTGTGAGGTTCCAGATTCTTGGTGCTTGGTGCGAAAATGGTCCCAGCCAATAAGTCTGGCTGAAAGAAAACGCTCATGTGTGGGCTCCTGAATCACTATTTCCAGAATATAATGGCCACTGCCGAAAGTTTCTTGTGTATTGCCCCAGGTGGCATCACTCCAGGCCCCACAAAGGCGAGATCCGGTGTGGTGTCACGCACCACTCCTCCCATTCTATGCGTGGGAAGTGCTGGGTCAGTAAGAAGATTCAGGTTAGCACGTGCCACTCATCCCATAGAGAACGGCCTTTGGGGGAGTCGTAGGGGTAGCCCCATGATGAGTGGGGAGCGTTGAATTCCCCCACTATAATATTCGGCTAGTGCTGGGCCACTTTCACCGCTTTCAGCAACTAGCCCTAGTTGCTGAAAGCGGTGAAAAAGGGGGCCGAATTCGACCAGACGGTCCCGGGATGGGCTGTAGACGTTAAGCACAAATAAACAGTGACCATGTTTACAAAAAGGATGGGGCAGAATTTGTATAAGTACCTGATGAGGGAAACTAGAGTCAATATCATGGGGGATGACATTCATGTTGCGTTCAACTAAAGTTGCCACTTGGGAGTTAGGGCGCCCCGACGTGTATGTCTTGTATCTGGCAAATTGAGCGTGCTTGCACCCTCTTGAAGCGCTATGATTTCTGGACGATAGCGGGAGGCAACAAACTGCTAGAGCACGGGACGCTTACGTGCGAAGCCCCGGCAGTTCCACTGCCAGATAGTGGTGTTAGGCGAGCGGCCCGCTATGGTTTAGATGAGAGTTTGTGCTGCCTAGGACCGAGCAAGAAGCTGGCCCTGGGGCAGCGTCGTAAGAATGCACCGAGCATCTAATGCTTTACTCAACGAGTTGAGGTGCTGGATGAATTGCGCTGTGAGGGTTTAAAAATATTTCTCCATGGTGCTTTCCAGAGCCGCGAAACGTTGATCTGTGCGTGTTTCACTCAGAGTCAGAGCTGACGTAAGGCAGTCCATTTGGGCCTGCGTGTCACTAGGTTGTGTCTCGCCCACCTCGTAGGCCTTTCGTTTTGTGGTTGTGCTTGCCGATGGGTCAGGTCCATAGGGGTGGATGTGGGTGTTTCTTTCATGGTAGGTGGATTTAAAAAAAGACCAGATGCTATACGCTGTTCTATTGTTGTACCTCTGTGCATAAGCTGTGTGACTACAGCAGTGAGGTGAGTATTGGCTTTCTCGAGTGTAGTGTTGGAAGTCCCTCTCTGCATGCTCACCGGGACCGCCACAGGAGTTCCGAAAACTGCAGGTCCACGTAGCTTCCCTGCCGGTAGACCTGGCGAAGTAGTAGTAGGTGTAGGCGCCGTCGAGCTTGACGATGGCTGTGGTGACTTGTGGGAAGAGTCAGCCCCACGTGGTGGGAATAAGGAAGAGTGGTCCCTATGCTTGCGCTGGGTACTATTAGACCAGTGACGGTCCCAGCGAATGGAGCGTTTAAGGGTGGCCCGACATTGAGTCGCTTGATCTTGTTGCTTGGAGTCTTCCTTCTGCCGAAGGGCCTCCCATTGGCGCCGTTTTATGAAATATGAGGTCCTGTAAATTTCCTTACTATGGCTGTCTCCAGTAATATGCTGTTTTCCGCAAAGGCAGCACGCTGGAACGCATTCGTGATCACTGGATGGGTTGGCGATGGCGCAGCCCCTACACTTGACCACTGTACTGGCACACACATCAGCTCTGTCGCCTAGTTCACTCTACCAGTAACACACTTCTAACTTCTTCTTGTACCCGTTGCAACGATGAAGAGCATTTCAGAGGCGTATCCACGTGGGGACACGAGGTTCCTTGAAGGTCAACAGCTGGTTGGCGGTATTTCCCAGACGGCGAAAGTCAGCAATGGGAGGGTTACGAGGATCTTTTAATTCTTCTTGAATAGCTTTGCAGTCTAAGCGGAGATCAACACCTCAGATCACACCGCGTCCTTGACTTTCATCGGGTGCACAATACACCAAAATTTTGTATTGACGGGCGTCAATCACCCATCCTTAAGTCGCAGTACCCGTTAGGCTCTTTTGATAGCCGGGGTACAATAGGCGAATGTGTTCTGTTTGGAGTTTACTTGAATGAGGTCTTCAAGTGTCTGGGATATGGAAGTATTGTGATATTTTGTCGAGGTTATGTGGCGAAATCAAAGAGAAGTCTGAAATCCGTGACGTTACAATACGCCAAGATTTCAGTCCGAAAATTCAAAAACTTTGTGCGTCATTTTATCATTCAACGAAGAACCTACTTTGGCAAAATAGAATACAATTGACTTCTCAAAGAATTACGTTTTAGTTGAACCTGATTTACTGTTCAACTTTTGTGTTCCTTTAATGAGATGAATTTGCATTTCTTCAAGGCTGTCAGGATTTCAAGCCTGGAGGAGGTCAGCTGTAGATGTTCACTGTAGAGCAAGTTGCCCAAGTTAATGGATACTTTATGACTGGTTTTTGCTTTATTGTTCCTGGAAACAATGCTAAATTGCTTTTAGCTGACTGTGAAACTGATTGGTAGTTATTTTGCCTTCTTTGTCCCAATAAGGATAGGATAGTTAATATAGCGGAGGAGTTTTACAGAGATCTGTACAGTAGCCGAGACAACCACGACCTTAATACTATAAGAACCAGCAGTAACCCAGATGACACCCCACCAGTAGTGATAGAAGAAGTCAGAAAAGCTTTAGAGAGTATGCAAACAGGCACAGCTGCTGGTGAGGATCAGGTAACATCAGACCTGCTGAAAGATGGAGGACAGATTGTGTTAGAAAAACTAGCCACCCTGTTTACGAGGTGTCTCCCGACGGGAAGGGTACCAGAGTCTTGGAAGAACGCTAACATGATCTTAATACATAAGAAAGGAGATGACAAGGACTTGAAGAATTATAGGCCGATCAGCTTGCTCTCTGTAGTATACAAGCTATTTACAAAGGTAATTGCTAACAGAGTAAAGAAAACATTAGAATTCAATCAACCAAAGGAACAAGCAGGATTTAGAACAGGCTACTCAACAATTGACCACATTCATACTATCAATCAGGTAATAGAGAAATGCTCAGAGTATAACCAACCACTATACATAGCCTTCATAGATTACGAGAAGGCGTTTGATTCAGTAGAAATATCAGCCGTCATGCAGACACTGCGGAATCAGGGCGTAGATGAAATATATATAAACATTCTGGAAGAAATCTACAGGGGATCAACTGCTACCATAGTGCTTCATAAAAAAAGCAACAGAATACCAATAAAGAAGGGTGTAAGGCAGGGGGACACAATCTCCCCAATGCTATTCACTGCGTGCTTACAGGACGTTTTCAGAAGCCTAGAATGGGAACAGTTAGGGATAAGAGTTAATGGAGAGTACCTCAGTAACCTGCGCTTCGCCGATGACATTGCATTGCTGAGTAACTCAGGGGACGAATTGCAACTCATGATTACGGAGTTAGACAAGGAGAGCAGAAAGGTGGGTCTTAAAATTAATCTGCAGAAAACGAAAGTAATGTACAACACCCTCGGAAAGGAGCAGCGCTTTGCGATAGGTAATAGTGCACTTGAAGTTGTAAAAGACTATGTCTACTTAGGGCAGGTAATAACCGCAGAGCCTAACCACGAGATTGAAGTAACTAGAAGAATAAGAATGGGGTGGAGCACATTCGGCAAGCACTCTCAAATTATGACAGGTAGATTGCCACTATCCCTCAAGAGGAAGGTATATAACAGCTGTATCTTGCCGGTACTTAGCTACGGAGCAGAAACCTGGAGACTTACAAAGAGGGTTCAGCTTAAATTGAGGACGACGCAGCGAGCAATGGAAAGAAAAATGGTAGGTGTAACCTTAAGAGACAAGAAGAGAGCAGAGTGGATTAGGGGACAAACGGGGGTTAAGGATATCATAATTGAAATAAAGAAGAGGAAATGGACATGGGCCGGGCATGTAGTGCATAGACAGGATAACCGCTGGTCATTAAGGGCATAGACAGGATAACCGCAGGGGCGCCTGCGCAAGTAGGCGTTTGGTGTGTAGCGACACCACGAACCCGAGCTAACGGGGGAGTTTCGACTCCCTCCCACGCCTAGCCGTGCGTGGCTTTGCCGTGTCCGAGGAAAAGGGGATCCTGGGGCTTCAGCCGACGCTGGGTGATTGGACCGTTAAGGCCCCCCGGCAGTGGCAACACACCCCTTTGGCCCCGGCTTCACGTAGACGGCACCCCTGAGCTGACCCACCCAGGGGAATCGGCAGTCGCCTTTTCCTATCTCTCTCTCCCTACATCTTCGTCTTTATCTCTTACTATTTATCTGTCCTGTCTTCTACTCTCTTCCGTTTACTTCCAAACTTCCTGGCGGCTAGGGTTAACCCTGTGCAAATAGCCTACCTTGGTCTAGGCGCATTGGGTTATAGTGGCGTTGTACGGCTGGCGTCTGCAGGTTTCAGCATTTGTAACCTTGTAGCGTCCCCTCGTTGGGCTCCGTGGTGGGTGGCCGCCAACGCTGCTGAACAACAATAAGGAAGACATGCATGGAGCATTCCCACTACTGTCTGATCGTACCGGTTTAAAGCCGGTACGCACCGATGATCTCACCAGAGAAGGATTGGCCACCCTGGTGCAGTATCTGGCCACCCCCTCCCGTAGGCATTCGTCAATTAACTCACGGCCCTTAGTCCCCACCAGCTGCGGAGCAACTGACCACGGCGGCGGTCAGCTCTGCAAAGCAGCAGAGGGTGCTAGGAATCTCTGGATACGGACAGGCCACCATTGGAACTTGAACTTAGCAACGTTTAACGTTAGAACGTTATCTAGTGAGGGAAGTCTAGCTGTATTATTCGAGGAGCTAGAAGGCATTAAATGGGATATAATGGGGCTGAGTGAGGTTAGGAGGACAGATGAGGCCTATACTGTGCTACAGAATGGGCACGTCATTTGCTATCGGGGCTTGGCAGACAGAAGAGAACTGGGAGTAGGGTTCCTAATTCACAGAAACATAGCTGGCAACATAGAGAATTACTATAGCATTAATGAAAGGGTGGTAGGCATTGTAATTAAACTGAATGAAAGATACAAAATGAAGGTAGTACAGGCTTACGCGCCTACATCCAGCCATGATGACGCTTCAGTTGAAAGCTTCTATGAAGACGTGGAATCGGCAATGAGTAAGGTGAAAACACAGTATACTATAGTAATGGGCGACTTTAATGCAAAGGTAGGGAAGAAGCAGGCTGGAGACCAGGCAGTAGGAGATTATGGCATCGGCACTAGAAACGCCAGAGGAGAGCTACTAGTAGAATTCGCAGAACGCAATAATCTGCGTATATTGAATACCTTCTACCGAAAACGAGAAAACCGTAAGTGGACATGAAGGAGCCCTAATGGCGTAAATAAGAACGAAATAGACTTTATAATGACTGCACACCCAGGAGTCGTGCAGGATGTGGAAGTGGTTGGCAAGGTAAGATGCAGTGACCATAGAATGGTACGGGCTCGAATCCGCCTAGACTTGAAGAAGGAACGACAGAAACTGATACGCAAGAAGCAAATCAATGAGCTAGCACTGAGAGGGAAAGTACAGGAATTCAGAGTGTCACTGCAGAACAGGTACTCTGCTCTTAGCGAGGAAACCAACCTTAGCGTAGATACAATGAATGATAATCTGACGAGTATCATCACGGAGTGTGCAGTGGAAGTTGGAGGCAGGGTAGCTAGACAGGACACCGGCAAGCTTTCCCAGGAAACGAAGAACCTAATTAAGAAGCGTCAAATCATGAAAGGGTCAAGTACAACAGACAAAATAGAACTGGCACAGCTTTCGAAGCTGATTAATAGACGTAAAGTATGCGATGTAAGAAGGTATAACATGGAGAGAATTGAGCACGCTCTGAAAAACGGAGGAAGCGTCAAAGCAGTGAAGAGGAAACTTGGGATAGGCAAAAGGCGGATGTATGCACTAAGGGACAAAGAAGGCAAATTAACTACCAATATGGATAGGATAGTTAAAATAGCGGAGGAGTTTTACAGAGATCTGTACAGTAGCCGAGACAACCACGACCTTAATACTATAAGAACTAGCAATAACCCAGACGACACCCCACCGGTAATGATAGAAGAAGTCAGAAAAGCTTTAGAGAGTATGCAAACAGGCACAGCTGCTGGTGAGGATCAGGTAACATCAGACCTGCTGAAAGATGGAGGACAGATTGTGTTAGAAAAACTAGCCACCCTGTTTACGAGGTGTCTCCCGACGGGAAGGGTACCAGAGTCTTGGAAGAACGCTAACATGATCTTAATACATAAGAAAGGAGATGACAAGGACTTGAAGAATTATAGGCCGATCAGCTTGCTCTCTGTAGTATACAAGCTATTTACAAAGGTAATTGCTAACAGAGTAAAGAAAACATTAGAATTCAATCAACCAAAGGAACAAGCAGGATTTAGAACAGGCTACTCAACAATTGACCACATTCATACTATCAATCAGGTAATAGAGAAATGCTCAGAGTATAACCAACCACTATACATAGCCTTCATAGATTACGAGAAGGCGTTTGATTCAGTAGAAATATCAGCCGTCATGCAGACACTGCGGAATCAGGGCGTAGATGAAATATATATAAACATTCTGGAAGAAATCTACAGGGGATCAACTGCTACCATAGTGCTTCATAAAAAAAGCAACAGAATACCAATAAAGAAGGGTGTAAGGCAGGGGGACACAATCTCTCCAATGCTATTCACTGCGTGCTTACAGGACGTTTTCAGAAGCCTAGAATGGGAACAGTTAGGGATAAGAGTTAATGGAGAGTACCTCAGTAACCTGCGCTTCGCCGATGACATTGCATTGCTGAGTAACTCAGGGGACGAATTGCAACTCATGATTACGAAGTTAGACAAGGAGAGCAGAAAGGTGGGTCTTAAAATTAATCTGCAGAAAACGAAAGTAATGTACAACAACCTCGGAAAGGAGCAGCGCTTTGCGATAGGTAATAGTGCACTTGAAGTTGTAAAAGACTATGTCTACTTAGGGCAGGTAATAACCGCAGAGCCTAACCACGAGATTGAAGTAACTAGAAGAATAAGAATGGGGTGGAGCACATTCGGCAGGCACTCTCAAATTATGACAAGTAGATTGCCACTGTCCCTCAAGAGGAAGGTATATAACAGCTGTATCTTGCCGGTACTTAGCTACGGAGCAGAAACCTGGAGACTCACAAAGAGGGTTCAACTTAAATTGAGGTCGACGCAGCGAGCAATGGAAAGAAAAATGGTAGGTGTAACCTTAAGAGACAAGAAGAGAGCAGAGTGGATTAGGGGACAAACGGGAGTTAAGGATATCATAGCTGCAATAAAGAAGAGGAAATGGACATGGGCCGGGCATGTAGCACGTAGACAGGATAACCGCTGGTCATTAAGGGTCACCAACTGGATTCCCAGAGAAGGGAAGCGGGGTAGGGGGAGACAGAAGGTTAGGTGGGCAGATGAGATTAAGAAGTTTGCGGGTATAAATTGGCAACAGCAAGCACAGGACCGGGTTAACTGGCGGAACATGGGAGAGGCCTTTGTCCTGCAGTGGACGTAGACAGGCTGATGATGATGATGATGATGAATGAGGTCTTCACCGCGAATTGAGGCTTTGGGGAAGTTTGCTGCAGTGCAGACCGCTTCAAATCTTAAAAAGTAGGAGTCCTCCTCTGGGGCGGACGATGCGCTTGAGGGCATGCTGGGCAGCCGAGGCTGCTTAGAAGCCACCAAGTTGAGGGCTAGTCGCCGCCCACCTTGGCGTGGTGTGAGCGAACGTTTGCTTGCTGCGGCATTATAATTCGTGGCGTTTGAGGTTTTATGGGACGAAGATCGTCCGTCCTGGGTGTCGGAATCGGGAGGATGGCGGTCCCTGCTGATGTACGGGCTTCACTACTGTTGTTCACTTGCGTAAGCCATTCGCTGGCTTCAAGTTCATTCGGTGCAATTTCCGTGCTTGCGATGATCCCCGTCATGGCACACTGGCTGCGCGCAAGCGCGCTCGATGCCCAGCGAAGCGGGCGGCGGGGCCACGTGGAGAGATAACGAGTGCAACACGGCGCGTTAGGCTTCACTGGCCGGGGGCGTGGAGGGATGAAAAACTTGCCAAAAAAGACTTGAAATGGGTCGACTTGCGTCGAAGTAGGTTTCCGGAGATTCTCGGAGACGTCATGCGCTGGAATTCGTGTGAATTAGCTAAGATAAGAATTTCCCTGGATGCGCGTGAAAACGTATGGAGCTCATGTAGAGCACGACTAAATCGGCTGCCGAGACAGTGGCGCCCCCAAATAACAGAGACCCAGAAAATTTTAGCTAATAAGAGGAAAGACCATGACCTGCGAATCATGCGGGACATGCATAGCTATGTTCAACCATTTGCGTTTTTGTGCTATCATTTCTTGATCTCTGTCATATATAAAGGTCACGCACGTCTTTCTTTTTGAGGTGGAAGACTTATCATTCAAAACAACCTATACACAACAGTAGTTCTCAAAACAACAGGCTTGTGAATTAGCAGCACCTTTCATCACCAGTTTATCAGAATGGAAAAGTAACTGTCGCTGAGAGAAGTGTCAATATCTAAAAAAACACATGCCCAAGAGCCCCCACCTCCCGGCATGTAGGAACGTACGTTGATGTTCCCAGCAATCTGATCTTGCTCAATACACTCACAGCAGTACTTTCCGTAACTTTTATGGTGAGAACGTTCTTGAAGCCATTGATTCTCACGTCTGTTATTTGTCCCGAAATGAGTACCTCAGAATACACAGTCATATAACTTGACGATTAAGTCCATTCATGCTGGCAGCGGCAATCAGCGGGACAAAGCAATAGTGTGAAGTGGTGACTCTCGCGTATTTATGGTAGTCTTACTTTTGGAAGGAAATTTCGTAAGTAGTCTCACCTTCGTTTTACGGCTTGTCGCAAGCGAGAAGTCACTTTCATCAGAGCTCTCCTAACTGGCCGTAAAGTATATCAGCGTGTCCTCACAGTCGGAGTCATTTGGGTGGCCGGAGCGCTTTCTTGGAGCGGCCACAGATGACGTGGAAAGTGCAGGTGGAAAATCAGGTAATTCCACGTGCATTTCTAGCGTCAAAATAGCGGTGTCTTCCACAAACACCAATCAAAAAGAGGCAAAATACATTGTTGATGACTTCGTTATATGTGAATCAGTAAAACACGAAAGTAAAACGTGTCCTCAATAGAGTAGTTAAATTTTGACTGTACTATCGGCGTCAAACGAAACTCGAACAGCGGAGCGCGTGTTTTAAGCAATGGAAACGGTATAGTGTTGGCCGTCCTGTCATCACCATTGACAGGCGTGCATATCTGGTTTGGCAGCACTGGGCGATACTCCTACAGTGCGTTATCTCTGTTTCTGCTCTAGTTTTCATATGGTGGCAATGATGGCCATCGTGGGCGTGATGGCCCTCGCAATTCCTTGCCTTTACTTCAGCGTCTTAGTGCAATTAGTGAATTGTCACGATAAAACAAAAAATGAAATATAATCGGTTTGCGGATGATTTTCAAACAATCGTCGCATCTAATTCGCCAACGCTGCTTCACCTGAACCCTTCTTTGAGAGACTAACCGGAAAACGCGTCACTTTACCTGAGAATACCGAGTGTTTCTACGGAAGAGAGAGCGCAAATCGTTTCGCTTTACCGGCACGAAGTGAAACAGCATGAAATTGCCAGCATTTTGAGCCGGCTTTTGTGTACTATAAATAGAATTAGCCAGGAAACCCATGATGATGGACTCCGTGATGACAAACCGTGCTACAGTACTCGCCTTCGGCTGCAGTAGTTTAACCTGTTTTTTTTTTTCCTTTCAAATACCATACCTGGAACACAAGCAGAAATATTGCACTATAGAAGGACTGCGCAGTGCTGCCACACCGAATGTGCGGGCACGTCTGTGCCAATGACTGGTCGACGGCACGCACTACGCCATTTATAAGGCTTGTGCCACGCGCTCCGCTGTTTATGTTCCATTTGATGCCGATAGTACATTGATATAACACGGCTCACGCCGTGTCTGTTTGTGTTCTACAGCTATATCCTCGTTTAACGTTGGTGCGTCGACGTTCACGCTTAGCCCTACATCTTCATCCAGAAGGCCAACATCTATCATTAATGATATAAACAAACCCTTGGAGTACCAATGCTTGTCGTAGTAACAGTAGTTAACGATGAGAGTGAAACTGGAGAAAGCGATGTGACAGCACGAAGAGCACGACTGGTTCGACACCGAACTTAAGCTAAAGTCGCATACTCTTGGTATGCACGAGCTATCAAATATCATACCTGATCAGAGGGAAACCGAATGCGCGTCGTGTCTTCCATTTGACCAGCTGCAAATATTCGCGGGCGAGCGTGAGTCGGGAACGCGCAGTTAAAGCCAGGCGATGCCTGTGGACGTTTCAAAGTTATTTTGGTATAGATAGATGCTATGAGCGACATCGACCCTTGGGGTACGGCCCCCACCTAGAAGTTGTGCTAAAATTCCACTTCTGTTGGAAACGCGCCGAATTTGACAGACAATTAGAAACGACGCTTTTATGAAACCAATTACAGATTTCACGGTTATGATTCACTGGTTCACGAAAGAGAATGGTAGATATAAAAGGCGTATTATTAAAGCCTGGTAATTATGTGCTTCTGGCACAATGAGTAGCTTGCCCGGCATCTGTTGTCATAGACCCGGGGGTAAAGGATTCGACTTCTTCGTAGTGTGCATATTTTTTCATCATCATTTCCGTAATAGAAATACGTCACTGAAATATTGGTGCACGCTGGCGTGAAACACTTTCGTGGTAAAATCACAGAAACTGACACTTGTGTTCTACGCGGAAATCGGTAGGTCTTCCCTATTTTACAAATTTAGACTGTCAGTCCATCGTCTTTATTGAAAGCTCAGCACAGTGCAGACACTGCAAAATCAAACGCCGGAATGAGCCCCGTGCGTTTGTTCATAATAGGTATAATTCAGGTTTCGCTACTACAGTTAACGCGGAAGAAACGTGGGTCAGCAACAGGGACGCGGCGAGAACTTTTGGTAAGGTACATCCATTCTCTATGTGTATTCGAGCATCCGTTTGTGCACGTACATATACATACACACGAGAGAGAAAAAATAAACTTTTATTTTGAGCAATCGCATTCTGCCCCCAAGGTAGGCGGCCCGTTTATTCCGGGTAGCCTCAGGTCTTCCCTATCTACCACGCCCGTTGAAGCAGGCTTCGCTGAATCTTCAGGCTTGACTCCGATAACTTGACCTCCCACTGCTTTTCGATTAGTGTAGTTATTCCGGGGTTTTGTCTGCATTCCCATACCATACGGCATAGGGTGCCCGGGGCATCAAATACTTGCAAATTTACGAGAATTCAGTTGGTGAGATGCGATGTATAGTATACCACGAACATTTGCAGCTTCCCGGGGGTTACTAGGTCTTGCCTAGTGAGGCTGGGGTAAAGCTGCGGAGAAATTCTTCTGTCTCGCCTGTAGTGCTGCGGCAATACGTCGAACATTTAGGGGGGAAGCTCCTTAAGGCATGGGTCTCTCGATCCTCGGCGTATGTACGTAGCCACCTCTAGTTTAGTTCTTGAATTGTTTACTTGATGGCGTGGCTACCTCTAGTTTAGTTCTTCGATTGTTTACTAGATGGCGGGGAGCGTTTTAATAAAATCTGTTCACTGTTGGCACGCGCTCGGAGTTTCCCGATGGATAAGGCTGCAGAGAGGCGGCAGCGCGTGCTCGCAGACAGAATCCCGATGTGCGAGACCGCGAGGCAGAAGCGCTCCGTGAAGCTGCGCGACGCCACCACCAAGATCCTGCCGTACGAGAGCGGGAGGCCAAAGCGTGTCGTCTGGCAGCGCGACGCCGCCGCTAAGATCCCAGCGTTCGAGAACGAGAGGCCCAAGCGTCACGGCAACGGCACGAGGACCCTGCCGTACATATACACACACAGTGTTTCTCACGTCTTTCTTGATGATGTAGGGGGCGAACTTTCACTGAACAGTCACGGTTTTACCGATGATTTCCCCTCAGGAGCTTCGCCCACTCATCGTCACGCACCCCGTGGATATACTGTGATTTTTTTATTACGTCATCTGTCCTCCTTAATGCGTTCTGTGCAATAGCACGGTGAACATAAGCTCGGGTGAAAGTGTCGGCTTCCCCATTTGCCACCAGGAACTCGTGGCCCAGAGTCGAGACAATGTACGTTTCGAGTAAGTTAATCGCTGCAGCGGCAAGATTTTCTAAGGCTTGCTTGAAAATTCTTCCTGGCTTAAAATTTCGACACAGTGCGTCGGACTCGGTTAGTATTATTGCTGTATTATTACAGGTTGAGTCAGCTAGGGCTGTCGCTGTTTCTTCTACCATATCGATTTCTGCAGGTCAGATTCTAGCTGACGTTCTTTCTTTGCCTTCACTGTCGACTACGTTGACAGCATGGGCTGGGATTTCTGAAAGTTTACCGGCATCAGTGTATCTTCTGCCCGAATTACAGCCGTAGTCGTGTCAGAGCTTCTTTATTCTGGGTTTTCTTTTTCTAGATGGTAGGTAGAATGCACATTTCAAAGAATGCGGGCTAGTGAGATGTACTGTCCAATCGTTGCTGGTATAATCTTTTTCTCGTCACATTTTACCATGGCTTCAAAAAAGCCTTATCTTGAAAGTGTCACGCGCCCTGTTTCAGCGAGTTCAGGCCATTCGAATTAATTTACCTTGTGTACTTCCACGAGCTCCTCCCAGACGTTGTAGAGGACTAAGCGTAGCAGTCACTGGGTGGAAGCATGTTCAGATATTCCTATGGCAGTTTTGACGGCATTTTATATCAGGCTATTCAGTTTTTCAATTTCTACAATATTGAGATCAAAGTAAGGGGAATTCAATAAATAATTCTGCTAATGATGGGTGCTTGGAATATTTTATTGTGTCTAGTTCTTCCAAGCCATACCTTTTGTTTGATACCCGCCATAGCGCAACTCATTCGCTGATTACCCTTCTCCAAGAGCGGACTATAGTGTAGAGTTGCGCACTTCGTACGACGGGTATCAAACAAAATACAAAAAATAAATCAAAAGTTTTAGGCGGGGGGGGGGGGAGTATTACAGCAGCTTAATTTGAGAATGGTTAGCACTACGACTTGCGCAGAGAACAAGCATGCGCGCAATATACACGTACACACATAACACATTATATTTTCTAAAGCGCTTGCTCTTATAAACGACTCTATACTCCACGTTTAGACAAGCCTGAATATCGACAAGAATGGACGCGTGCTCAATAAGGGTGTAATGGCACTGAATGAAGTATTCGTGAGCGAACTGATCAGACCGGACCACCGTTATATCAGTCACCATCTTTTCAATGTGTAAGTTTCTGATCAACAACACTCTTCGTCGCGCCTTGTCCGCATCTTTCGGGAAGTGATAGAACAAAGGAGGTTATAGTAATATTTGCTGGAGTGCAAGAGGCGGCCCTCAGGTGAAGCCGCGCCGCCATACTGCCATAGGCAAAAGCGCGCTTTCCGCAACTCAAGCAGCTGCGGCCGCACAGATGTTCCAGGTGTTCACCGGTTTTGTATAGTGTATGGACGTTAATTTTAATGGATACATTGTGCCTTTCTTAAGGCTACACAGGTCAAGCGGAAAGGTTTTCGGGAATCATATTTCAGTTCTGAGTATCATACTTCGAGCTTGATGAAAACTGTATGCCAGAACACATGCATGTTGATAGCTGTAAAAATGTCTGCACACATCTCACGGTCATTTTTTTTTCTAACAGGTTTCTTAAGAACCCAAGTATTCGAAGCACTTCGGGGAGGGTTGTTGAACTTTTGTGTCATTGGATGACTGGTAGCGAAAATACAGCGACCAAATATATTAGAGACACTTGTCGAACTGTTACAACCACACTGGACTGTGACGCACAAGTTGACCGACTGGGCTAGATGCGTTTGTCAAACACCTGCAATGTCCACCATACAAATATTTGTGCTTTTTATACTAGTTAAGTGGTAAGCAAAACGAAAAATAGCACGCCATTACTATTTCTTGAAAATAAATAGGCGTCTCTATCACTTCGTTTTTGATTACTGGCAGCGGCGTAGCCGGAATAGCTCTCAGTGCACAACACGGACGAAGTCACTGCGCTGTGAGCTATTATTGATCTTCACCAACTTGCCCGGTCATAAACCTTGCGTAGCCAGGGGCCATTTTGTTGTTTTCGGGAGGGGCATCTCCTCGAAATGAGCATTTTTACCTCTATATGCAATGGCGAAAACAATTCCGGGATATGGAGGGGAGGAGGGGGGGGGCACGGGCCCAGTGGGCCGATCCCTGGCTACATCTCTGCTTCTTAGTTGTGGTAATTAGAAGCTTAACTCGCTACCACGAGGGTAGTTAGCATTGTTTCGGCAACACACAGGGACCTGTCTTTTTTTTTATCTTCGTGGCTTTTATTTGGCTATTTGAAGTGCTCCGAGCACTTCAAAGAGCGAAATAAATGTGTAATGTCGGTTCTTGGCAATTATTGTCGGTTCGGTACGGTACGGAGAATGGACGTGTTGTTGAGCGCTCCCGATTGATTACGCACATAAGTGGTTTTGGATGTTTCGAGCTTGCTTTTGATTATTTGTATATTTATTTATTTATTCATTTATTCTCGATACTGCCAGTCTCATACGAGACCAAAGCAGAAGGGCATCAGTTCTTGGATACACAATACAGTTTTCAGTTTCACGTTTACACAGCGGCATATTTGTCAGAACGTCTAAGAATGGCTGGAGGCAGAAATGTCTGTAGGGGTCTCGAGGCAAAATTCACTAAGTAAATTCTGAAAAAATGGCATTCATTGTATACATACACTGAACAATCGGTACATACTTAAAGACGGCATAGAAGACAGCTCTTATCTAGTAGACAATACAACACTAGTTGTACACAAACACAAGAGCACAGGGAACAATACACAAGCAAAAATACACACTCTGGTAACTTTGAACCAGTTACGGCACCCAGCAAAACGAATTTGTTTACGCGCAATCGAACGCGAATATTTATTGCACAAAAATAACCACTAAAATAATGATCATATGGCTCATCAAAAGAGAAAAATATAACTGGAAAAATATTTTCAGATTATGTCCTCAATTTTTGACGTGAACTCTGACAATCTTTGTATACTGTTAATCTAGGAATCTAGACTATTCCATTCTCTTATTGAAAGGGGAAAGAATGAATGCTTGAAGCAATCGTTGTTCAAGGTGTATTCTGTAATAGTGAATAGATTTTTGTGTTTTATGCCTCTGTATTCTGCTAGGTAGATGTATTTTGATGAATCTATGCAGCTGCTGTTATGAAGCAGGTTGTGTAAAAATTTTAATTGTGCCAGTTTTGCTCTTGCCGCTAGCGTAGGAAGACCGCAAGATTCTAAAACGTTGGTGGGCGATTCGGTGAGTTTGTACTTGTTGTAGATAAACTTTGCGGCGTTCCTTTCTACCTGTCCGAACCTTGCGATATGAGTGGCATATTGAGGGAACCAAACAGTGTTGGCGTACTCTAAAATTGGACAAACGAATGTTGTGTAAGTCAAGAGCCTAGTTTGTGTCGATGCAAGTGGGAGACGGCTTCTTAAAGGGGTGGTGCCACCAAACTTCGAGGCTATCTCAAGCTGGTTCTGGATTTCCTCTGTATACAAGGACTCTCCACACGAAGGTTCGGACCCTACAAACATGTACAATATATTTTAATTCACTTCTAAAAGTGTACCTGAATGCTCACTCTCGCGATCTAGGCCCACCGCTTGCACTGACGTTTCAGAATAGAAGCAACGGCAGCTGTCGTGACGTCCCACCAGGTCCGTACTGACGTGAGTGACCTCCCCCATCTCCGAAACGAGCGTACTCAACGTACCAGCAATGCATCGGTTGCTGTATTACTCGCAGAGTTTCGATCGCTTCTTGGCTAAGTGCTACGCTTCGAAACCTGCAAAGGCGTTCTGTTTTGCTGGCGCTTGTGTGGCACCTGTGTGTGAAAGCAGAAGAAATTCAGCACGATTCGCGTGACAGCCTTGAGTGATCACGTGGCCAAGCCACTTAAGTATCGACGTCACTGCCCAACTCGGCACCACGAAAACCGAAAATTGTCCACATAAGTAGAGCAATATCGAAATATTTAGCCGAAATACACGAATCTTGGTGCGTGCGTCATGCTTCTTGGAGCTGAAGGAAACGCTTACAGCAAAGAACACGCATGCCACAAATTTGGTGGCACCACTCCTTTAAGATAAACAGCTTGCGCAAAGCGGCAGCTGTGACGTTATTTATGTGTGCTTCCCATCTCAGATCGCAAGTTAATGTAACACCTAGATATTTCTGCAGCGTGATTCTTTGTAAAGGTGTGTTGTTTAATGTGTAAGTAAACTCAGAGGGTGCCTTTTTTCCGGTCACCGTCATACAGACTGTTTTTGTTAAGTTTATCGACATTTGTCATTCTTTACACCAGTGAGCGATTCTTCCAATGAACCATTTAGTGCCTTGTGGTCATCGGTGTCTTTTATTTCCCTGTCAATAACGCAGTCGTCAGTGAAGAGCTTAATTTTGCAGTCTATGACCACTGTAATGTCATTTCTAGAGATAAGAAATAATAATGGCCCGAGGACGGAGCCTTGGGGCACACCTGACGCTACAGAAGCCGTCACTGATAATGCACCTTCGTAAACCACAAACTGTTGGCGGTCGCTAATGAAATCTTTCACCCAATTCATAATCTCTCCACCCTCTATTCTATTTTCAAGTCTTGAAGTCAGTTTGGTATGACAGACATGTTTGAATGCTTTCGATAAGTCAAGCAGTATAATATCTGTTTTGGAACGATTATTTATACAAAGGGTAAGATCTTGTACAACTTCAGTAAGCTGCATTACAGTTGATAACCCTTTCCGAAAGCCGTGCTGGCGGGGAGACAGAAGGTTGTTATTTTATGGGAAGACAGGTAAAGGCGTTAGAATTATACGCTCGAGTATTTTGCATGACGTACTGGTGAGCGATATTGGTCTGAAATTAGAGGGGACAGCTGTATATCCAGATTTGTGTATTGGAATAACCTTTGCTACTTTCCATTCGGATGGAAGTTTAGCAGTTTGAACAGTTTCGCGATATATAATGCCCAGGTATTCACCGCACCACTCTGCAAATTGTAACAAAAAATTGTTAGTGATATCATCAGGAGCGCATGCTTTTTTTGGCGTCCAAGTTCAGAAGAAGGTTAAAAATACCCTCATCACTTTAACTAATGGTTCATTTGGCTTTGCGACAATCGGATTAATTGTAGGAGTCATACAGTTGTCACCATTGAGAACAGATTGAAAGTAATTGTTGAACATATTGGCATGACTCGATCGTTCGCTATCGATTAGAGATGAAGTTGTTCCTGTGGCAGGCCGAAAGTGTTTCCAGAATCAAGAAGGGTTGCTCTTAATGTAGTCTGGTAGCGCGGTGGCGAAATAATGCTCCTTAGCAAGGTTTGCCTTTCCCTTGAAGTCTGCCAGAGCACTTGCCAGGTTAGACACGCGCGCTGAATTTTCGCCTTTTTTTGATGACCTAGCGTAGCCTTTTCACTTTGCGCTTGGCCTGCAATGCTTCGCGTGTAACCTACGGATTATGTTTGCGTTGCCTTTTAGCCTTTAGGGGGATAAAATTGGTAATACAAAATGTGATAATGGCCTTCAAGCTCGACCATGTGCGATTCACATCAGTCAATGAATTGACAGCCAAGGTTGAAAACTTATTGAATTCGTGAGCCAAGTACGCGAGAATGCTAGCATCTTCAGCTTTACGAAAGTTTTGGACAGTTGTTACTGCTGATCGCAATATTATGCTAAATCCAAGCTTCAATTTACAGATTGGTATATGGTGATCAGGCATTCCTGAGACGACATTAACCACTACTTTACTTGGCGAAAATTGGCCACTAATCAAAATAAAGTCAAGAATTGTTTTCGTTTCCACTGTTATTCTTGTTGATTCTAAAACCATCTGCTGTAGACCAAAATTTAGAAATAAATCAAAAAGTGTCTGATGATTGTGACGTGTACTGCATGGTGTTCCAGACTATATCAGGAAGGTTGAAGTCCCCCATGACTACTAGGCGAGAGTTTTGAGCATCACTTTGAAGAAATTCTTGAACCGCTATAAACAGAATCATTCACAGAAGAGGGGCTTCTTTAGACACACTCGGTAACTATGTCAAGGACATCGCAAACAGTTTTACAGAATACCGCTTCAGCGCTCAAATTAACAGGAACAGCAACAAAAGGAATAGACTTACTTATCAGTAGGGCTACGCCACCACCGCGCGTGGGCCGATCTTTCCGGATTAGTGCGTAGTCAGGAAGAGCGATTTCATCATTGAAGATATACGGGGCGTCAGAAACGTTTCGGTGATAGCTACAATATGTGGTTCTTGATCTAGCACTAATTGTTTGAGGCATGAAGTCTTATTTGCTAAGACGCGGGCGTTTACAGTTAGCATTGTTATTTCCTAATTAGGCAGCAGTTAAGACCTTTATAGCACTTGATACAATTTACGCTTTTTCGGGGGTCAGTCAATGGGTAATTTACTAGTTTGTGTGTATGTGTGTGTTCGTGTTTATTTCTCTTGCCACCTCGTGGGGGAAGTGCACGTACAACCGTATACGCAAATTTTGGTAGTAGAGCTCAGACATTCTCTTTTCGTAGGGCCGGTTCGAGTTTTGTAATTATCGAGTGAGACAGTTTCATAAGGACATCGGTGTCAGGAAAACATGGGTTAAAGAGACTGTAAAGTGTTCAAGATGCGGGGTGGGCTTGCAAATCAACCCAAGTGCAGAACCGAATGGAGAGGAGGCTCACGCCAAGTGTAGGCAATATGATATCGAGGAAAAAATTCAGAAAATGGTTGCCCAGAGTGAACTGCCGGTGAGAATCACCGAGCTGAAGACGACATTGGCGATATAGCGAAAGAAAACAAAGGCCATGGGAAAAAGGCTGAGGTACCCTGAGGAGGCCCTAACGAAGGTGAACAAAGGAGTGGCCGACGGAGAGAACAGTAGGGCACCGGCAAGCAGAATGGTGCAGAAGAAAAAGCAAGCAAGTTTGAAAAAAACAGGTTCAGCCGGTTCAATGGTCACAAGACCCAGGTTCAGCGAAGTAGTGGTGGAGCTGGGAGGGACAAAGGAACCGGTTTCACAGGTGCAAAAATACCCACAGGTAAGCGACGCTCAAGCCAAGAAGTGACAGCATGTGACAATTGCCGAGGACTCGAATATACGTTGATGCGCAGAAGCAATCAGAGAGGGTAAAAGGTGACAAGAGAGTTGCAGTAGGGACGTTCCCAGGACGCAAGCTGGAAGCAGTCATGAGGCAAGCGAGCACAAAACTCAAAACTGTAGCTGATGGACGAAACCTCGTGATAATTCAGGCAGTTAAACGATATCTTAAATGAAAATATGGCAGGACTAGTGACCACACTTTTGAAAGGACTCGATGACATGTGCGCCACTTCTCCTCAGGTACAGGTAGTGATACGCACGATACTAGAGGTACCGGTGCGTGACGACAACCTGCGAAGAGCGATTGTAAATGCGAACCAAGAGACATGGCTGATAAGTCGAGAGAAAGGCTTTGAGATGGTGTAAATGAACAGAGAGATGCATAGGTGGAGTGATTTTCAACGAGACAAAATTCACTTCGATGGGCGGCTAGGTCATGAGGTGGGTGGCGAGTTTCAGGACGTGCAGTAGCTTTTCAGGTGGCAAGCAGGCGCTTCTGGGTGCGGGATAGCTAGTAAGAAGGAAAAACATCCAGGGAGACTCTTTGAGAGGTGGTATGGACCAATACAATTTCAAAGTGGCACCAATATCTACGACAGGTAGAGTCCGGGGCAGAAGCAGACGTAGCCACGAGGGCCGAGCCAATTCATACGTAGAGTATATTAACATGCAGGGTGGCAGGAACAGGCTGAAGTGGGACGGGATAGAAGAACAGCGAAGGGAGGAGAGGCCGATGTATACGGTTTTGTAAAAATAGATTTTATGGACGTGAAACAACCTCCTAACAACCCGGACCACGCATGGGAATACTGTAATAGAACAGAAGGCAGCTGAAAGGGTGGTGGTATTGGGTCATTCATTCATAAAAGTACAGACTGCCAAAGGATTAAGCAGGAGTGTAAGGAAAAATTATGGCTAAAAAGTGAAAGTGACAGGGCAAATGACACTCGTTAGTTTGTTGTACTTGTGGATGGGAGCAAATGCCAGAGAGGAAAACCAGGTAATGGTGGAGTGTATATCAAAAGGATATTGAGAAATCAGGAGGAGAGTGCGAGCGAGATAATCATACTAGGAGATATGCGCACACAGAAGATATAGAAGGGTATACCAACCCAACAGGCAAATTGATCATGGATATGTGTGAAAGGCATGAGTTGATCTTTGCAACAGTACTGACAAGTGTGAAGGAACAACATGGGAGATGGGAAGGCTGCAGTCAACGATAGATGCGCACTGATGTAACATAGGATGTATGATAGGCTCAGGGGAATGAAGGTGGCTCCAAAAGTCTGAGCAGTGATCAAAAACGTATCAGGCTCAGTTAGGAAGAGCAGTGAAAGTGGGAAGAAGACAAGATGAGCAACGACACGAAAATATTTATTCAGAAAAGCATATGGAAATAGCTACTAATCAATGTAGAAATTCACCACTGAGGCCAATAAAACAGTGTGGACATACACGAATATAATTATACTGTTTGAGCAAGAGTTTGCAAAGGCACGTGACATGTCACTCGGAAAAGAAGACACAAACTAAATAATTGGTGATTTGAGGAAGGTTAGAGAACAATAGCAACGTCAGGAAGGCTCTAGGGAACACAGACATGCTACGCGGGGGTGAACCGACCGATGAAGTTTGAAAGGAAATGGGACATCTTTCTAAGCTGAAGACGGGAAGCACCCCTTCTCATCAA